>JBBGZY010000884.1:1200000-1580000 GCA_037952925.1 Lithobates clamitans
GTTATTTTTCCGCCACACATAGCATTTTGCTTTTAGGCCAAAAAGTTCAATTTTGGTCTCATCAGACCAGAGCAACTTCTTCCACATGTTATCTGTGTCCCCCACATGGCTTCTCGCATACTGCAAACGGGACTTCTTATGCCTTTCTGACAACAATGGCTTTCTTCTTGCCACTCTTTCATAAAGGCGAGATTTGTGGAGTACGCGGCAAATAGACAGATTCCCCCATCTGAGCTGTGGATCTCTGCAGCTCCTCCAGAGTTATCATGGGCCTCTTGGCTACTTCTCTGATTAATGCTCTCCTTGCTCGGCCTGTCAGTTTAGGTTGACGGCCATGTCTTGGTAGGTTTGCAGTTGTGCCATACTCTTTTCATTTTCGGATGATGGATTGAACAGTGCTCCGTGAGATGTTCAAACCTTGGGATATTTTTCCTTTAACCTAATCCTGCTTTGAACTTCTCCACAACTTTATCCCTGACCTGTCTGGTGTGTTTCTTGGCCTTCATGATGCTGTTTGTTCACTAAGGTTCTCTAACAAACCTCTGAGGGTTTCACAGAACATCTGTATTTATTTGGAGATTCAAATACACACAGATGGACTCTATTTACGAATTAGGTGACTTCTGAAGGCAATTGGTTCCACTAGTTGGGGGTATCAGAGTAAAGAGGGCTGAATACAAATGCGCGCCACAGTTTTCAGATATTTATTTGTAAAAAATTTGAAAAACATTTATAGTTTTCCTTCCACTTCACAATTATGTGCCACTTTGTGTAGGTCTATCACAAACAAACAAATTCCAATAAAATACATTTACGTTTTTGGTTGTAATATGACAAAATGTGGATAATATCAAGGGGTATGAATAGTTTTTCAAGGCACTGTATGTGAGAACATCAGTGAAGAGAAAAAAAAAACACCCCAAATTGTGATGATATAGTGGCATCTCATTCTGGCCTAATAAAACAGTAATAAGGTTTAACCTCCCTGGCGGTAATCCCGAGTGTGGCTCAGGGTTAATTTTCAATACCAAAAGCAGTAACCCAGAGCCATGCTTGGGATTACACCGCAGTATCCACGTACAGATACTTACTTTGTCCCTAAGATCCCACGATGTACTGCTGCTGTGTCCTCTGGCCGGATCTTCTGCCTGATGCCTCTGTGTTCCGGGTTCTGTTCCCTGCAGGCGTCGCAACGTATTGGGGTGGAACCGGCGGCAAATTCAAAAAGTACAAAACATAAAGCACACACAATACATTGTAATCTGTTAGGATTACATTACTGTATAAAATCATTTGACCTTAGTTTTGTCCCTAGTGCTTTGTCCAGTGCCCTCCCTGCACTTTTACCATTCTTTCTACCTGAAAACTTGAACGTTCCATGTCATCCAAAAAGCGTCCCTCTATATCAAGAGGTTTTAGACCAGCTAGAAAACAGCGATAGTGAATTAGAATCACTTGTAGAATTGAGCGATAGTGATTTGTGGGGAAATTTGTCATCAGACACTGAAAGTGACGACAGCGACGATTCTGCGACTGAACTCAGTGATGTGCGAACTTGGTGCTCTATTGACTGTGGTGCAGATCATGCAGTGCCCCCAAGATTCCCATTTACTGGAGCATCTGGTATGAAAGTAGACGTTGAAGAGGACAACCCCTTTGCATACTTACAACTTCTTCTGACCGATGAGGTTATTGAAAAAATAGTTACCGAGACAAACCTGTACCAAGAGCAACAATTGGCTACTACGCATCGGAAGTTTCCAAGAAGCAGAAAGTGGGAACCAGTGACCAAAGTTGGCATTTTGGAAATTTCTGGGCCTATTAATACTAGAGGATGCCACCCCATTCTTTGGCACGATCATGTCAGAGTACAGATTTTCCCTCATTATGATATATTTACACTTTGAAAACAACAAATTTGATGAAACCACTCATCCTGCACCAAAACTAAAGAAAATTTGGGAAGTATCTCAAATGATTCTAAAGAATTTCCAACAGAGCTATGTGCCAGAAAGAGATATCAGCATAGATGAAAGTCTAATGGCCTACAAGGGAAGGCTCAGCTGGGTACAATATATTGCATCCAAGAGAGCGTGATTTGGCATAAAATCCTACATGCTATGCGAATCGTCAACTGGCTGCATTTGGAATTCAGTCCTATACACTGGAAAAGGAACAAAATTAAATCTAAAATACAGCAACTATGGAATGGCAACATCTTCCATTCTTTCACTCATTGAGCCATTGCTAAATCAGTTTGGCAATAGGAAGCTGAAGACTGGAGAAATGGTTGCCTGGTAGAAAGGCAAAACGATGGCACCGCGATGGTGTGACAAGAAAGATGTGTGCCTAATGAGTACAGTTCATAATACCTCCTCCGTTTATGGTATGCACAAAAGGTGGGAAAGAAATCATGAAGCCACAAGTAGTGATAGACTGCATTAACACCATGGGAGGTGTCGACAGCCGACCAAGCAATGACATTCTAACCAGCAATGAGGAAATGGCAAAAGAAGTACTACAAGCTCTTCAGGCATCATCTTGAGCAATGCTTGTGGAATACCTACATTCTGCTAAAAAAAAATAAAAAAATAAAAAAAAAAGTGACAGGCCTGTGATTCATTTTGACTTCATTTGGAAAGTTGCCGAACGGATCTTTGTGAACCACCAAATACCATCAATGGCTGTGAATAGAACTGGACGTCGTGCTGTTGGCGTTGGCAACCTGGAACGCATGACTGCTCATCACTTCATGGACTACATCCCACCAACCAAGAAAAAGTTAGCACCTACAAGGATGTACGTGGTTTGTTGCTCGAAGCGAAATGACAGTGGAAAGAAAATCAGAAAGGAAACCAGGTTCCATTGTCCTAATTGTGACGTCGGACTTTGTGCAGTCCCGTGTTTCAAAGTGTATCATACCTGGGATGTTTTCTAAACCAATATGCAGTGTCTAGTATTACAGTGACTAGTAATATTTCACCCTTGTTTAGACAAATTACAGTATTTTTGATTTGATTTCATTATTGAAGAAAATGTATTATAATATTTTTTTTTATAATTATTTATTATATTATAATTTATGATTTCGTGTTTCAAACTTTATCATACCCGGGATGTCTACTAGGCTCTTGTTTGGACAGATTTAAGTGAGTTATTCCTAAGAATTACAGGCCTACAATATAAAACAACAAATTTCCATGCCAAACAATGCTTTGACATTAAAAAAAAATCAGACATAATCAGACCACCAGGGAGGTTAAAAAGGTATTCGATAAGAATGTCGAAGCATCTGGAAATGGTTACCAATAGAAAAATGTTCTGTCATGTTCTGTGGGCAAATCTTATAGGATGTGCCCATAGCTCCATCGAGGATCATTTAAAGAGACCCTGTCCAAACCATTCTTTTTAACAACACTTTTTGCCATACTATTATATGCGCATTTTAACATTTTTTTTAGGCAAGTAATTTACCTGTAGTGCCATCTTGGATGTGTTGGCAGATTTAGAGCTGTCACTCAGTTGACACTTTGTAGTATTCACCTTTAGGGACTGAGGTGTTGGATGGCAAATATGGTAGTTGGAAACTCTCAAAAGATGAGATGGCTCTAATATGCAACAAGAGAGCAGGGTATGCTACAGTATTGACTTTTCCTTAAGTAGCCAATATTGCTAACACAATCAGAGGCACATTGTGAATTAAAAAAAATGCTGCAAGTAAGCATTTAAAAAAAGTTATTTTTTTGTGCTTTTTGCCTGCATTTTTTTTTTTTTTTTTTTTTTTAGTAAATTACATGGTCTCAAGAAAATTTAATTTACCTATTATTGGTAACCATTTTCTGCATATAACTTCTATTTCAGATGTTTTTATCCCATATATTTGCTGAATATTTTTTGTTTTTAGACAGGAAAGTGATGTCGCTATGACATCAAACTTGAGAGTGGTGGTGTTTTTTTTTTCTCCACTACTGTTTTGAAACTATGTAAGCAATGTATGTTCTCATATACAGTGAGGAAAAAAATTATTTGATCCCCTGCAGATTTTGTAAGTTTTCCCACTTACAAAGAAATAAGGGGTCTATAATTTTTATCATATGTGTATTTTAAAATGATAGAGACAGAATAGCAGCCAAAAATCCAGAAAAAGCACATGATACAAATGTTATAAACTGAGTTGCAGTTCAGTGAGTAAAATAAGTATTTGATCCCCAACCAAAACACGACTTATACTTGGTGGAGAAACCCTTGTTGGCAAGCACGGCGGTAAGACATTTTTTGTAGTTGGTTACCAGGTTTGCTCACATCTCAGGAAGTCGGACGGGCTTGTCGGACTTTTGTAGCTGAAAAGTCCGACCGTGTGTACGCGGCATTACTCCTTAGTTGCTTTGGCGGTATGTTTTGAGTCATTGTCATGCTAGAAGACCCATCCTCGGTGTTCTGGCTGAGGGAAGATGTTTCTCATCCAAGATTTTACAATACGTGACTGAATTTAAACCTCTAGAGATAAGTGGAGTAAATAGTAGCACTCACATAAATAAAAAATGAAAAAAGGAAAATGTGCTAATGAAAGCAATGATCAATCTAAATGAACAGTAAAAAGTATATATGTGTGGATAATATATTGACAATAATACCCTCATTAAAAATCAGTCACAATATGAATTTGATCTGACCAAAAAGTTATTGGTGAACACTGTGAGCAAACACATCCTATCACATAATGTTCAAAGCAACACACCCTGTGACAGATGTGAAAATAATGAATAAAGTGTTGACATAAAGTTCATAAATTATGAATATTGCGATGAAAACTTTGTTGTTCTTTGTGATCTTCCACCACACCTCAGTGTTTGTGCTTCCACTCCCACTTAAAGATTTGCACTCACCAGCTACAATTGCCTCCGACTCTCGTGTTTGGCATAACTCGCCTCAACCCACACTTATTGGAGGTAAAATGTGATCTCCAGATTCCAAATGTGATCTCCAAATAGCGAGCGTAAATGCAACAAATCCTTTTCCTCAAGAAGTGATTGCTCCACATGAAAATGAAAAAAATGCTCCAAATAGTGTGATAAAGTACAGCAAATTTATTACAAATTTAAACCATCACACACCATTGCACTCACATGTGTAAAAACCAAAGCAGGCCAAAAAAAAACACTCCAAAGGAAATTTTAACATAAACTGCTTCACTGGTAAAGCGATCTATAGTGGCCACAGCAGACCCAGGATAGTGTGTCAGCTGTCCAGTCTCACCCACTCCTAGTCTCAAGCCTCCACCATTCGATGTAGCGTGTCGCATCACAACGTCCTGCCTCATGCTTCAGATGCTTGCTGTGTAGCCATGCCCCGACATGTTTTGTCGCAACCGACTTATTCATGGGATTCATTCAGAATCCCATGAATAAGTCGGTTGCGACGAAACATGTCAGGGAGTGAGTGAGACTGCACAGCTGACACACTATTTTGGGTCCACCGTGACCACTATAGATCGCTTTACCAGTGCATGGAGTTTGTTACAATTTCCATTGGAGTGTTTTTTTGTTTTGTTTTTTGGCCTGCTTTGGTTTTTACACATGTGAGTGCAATGGTGTGCGATGGTTTGAATTTAATAAATTTGCTGTACTTTATCACACTATTTGGAGCATTTTTTCATTTTCGTGTGGAACAATCCCTTCTTGAGGAAAAGGATTTGTTGCATTTACGCTCGCTATTTGGAGATCACGTTTGGAATCTGGAGATCACATTTTATCCCCCAATAAGTGTGGGTTGAGGCGAGTTATGCCAAACACGAGAGTGGGAGGCAATTGTAGCTGGTGAGTGGAAGCACAAACACTGAGGTGTGGTGGAAGATCACAAAGAACAACCAAGAGTTTTCATTTATAGATTTTTTTTTTTCAGACCATTTATCGGAATATTCATAATTTATGAACTTTATGTCAAGACTTTATTCATTATTTTCACATCTTTCACAGGGTGTGTTTTGATTATTATGTGATAAGATGTGTTTGCTCAGTGTTCACCAATAACTTTTTTTGTTAGAATATATTCACATGATATGAACTTTATGTTAAGATTTCATTTATTATTTTCACATCTGCCACAGGGTGTGTTGCTTTGAACATTATGTGTTTGTTCACTGTGTTCACCAATAACTTTTTTGTCAGATCACATTCATGTTGTGACTGATTTTTAACCACTTGAGCCCCGGACCATTATGCTGCCTAAGGACCAGAGGTCTTTTTCCAATTTGGCACTGTGTCGCTTTAACTGCTAATTGCGCGGTCATGCAATGCTGTACCCAAACAAAATTTGCGTCCTTTTCTTCCCACAAATAGAGCTTTCTTTTGATGGTATTTGATCACCTCTGCGGTTTTTATTTTTTGCGCTATAAACGGAAAAAGACCGAAAATTTTGAAAAAAAAATGATATTTTCTACTTTTTGTTATAAAAAAAATCCAATAAACTAAATTTTAGTCATACATTTAGGCCAAAATGTATTCGGCCACATGTCTTTGGTAAAAAAAGTCAATAAGCGTATATTTATTGGTTTGCGCAAAAGTTATAGCGTCTACAAACCAGGGTACATTTTCTGTAATTTACACAGCTTTTAGTTTATGACTGCCTATGTCATTTCTTGAGGTGCTAAAATGGCAGGGCAGTACAAAACCCCCCCAAATGACCCCATTTTGGAAAGTAGACACCCCAAGGAAATTGCTGAGAGGCATGTTGAACCCATTGAATATTTATTTTTTTGTCCCAAGTGATTGAATAATGACAAAAAAAATATATATATATTTACAAAACGTTGTCACTAAATAATATATTGCTTACACAGGCCATGGGCCTATGTGGAATTGCACCCCAAAATACATTCAGCTGCTTCTCCTGAGTATGGGGATACCACATGTGTGGGACTTTTTGGGAGCCTAGCAGCGTACGGGGCCCCGAAAACCAATCACCGCCTTCAGGATTTCTAAGGGTGTAAATTTTTGATTTCACTCTTCACTGCCTATCACAGTTTCGGAGGCCATGGAATGCCCAGGTGGCACAAAACCCCCCCCAAATGACCCCATTTTGGAAAGTAGACACCCCAAGCTATTTGCTGAGAGGCATGGTGAGTATTTTGCAGCTCTCATTTGTTTTTGAAAATGAAGAAAGACAAGAAAAAACATTTTTTTTTTTCTTTTTTCAATTTTCAAAACTTCGTGACAAAAAGTGAGGTCTGCAAAATACTCACTATACCTCTCAGCAAATAGCTTGGGGTGTCTACTTTCCAAAATGGGGTCATTTGGGGGGGGTTTGTGCCACCTGGGCATTCCATGGCCTTCGAAACTGTGATAGGCAGTGAAGAGTGAAATCAAAAATTCACGCCCTTAGAAAGCCTGAAGGCGGTGCTTGGTTTTCGGGGTCCCGTACGCGGCTAGGCTCCCAAAAAGTCCCACACATGTGGTATCCCCGTACTCAGGAGAAGCAGCTGAATGTATTTTGGGGTGTAATTTCACATATTTCCATGGCATGTTTGAGCAATATATCATTTAGTGACAACTTTGTGCAAAAAAAAAAAAAAAAATGTGTCTCTTTCCCGCAACTTGTGTCGCAATATAAAATATTCCATGGACTCTACATGCCTCTTAGCAAATAGCTTGGGGTGTCTACTTTCCAAAATGGGGTCATTTGGGGGGGGGGGTTTGAACTGTCCTGGCATTTTATGCACAACATTTAGAAGCTTATGTCACACATCACCCACTCTTCTAACCACTTGAAGACAAAGCCCTTTCTGACACTTATTGTTTACATGAAAAAGTTATTTTTTTTTGCAAAAAAATTACTTTGAACCCCCAAACATTATATATTTTTTTAAAGCAAATGCCCACAGATTAAAATGGTGGGTGTTTCATTTTTTTTTTTCAAACGCATTTTGCCCAAATGTTTGATGAAACAAAAATGATGATCTTAGGCCGAGTACATGGATACCAAACATGACATGATTTAAAATTGCGCACAAACGTGCAGTGGCAACAAAATAAATACATTTTTAAAAGCCTTTAAAAGCCTTTACAGGTTACCACTTTAGATTTACAGAGGAGGTCTACTGCAAAAATTACTGCCCTCGATCTGACCTTCGCGGTGATACCTCACATGCATGGTGCAATTGCTATTTACGTTTGACGACAGACCGCCGCTTGCGTTCGCCTTAGCGCAAGAGCAGGGGGCGACAGGGGTGCTTTTTTTTTTTTTTTTTTTTTTTTCTTTATTTTTTTGCTTTTTTATCTTATTTTTAAACTGTTCCTTTTCATATTTTTTTTTTTAATCATTTTTATTGTTATCTCGGGGAATGTAAATATCCCCTATGATAGCAATAGGTAGTGACAGGTACTCTTTTTTTTGAAAAAATTGGGGTCTATTAGACCCTAGATCTCTCCTCTGCCCTCAAAGCATCTGACCACACCAAGATTGGTGTGATAAAATGCTTCCCCAATTTGCCAATGGTGCTATTTACATCCGGCGAAATCTAAGTCATAAAATGCTCGTAGCTTCCGGTTTCTTAGGCCATAGAGATGTTTGGAGCCACTCTGGTCTCTGATCAGCTCTATGGTCAGCTGGCATTCCCTCCCACGGCTTGTAAAAGCAGTCTAGAGGCTAATTAGCCGCTAGGATTGCTTTTACATGAAAGCCGACCGCTGGCTGAAAAGAATGATACCAAGATGATACCTAAACCTGCAGGCATCATTCTGGTATAACCACTCAAAGTCGTGAATGGTGTACCTGAAGACAAAAAAAATGGTTAACAATAAAGCACAGTAAACGGTAAAGTATAAAAAATTGCATACCTGAAAAGCAAACACGATAAAACATAACAACAATAAAACATTGCAGAATAGAATACAGTAAAAAAGAGCAGAACAATAGAGAGAGAGAGAACAATAAAACGACAACTATTTTTTTTTATTTTATATATTTTTTTTTTTTTTTTTTACACTTTTTTTGTAACTAACTTTTGTAACTGTAACCGGTTCCAGGTTCGGGTCTCTCAAAATGCGATGGCATCTTGGGAGACCCTGTGAAAGTGCGCCTTGTCTGTGCAATGCTGTACCCTACGCTAATACTCAACTAGTGAATGGTAGGGTTCAAAACATTCACCAATGCAAAGACCAGGATTGTCAGGACAGGAGGGACAATAATAGCGGGTGTCATGCCTATATACGCGATTGCTGCAGACACAACATCTTTTTTGGGGGGGTTCGTTGGGTAGGGGTACTCGGGAGGACATAAAAATGCCTCTCATGCAGCCGACTGCATTTGGTTGGGGATGTGAATGGGGGAAGTACGGGCGCTGCAGAAGTAGTGGGTTCCCAATTAGAATTGGCGAATGCAGCAGGAAGGGCATTATGGGCACGACGGGCCTGTGTTTGTCTTTTTGGTGGCAGCGGGACACTACTTGTGCTTGCCACCTCACCAGCTTGAACTGCACTTATGGGACTCGCCACGTCACCAAGTGTTACTGCAGTGCTGGTTTGACTACGACCGGGGTGTACTATGCCGCTGGTGCTTGCCAGTTCAATAAAAAGCTACCAAAAAAACTGTTAGCGATCGCAGGGATCAGGCCTGACTCTGCGAACGCTGCAGTTATGCGTTAAGTGTTTTGTAAGTGACAGTGATCGATCGATACTGCACTTGGGTGGGCTGGGCCGGGCGGAGGGGCAAAATGCAGGTGCTAGCAGGTATCTGGGCTGATCCCGCTAACACTGCGTTTTTGGGAACCCTAAACTGCTGGGGACGCTAGTATAGATCTGATCGGATCAGATATTGATCCGTTCAGATACTGTACCACTAAGGGAGGTGTATGCTGCGTGCGTGGGTGTTAGCGGTACTGCCGCTAATCTGACGCTGCCTGGGGCCGGTGCTTGCCAGTTCACCAAAATACTACCAAAAAAACTGTTAGCGATCGCAGGGATCAGGCCTGACTCTGCGAACGCTGCAGTTATGCGTTTAGTGTTTTGTAAGTGACAGTGATCGATCGATACTGCACTTGGGTGGGCTGGGCGGAGGGGCGATCAGATTCGATCAGATACTATACCACTAAGGGAGGCGTATGCTGCGTGCGTGGGTGTTAGCGGTACTGGCGCTAATCTGACGCTGCCTGGGGCGACGCATATCACCGCCGGGCGATTAGGGGGCTAAACCTTTATTCGATAATATAAACGGCGGGTGCCCTGACACTATAAAAAATAAACGAACTAACCAGCGTCACCCGTAACGGTTATACGGTGATCAGTGGTGAAAGGGTTAACTAGGGGGCAATCAAGGGGATAAAACATTTATTAGATAGTATATGGGGGTCCCTGACGCTATAAAACGCTGACGGCGAACCTAAATATTTACCTCACTAACTAGCGTCACCAGCGACACTAATACAGCGATCAGAAAAATGATCGCTTAGCGACACTGGTGACAGGGAGTGATCAAGGGGTTAAAACTTTATTAGGGGGGGTTAGGGAGGTACCATAGACCTACAGGGGGGTAACAGTAACTGTGCTAACACTGTAACTGTCACAAACTGACACCATGCAGTAATCAGAAGAAAAAAAAAAAAAAAAAAAAACCTGCTTGGTGTCAGTTTGTGACGGGGGGGTGATTGGGGGGGATCGGGGGGGCGATCGGGGGGGGGGGGATCGGGGTGTTTTGTATGCCTGGCATGTTCTACTGTGTGTGTGTGTGTGTTGTGCACTCACAGTGATGTCTTCTCCCCTCGGCGCTGGAACGGAAACTACCGAGCCGAGGGGAGATGACATCATTTCCTTTGCTGCTGTTTAGCATACAGCAGCAAAGGAATGTTCCCATTGGCCGGCGGCGATCGCGAGGGGGGGCCACGAACGGATGGCCTCCCCCTCACCTCCGATCGCCGGGGAACAAAACGGGACCGCCTCGGGCACCGGGGGGGGTCCGATCGGACCCCCCACCCGCGGGAGGCAAATCACGTACATGTACGTAATTTTGCCTGCCCGTGCCGCCTTGCCGACGTACATCGGCGTGAGGCAGTCCTTAACCACTTGCCGACCGCCTAACGCAGATATACTGCGGCAGAATGGCACAGGCAGGCAGAATCACGTACCCGTACGTGATCTGCCTCCCGCGGGCGGGGGGTCCGATAGGACCCCCCCCGGTGCCGGCGGCGGTCGGCATTTGACTGGGAGCGTCGGGAGGCGAGGGGGAGACCATCCGATCGTGGCCCCCCCCCTCGCGATCGCTCCCAGCCAATCGGAATCCTCCCCTGCCTGTGTGTAGTTTCACACAGGCAGAGGATGTGATGTCATCTCTCCTCGGCTGGGCAGTTTCCGTCCCAGCGCCGAGGAGAGAAGACAAGTAAGTGCACAACACACACACACACACACACACACACACACACACACACACACACACACACACACAGTAGAACATGCCAGGCATATTTTACACCCCCGATCCCCCCCCGATCCCCCCCCAATCACCCCCCCCTGTCACAAACTGACAGCAAGCAGTATTTTTTTTTTTTTTTTTTTTCCTGATTACTGCATGGTGTCAGTTTGTGACAGTTACAGTGTTAGGGCAGTGAGTATTACCCCCCTTTAGGTCTAGGATACCCCCCTAACCCCCCCTAATAAAGTTTTAACCCCTTGATCACCCCCTGTCACCAGTGTCACTAAGCGATCATTTTTCTGATCGCTGTATTAGTGTCGCTGGTGACGCTAGTTAGTGAGGTAAATATTTAGGTTCGCCGTCAGCGTTTTATAGCGACAGGAACCCCCATATACTATCTAATAAATGTTTTAACCCCTTGATTGCCCCCTAGTTAACCCTTTCACCACTGATCACCGTATAAGTGTTACGGGTGACGCTGGTTAGTTTGTTTATTTTTTATAGTGTCAGGGCACCCGCCGTTTATTACCGAATAAAGGTTTAGCCCCCTGATCGCCCGGCGGTGATATGCGTCGCCCCAGGCAGCGTCAGATTAGCGCCAGTACCGCTAACACCCACGCACGCAGCGTACACCTCCCTTAGTGGTATAGTATCTGAACGGATCAATATCTGATCCAATCAGATCTATACTAGCGTTCCCAGCAGTTTAGGGTTCCCAAACACGCAGTGTTAGCGGGATCAGCCCAGATACCTGCTAGCACCTGCGTTTTGCCCCTCCGCCCGGCCCAGCCCACCCAAGTGCAGTATCGATCGATCACTGTCACTTACAAAACACTAAACGCATAACTGCAGCGTTCGCAGAGTCAGGTTTGATCCCTGCGATCGCTAACAGTTTTTTTGGTAGCGTTTTGGTGAACTGGCACGCACCAGCCCCAGGAAGCGTCAGGTTAGCGCCAGTACCGCTAACACCCACGCACGCACCGTACACCTCCCTTAGTGGTACAGTATCTGATCGGATCAATATCTGATCTGATCAGATCTATATTAGCGTCCCCAGCAGTTTAGGGTTCCCACAAACGCAGTGTTAGCGGGATCAGCCCAGATACCTGCTAGCACCTGCGTTTTGCCCCTCCGCCCGGCCCAGCCCAGCCCACCCAAGTGCAGTATCGATTGATCACTGACACTTACAAAACACTAAACGCATAACTGCAGCGTTCGCAGAGTCAGGCCTGATCCCTGCGATCGCTAACAGTTTTTTTTGTAGCGTTTTGGTGAACTGGCAAGCACCAGCGGCCTAGTACACCCCGGTCGTAGTCAAACCAGCACTGCAGTAACACTTGGTGACGTGGCGAGTCCCATAAGTGCAGTTCAAGATGGTGAGGTGGCAAGCACAAGTAGTGTCCCGCTGCCACCAAAAAGACAAACACAGGCCCGTCGTGCCCATAGTGCCCTTCCTGCTGCATTCGCCAATCCTAATTGGGAACCCACCGCTTCTGCAGCGCCTGTACTTCCCCCATTCACATCCCCAACCAAATGCAGTCGGCTGCATGAGAGGCATTTATATGTCCTCCCGGGTACCCCTACCCAACGAACCCCCCCAAAAAAGATGTTGTGTCTGCAGCAAGCGTGGATATAGGCGTGACACCCGCTATTATTGTCCCTCCTGTCCTGACAATCCTGGTCTTTGCATTGGTGAATGTTTTGAACGCTACCATGCACTAGTTGAGTATTAGTGTAGGGTACAGCATTGCACAGACTAGGCACACTTTCACAGGGTCTCCCAAGATGCCATCGCATTTTGAGAGACCCGAACCTGGAACCGGTTACAGTTATAAAAGTTAGTTACAAAAAAAGTGTAAAAAAAAATAAATAAAATAGTTGTCGTTTTATTGTTCTCTCTCTCTCTCTATTGTTCTGCTCTTTTTTACTGTATTCTATTCTGCAATGTTTTATTGTTATTATGTTTTATCATGTTTGCTTTTCAGATATGCAATTTTTTATACCTTACCATTTACTGTGCTTTATTGTTAACCATTTTTTTGTCTTCAGGTACGCCATTCACGACTTTGAGTGGTTATACCAGAATGATGCCTGCAGGTTTAGGTATCATCTTGGTATCATTCTTTTCAGCCAGCGGTCGGCTTTCATGTAAAAGCAATCCTAGTGGCTAATTAGCCTCTAGACTGCTTTTACAAGCAGTGGGAGGGAATGCCCCCCCGCCCCCAACGTCTTCCGTGTTTTTCTCTGGCTCTCCTGTCTCAACAGGGAACCTGAGAATGCAGCCGGTGATTCAGCCAGCTGACCATAGAGCTGATCAGAGACCAGAGTGGCTCCAAACATCTCTATGGCCTAAGAAACCGGAAGCTATGAGCATTTTATGACTTAGATTTCGCCGGATGTAAACAGCGCCATTGGGAAAGCATTTTATTACACCGATCTTGGTGTGGTCAGATGCTTTGAGGGCAGAGGAGAAATCTAGGGTCTAATAGACCCCAATTTTTGCAAAAAAGAGTACCTGTCACTACCTATTGCTATGATAGGGGATATTTACATTCCCTGAGATAACAATAAAAATGATTTAAAAAAAAAAAAATGAAAGGAACAGTTTAAAAATAAGATAAAAAAATAATAATAATAAAGAAAAAAAAAAAAAAAAAAAGCACCCCTGTCCCCCCTGTTCTCGCGCTAAGGCGAACGCAAGCGTCGGTCTGGCATCAAATGTAAACAGCAATTGCACCATGCATGTGAGGTATCACCGCGAACGTCAGATCGAGGGCAGTAATTTTAGCAGTAGACCTCCTCTGTAAATCTAAAGTGGTAACCTGTAAAGGCTTTTAAAGGCTTTTAAAAATGTATTTAGTTTGTCGCCACTGCATGTTTGTGCGCAATTTTAAAGCATGTCATGTTTGGTATCCATGTACTCGGCCTAAGATCTTTTTTATTTCATCAAACATTTGGGCAATATAGTGTGTTTTAGTGCATTAAAATTTAAAAAAGTGTGTTTTTTCCCCAAAAAATGCGTTTGAAAAATCGCTGTGCAAATACTGTGTGAAAAAAAAAAAATGAAACACCCACCATTTTAATCTGTAGGGCATTTGCTTTAAAAAAATATATAATGTTTGGGGGTTCAAAGTAATTTTCTTGCAAAAAAAATTATTTTTTTATGTAATCAAAAAGTGTCAGAAAGGGCTTTGTCTTCAAGTGGTTAGAAGAGTGGGTGATGTGTGACATAAGCTTCTAGATGTTGTGCATAAAATGCCAGGACAGTTCAAAACCCCCCCAAATGACCCCATTTTGGAAAGTAGACACCCCAAGCTATTTGCTGAGAGGCATGTCGAGTCCATGGAATATTTTATATTGCGACACAAGTTGCGGGAAAGAGACAAATTTTTATTTTTTTTATTTTTTTTTGCGCAAAGTTGTCACTAAATGATATATTGCTCAAACATGCCATGGGAATATGTGAAATTACACCCCAAAATACATTCTGTTGCTTCTCCTGAGTACGGGGATACCACATGTGTGAGACTTTTTGGGAGCCTAGCCGCGTACGGGACCCCGAAAACCAAGCACCGCCTTCAGGCTTTCTAAGGCCGTAAATTTTTGATTTCACCCTTCACTGCCTATCACAGTTTCGGAGGCCATGGAATGCCCAGGTGGCAAAAAACCCCCCCAAAGGACCCCATTTTGGAAAGTAGACACCCCAAGCTATTTGCTGAGTGGTATAGTGAGTATTTTGCAGACCTCACTTTTTGTCACAAAGTTTTGAAAATTGAAAAAAGAAAAAAAAAAATTTTTTTTTCTCGTCTTTATTTTCAAAAACAAATGAGAGCTGCAAAATACTCACCATGCCTCTCAGCAAATAGCTTGGGGTGTCTACTTTCCAAAATGGGGTCATTTTGGGGGGGTTTGTGCCACCTGGGCATTCCATGGCCTTCGAAACTGTGATAGGTAGTGAGAAGTAAAATCAAAAATGTACGCCCTTAGAAATCCTGAAGGCAGTGATTGGTTTTCGGGGCCCCGTACGCTGCTAGGCTCCCAAAAAGTCCCACACATGTGGTATCCCCGTACTCAGGAGAAGTAGCTAAATGTATTTTGGGGTGCAATTCCACATATGCCCATGGCCTGTGTGAGCAATATATCATTTAGTGACAACTTTGTGCAAAAAAAAAAAAAAAATTTGTCACTTTCCCGCAACTTGTGTCAAAATATAAAACATTCCATGGACTCAACATGCCTCAAAGCAAATAGCTTGGGGTGTCTACTTTCCAAAATGGGGTCATTTGGGGGGGTTTATGCCATCTGGGCATTTTATGGCCTTCAAAACTGTGATAGGTAGTGAGGAGTAAAATCAAAAATGTACGCCCTTAGAAATCCTGAAGGCAGTGATTGGTTTTCGGGGTCCCGTATGCGGCTAGGCTCCCAAAAAGTCCCACACATGTGGTATCCCCATACTCGGGAGAAGCAGCTAAATGTATTTTGGGGTGCAATTCCACATATGCCCATGGCCTGTGTGAGCAATATATCATTTAGTGACAACTTTTTGTAATTTTTTTTTTTTTTGTCATTATTCAATCACTTGGGACAAAAAAAATGAATATTCAATGGGCTCAACATGCCTCTCAGCAATTTCCTTAGGGTGTCTACTTTCCAAAATGGGGTCATTTGTGGGGGTTTTGTACTGCCCTGCCATTTTAGCACCTCAAGAAACGACATAGGCGGTCATAAATTAAAGTCTGTGTAAATTCCAGAAAATGTACCCTAGTTTGTAGGCGCTATAACTTTTGCGCAAACCAATAAATATACACTTATTGACATTTTTTCTACCAAAGACATGTGGCCGAATACATTTTGGCCTAAATGTATGACTAAAATTGAGTTTATTGGATTTTTTTTAGAACAAAAAGTGGAAAATATCATTTTTTTTCAAAATTTTCGGTCTTTTTCCGTGTATAGCGCAAAAAATAAAAACGGCAGAGGTGATCAAATACCATCAAAAGAAAGCTCTATTTGTGGGAAGAAAAGGACGCAAATTTCGTTTGGGTACAGCATTGCATGACCGCGCAATTAGCAGTTAAAGCGACGCAGTGCCGAATTGTAAAAAGTGCTCTGGTCAGGAAGGGGGTAAAACCTTCCGGGGCTGAAGTGGTTAAGTGGTTAATGAGGGTATTATTGTCAATATTTACACATATATAGTTTTACAGTTCATTTAGATTGATCATTGCTTTCATTAGCACATTTTTATTTTTATTAAAAAAAAATTTTATTTTTTCATTTTTTATTTATTTGAACGCTACTATTTACTCCACTTATCTCTAGAGGTTTAAATTCAGTCACGTATTTGTTACATATTAAGTGGCAGCTATAGTTTATTTAAATTATACTTTTTTTCACTTATTAAGAAGCGCAGTGGAGGTATCATAGGGTGTAGGGCGTTTGTAGTATTGTGTTCTTAGGGTCATAGTCGGCATTTTTCTATCTCTAAACACAGGGAGCTAAGTTAATGTCAAAGATCTCAATTTTGGTCTCATCTGACCACAGCTCTTTCTCCCAATCCTTCTCTGAATCATTAGGATGTTCATTGGCAAACTTCAGATGGGCCTGTACATGTGTCTTCTTGAGGAGGGGGACATTGCGGGCGCTGCAGGATTTTAATCCATGGTGGTGTATTGTGTTACCAACGGTTGGTTTAGTGACTGTAGTCCTAACTGCCTGAGATCATTCACAAGCTCCTCCCGTGTAATTCTGGGCTGATCTCTCACTTTTCTCATGATCATCCTTACCCCATGAGACGAAATCTTGCATGGAGCCCCAGACCGAGGGGGATTTGATGGTTATTTTGTATTTCTTCCACTTGCGAATAATCGCTCCAACAGTTGTCTCCTTCGCACCATGCTTCTTGCTGGTGGTCTTGTAGCCCATTCCAGCCTTGTGCAGATGTACAATCTTGTCCCTGATGTCCTTTGATAGCTCTTTAGTCTTGCCCATGATGGTGAGATTTGAATAGAAGAAAAATATTCTGTGGACAGGTGTCTTTTATACAGATAACGAGTTGTCGTTAGAAGGACCTTCTTAAATTGACAGGACTAATCTGTGTACTACATTAACACATACTGTAGCCAGTCTGTGGAAGCCAGAATTGTTGGTTGGTAGGAGATCAAATAGTTATAATATTCATTGAACTGCAACTCCATTTATAACATTTGTATCATGCGTTTTTTCTGGATATTTGGTTGATATTCTGTCTCTATCATATAAAATACACCTATGATAACATGTCTAGACCATTTCTTTGTAAGTGGGCAAACTTACAAAAAAGGGGATCAAATCATTATTTTTGTCACTGTATGTATCACTGTGCTTTAACCAAATGCCGACCACCCCACGCTTATTTACTGCGGCAGGGCGGCCGCTCTGGGCAGGATTGTGTACCTGTATGTGATTCTGCAATTTTCAGGTCTGGGGCAAACGCGCGCCGACAGCGACCCTCTTCTGCTGTGACTGGACACAGCGGGAGCCAATCAGCGGTTGTGGTGGACGCAATGTCCACCGGGACCCGCTGATAGTTCAGGAGACAGGCGGAATGGCGATCTGCCTATGTACCCAAGGCAGATCGCCATTCTGTGAGAAGGGAAGGCTGTGACCCTGTCTTCCTGCTAGGCAGGAAAAAGGATCTCTGCCTTCCCACAGTACAAGCACCTCCAACACAGTTAGCAAGCACTCCCTAGGAACACATTTAACCCTTTGATCGCCCCTGATGTTAACCCCTTCCCTGCCAGTGTCATTAGTACAGTGACAGTACATTTTTTTTTTAGCACTGATCACTTTAGTAGTGTCACTGGTCCCCAAAAAGTGTCAAAAGGGTCAGGTGTCTGATTTGTCTGCCGCAATGCCATAGTCCTGCTAGAAGTCACTGATGGCTGTCATTACTAGTAAAAAAATTTGAAATAAAAAAAATATCCAAAAATTATATCCCATAGTTTGTAGACGCTATAACTTTTGCGCAAACCAATATGCTTATTGGGATTTTTTTTTACCAAAAATATGTAGCAGAATACATATTGACCTCAATTGATGAAGAAATTTTGATTTTTTTAGAATTTAAATAGTTTTTTTTTTTCAAAATTGTTGGTCTTTTCTTGTTTATAGCACAAAAATAAAAACTGCAGAGGTGATTAAATACCACCAAAAGAAAGCTTTATTTGTGGGGAAGAAAAGCACATATATTTTATTTGGGTACAATGTCGCAAAAATGGCCTGGTCATGAAGAAGGGTGAACCTTCCGTAGCTGAAGTGGTTAAGAAAGGGGACCTGCACAGTATTGAGATGTTTGGTGATATCCTTTTCACAGGTGTCTAGTGTTGAGCTCTCCTTCTCCAAGTCCCGTCCCCCCCAATTATTTTATTTGAATGGGTCTTGGCAAAGTGCTAAGCACAAAACTGTGCTTTACAAATGTGTTCATTTATTTATTTTTTTCTTGACTGTCAGTCACCTAAATATAAAATCCAAATGGAGGTTCCCTGCAGTAGAAGACATATTCTTCTCCAATGGCCCATGCCTCCTACTTTTCCAACTTTCCAGTACTCCTGCTTTCATAACACTTTTTTGCATTCAACACTTCCTGAAGTGTCTAATGCCTGTGTCCCCACCACCTTTTATGGTTCCATCCTCTTACCACCATGTCACTACGGGACACAGAAGTGATGAGGCCATATTGCTGATTGATAAATGGGTCCCTGACTGTCTGGTTTTGAGCCCTGCTGCAACCCTAAAAATGTTTTAAGACAGGTCAGGTTTACTTTAAGTGTTGCCAAATTCATAAATTAGACCTTGAAATGCTTATAGATAGTACTACCTACTAAGACAAAACCAGAGAAAATTCCCAGCTCAACTCGCCAACCAGTTTGCTTACCAACCAAATTAACATGTCCAACAGTATGTGTTAAAAACAGGGGTTTAGTTAGCACATATTTGCAAATGCATGTGTAAGCTGCAAGGCTTCTTCACGGCACCCTGTATAACTTGCAGTCCTAACCCTTCTAAATTTATGACAGTCTCCACAGTAGGAGCACATGCTTTCTAATGGATAGATAAGGGGCAGGTGGGCCTGGAGGTAGACCAATCCTCTTTAAAAGCACAGAGGCACATTGGACACCCAGCACATAGCACAGTGGCAGCAAAGGTGCCCAGTGTGTCCCCTGACCAAATTTGCACCAGTAACAAAGATGGCCCCTGCCCCCACCTATAACTGACCTTCACAGCAAGAAGCACATGGAAGGGCAAACACATGAAAGACAAAACCAGAGAAAAGTCCCAGCTTAACTCACCAATCAGTACTACCTGCTACTCAGCATTCAGAGTTTCATCCTATGCATTGCTAATGTCAGAGTCCAAAAATCCTCCTAACTCTCTTCTGTAGGTATTAAAATTCTGAAACTTGCTCACTACAGGCTTATCTACAAAAAGCCTGATGTAGAACAATGTCAGTACTAAGAAGTTTCTCAAAACCACCAGTCACAGACCTGCTTTGGAAATAAATGTAATTGGTAATACATTCAGAGAGAGTGAAAGTTGCACAACACAGGTTTTGAGAAGATACTGGTATTGGTATTACTAAGGAAAAAAGCACACACTGTATAGTTATAAATGATAAAAACTTTGAAATCCTCCTGTATCTGTCATAGAGGTTAAATCTTGTTAGAGCTCAAGAAGAGGATGATTCTAAAAGTGACAATATGCTGCTTGAAAAAAGTAGTTAGTTTTAGCAAAGGTACTCATAGATTTCTGAGAGAGGTTGTAACTACATTTACAGTCTGTTTACTGCAAGGTTGAGTTGCCCTTCACCCGGTGCACATGAAAGCTCAGCTTGACCATGAGTCATTTTTGTTGCTATGGAGACTGAAAGTGGAAATTCCAGATGCCATTGATCAGCACAGGTCTCCATCAAAATTATTTTTTTTTATTTTGTGGGTTTATCTGTTCTTGATGCCTAGCTCAGAGGGCATGGGCTTTTCTCCATTTTTCCTCTGTGTAAATCAGGGCAGTGAGCAATCTTCAAACTGGTTGCTCTACAGATAGAAGAAGCTCTTCTCAGTCTACCTTAAAGTAGTTATAAACCTCAGACATAAAATATGAACAAAGCATTACCCTCTATAGTGCAAACTTGTCTCAATCCAGAACACTTATGCCCTGTACACACAATAGGATTTTCCAATGGAAAATGTGTGATAGGACCCTGTTGGAAATTCTGACCGTGGGTAGGCTCCATCACACATTTTCCATAGGAATTACCATCACACAAAATTTGAGATCTGGTTCTCAAATTTTCCGACAACAAAATCCGTTGGCGGAAATTCCGATCGTGTGTACACAATTCCGACGCACAAAGCGCCACGCATGCTCAGAATCAAGTAGAAGAGCAGCACTGGCTATTGAATTTCATTTTTCTCAGCTCGTCGTACGTGTTGTACGTCACCGCGTTCTTGACGTTCGGAATTTCCGACCAACTTTGTGTGACCGTGTGTATGCAAGACAAGTTTGAGCCAACATCCGTCGGAAAAAATCCCATGGATTTTGTTGTCGGAAAATCCTATCGTGTGTACAGGGCATAAGTGGTTGATTCTAACTTTGGCTTGTTCGATTAAGCTTTGACCAAAAAAAAAAAAACTCGGAAGCTGCAGTTTCTATGCATTGCTGCACCAGATTTTGCACTTTCCAATTTTAGTAAATAAACCCTTAAATGTCATTTGTCTTCTCCCTCATTCCTCTATCTGCATGAGTCCTTTTCAGGTTTTCCTGACACCAAGAGGTAAAAAGGTGACAGGGGAAAGAGCTCCAGCACACAGCATGTGATTAACAGCTTCAGCTCTGTTCCTGTGGGGCTGTGTAAAGGGGAGTGTGTCCCTTCCCTCCAATCGGCTCTCACTGAGCTCTGCAGAGTAACTTCAGCTTCCCAGCTCCTGCTTTCTGAAAGCTAAGACAATCGGTATAAATTCTGCACTTTGAATGGCTGTAGAGAAGAGCTAGACTGCAAATCAACTACAACTTATGTAGTGATTTTGCTTGCGTTTAGCAAGGTTACTTTGCAGTTCAAGCAAGGAAGCTCAGACCTCTGCAGTGTATAAATGTGCTTTTACTATACAAAAATGCTGTACATACAAAACTATTACAATATTAGGAATACAGTACAAAACCGACAGATATATCAAGCAAGATGCCTAGCAAATAAGCAGAAACGATCGTCGGTAACAATAGAAATACGCTAAAAAGTTACTTGACTCTGGTTACTGTGTGTTCGTGATCTCCATTGGCAATGAGGACCCAAAGCTTCTTAACCACTTCAATACCAAGGACGTCATATGACGTCCTTGGCTTTGAGCAGGTATATCTGAATGATGCCTGTAGTTACAGATATCATTCAGATATTGCCGGTTTCAGGGGGGCGTCCCCCCCCTCCCGCCGCCCTCCGGTGCCTGCTCCGACTCACCGTTACAATCACTGAGGCGGAGAGTGGATGCGCCGGATGTAGATCATAGAGATTTCCGGTGGACCAGATGGTCCCCGGAGTCTCTATGATCGTCGGAGGCCAGGCGCGATGTTATGACGTCACGCCCGGCCTCTCCATTCAAAAAAACTTTGCCGCTTCGGCTTGGAAGCGGCGATCGTTTTATTTTATTTTTTTTATTTCAGGCTTCCCAGCCTAGTGGTGAGATATGGGGTCTTATTGACCCCATATCTCACTATTAAGAGGACCTGTCATGTCATATTGCTATTACAAGGGATGTTTACATTCCTTGTAATAGGAATAAAAGTGATCAATTTTTTTTTTTTTTCAAAAAAGTGTCAAAATAAAAAAATATATATATAATTAACAATAAAAAAAAAAAATTAAAAAATTTTAAAACGCCGCTGTCCCCGTGTGCTCACATGCAGAAGTGAACGCATACGTAAGTCCCGCCCACATATGAAAACGGTGTTCAAACCATACATGTGAGGTATCGCCGTGAACGTTGGAGCGAGAGCAATAATTTTGACCTTAGACCTCATCTGTAACTTAAAACATGTAACCAATAAAAAAATTTCAAGCGTCGCCTATGGGGATTTTTAAATACCGAACATTGGCGCCATTCCACGAGCGTGTGCAATTTTGAAGCGTGACATGTTGGGTATCTATTTACTCGGCGTAACTTCATCTTTCACAAAATGCAAAAACATTGGGCTAACTTTACTGTTTTGTTTTTTTTTTTTTAAACACAAAACATTTTTTCTCCCAAAAAAAAGCGTTCGAAAAATTCCTGCGCAAATACTGTGTGAGATAAAAAGTTGCAACAACCGCCATTGTATTCTCTAGGGTCTTTGCTAAAAAAACATATATAATGTTTGGGGGTTCTATGTAATTTTCTAGCAAAAAAATGATGATTTTTACATGTAGGAGCAAAGTGTCAGAATTGGCCCGGTATTGAAGCGGTTAAAATGGTTGTAAACCCTTACACACCACTTTATCCTACAGGTAAGCCTATAATAAGGTTTACCTGTAGGTACTGGAAATATCTCCTAAACCTGCATGGTTTAGGAGATATTTAGGAAATGAGAGAAGCTGCACTAAATAGTCCCAAATATTGCAGGAAAATCTTAATTGAAACAGCATGTTATTGATCTTCATATAGGATGGAATAAATCCTCTTCCCAATGGCACCAGTAATTCAAACCAAAGAATGCCCTGCCACCTTAAGAAAAACCTGCTTACCGGATGGCAAGCAAAAAGGGCATGTGGCTATAGCCCAACCAAGGCCTTTAACTTGTACAGACAGTCTCTGGCCGAGTATCACAGGATGAATGGCTGTATGTCTCCCAAGCAAGATTCTATAATGGGTAAATTGGCGCTGTTCAACCCCTTATGCAATGGATATTAATCATAAATATAAATGAAAAGTAATGAATAAATATAATAAAAACCATATATAAGTGACAATATCCCAAAACGATACACTGTACCATAAATTGCAAAGTGCTAAACAATATGTGGCCTAACATATATCAATAAATTATAATCCACACAAAGTCTTAAGTAGTGATATAAAGCAACATGTAGCAAAAAATCATCTAAAACCACTCTGAACCACTTTGATAAAGTGTCCAACAGGTGGTACTGGTGTGCAAAGTGATGAAAAAAATCCAGTGTCCTAAAAAAATTCAATATAGTCTGAAAAAAACAGTGATGTGTCAATCCAATAAAATAACAAGATTCTTGATGTGGCAAGTGTTCCCCGTCTTCCACTGCACCCCCAATCGTGCCCTCAGTCACCAGAGTGCCCAACCCCTGCAGGGGTAACAGGCGTGTAGGTTAGGGTCCAGCAATGATGTTCCTCGGTGGTAATCCTCAGCCCGGTTGTCGTCCTTCCCTTCTCCAATGCAGCGATGTCCTCTTATTAATCCCCAGCATTAAGCATCCATATATTATAGAAAAAAAGGGAGCCTCATAGTGTAAATCCAAAAAAAAATTATTTATTGTAAAAAACACTTTAAAAACGGGAGCTGACAGTGCTCCACCGGCCGGCTCAAAGCTGATGGCCGTAATAGCAGCATGGTGGCGGCATGCGTTCCACCGCCTGCCTGCCTGAAACCGGAAGTACAGAGTGAAGCACAACACACAGGAAGTGACGTATGCATATCACGTGGCCACGCCTTACGCGTTTTGTCATCAAGACACCATCTGAGGTCATATTAATAGAGAACTCAATAAACCAAATTTATAAATAATTGAAAATTGAATTGAAAAATTCATCCATCACCAGATATAATATATTATTAAAATAAAAGTAAATATAAATAAAATAAATGATATGACCATAAATAATTATTAACCCCTAAACTAATTTTTAATTAGTATTAATTATGTAAACGTGACAAGTATTCCTGATTGAAATAATAATATTAATTTTTAGTTATAAAATTAATAGATACCTCAAGAAATAATTTGAAGTGAAATGATTTACTATATCGTAACTAAGATTAAATGAAATAAATAAGTGTGATGTGGTTGAGAATATTAAAATAAATCCCTGAAATTAATTATAGAGCTGCAAATAGCAAATAGTGTTTGGACACCGAACGATTCCTGAATCCTGTCTTAATATTAGTGATGTGTTTATTAAGACAAACCTGCAAGGGGCGTTTGGTCCTCCCTATATACTGAAGGCCACGTGGACATATACACCACCGCCACTGAGGAACAGGTAATAAACAGTTTAATCGCATATTGCCTCTGTTTACTGGTACAAATAAAACTAGTGGTTTGTCTATGGGTACAGACATTCGGAGAACCCACTCTACACCTCTTGCATTTATAGAACTCAGTTAATTGATTAAAAGATTTTATTTGTGGGTGTATTAAAGATATTAGGTGCTACCCTATTTCTTATGGAAGGAGCCCCTCTAAACACCACCTGTGGTTTTTCAGGTAGCACGGCCCTCAAAACTCTATCACTATTCACAATATGCCAATGTCTGGAAATTAGTTGTTTAATACTCTTGTGTTGTAATGAATAGGTAGTCCCAAAAGGAACCCCTGAAGAAAAGGGCCCATCTGTACGTGGTGGCCTATCAACAAGTAGATCATCCCCATTCATAACCTTTATAGATTCTAGTGTATTGGTCAGGTACTCTCTAATGTACCCTTTCTCCAGAAATCTACATGTCAGGGGCTCTGCCTGTGACAGAAATGCACCTTGATCGGAACAGTTCCTTTTGAGCCTCATATATTGGCTCTTGGGAACCGACTTGAGCCAGGGGCCATAGTGGCAACTATCGACAGGAATATAAGAATTCCTGTCGGTAGATTTAAGGAAGGTCGACGTAGCCAGTCTCTCCCCCTTGACAGATCTTCAGATCTAGGAAATTAATCTCTGGCTCATTTCATAACTCAAGTGTATCCACCTTATGGTTGACATTCAGGGATGAAATGAATTCCTGCAAATCCAGATGGCCCCCGCCCCATAGGAGGAGGATGTCATCAATGTACCTTGCCCACAAGACTAATTGGGGTCTGTCCTGGGCAGAGATGACATCCTCTCATCACTTGGCCATAAAAAGATTGGCCAGGCTTGGGGCATTATTGTCCCCAATAGCAATCAGAAGTAGTTGTGGGAGGCAGTATATTCTAATAATTCCATAATAAAGGACACCTGGCAATGGGGAAGTTCAGAATCTAAATCAAGAAAACCCTTAACTGCTTCGAAACTTAAATTGTGCAGGATTTTAGTATATAAGGAGGTGACATCTGTGGTCACCACCACATATCTGGTTTCTGGGACGCTTCAGAGACCAATTTTATGACATGCTGTGAATCTTTGATAAATGAGGGCATTCTATGAACCAAAGGTTGCAAATAAAAATCAATATATCTGAACACCCGGGATGTAATTGAATCGATGCCACTAGCAACTGGGTGTCCCGGGGGGCAGATAGGGTTCTTATGAATCTTTGGCAAGTAGTAGATGGTTGGTGTCCATGGTGCCTTAGGCACCAAAAATAAACGCTCCTTGTTTTGAATACCAGCCTCGTGGCCCCTACCCACATTCCTCTAAATCCCTCTGATATTTAATCTTAGGATAGGATGGGAGTAACGTATAAGTATTGCAGTCACCCACAATCTTGTACATTACTGCCATGTAATCATCCCTGTCCAAGATTACAACCCCACCCCCTTATCTGCGGGCCTAACGACAAGATCCTTGTTATTGCACAGCGATTCTAGGCCTTCTTGCAAAACTTTATTGTTCCTAGCCTTTTTAATCTCTAAAAGATCTAAGTCTCTGAGTATACCATCCCTAAAAACTTTCCATAATGGTGCCAAAGCACCCGGGGGGTTAAACAAAGAGGCATTGGACAAGCCATAGTGAAGAAACTCAGTGGTCACCAATCTATTGTCTTTAATGGGGTTACTGGTCATATATCGTTTGATGATTAATTTCCTTATAAACTTGTGCACATCCATATACGTTTTGGAATTTATCCAAACCTGGATGGCGCAAATTTAAGGCCCTTATCTAAAACCACTTTCTCTGGATCTGATTCCCTTCCCTGCTACATTTTGGGTATTTTTTGTTGTTCGTAAACGCCTCCCCCCTCTGACTTCCCTTCTCTTTCTACTTGTCTTTTGATACCTTGATTTGGCTTTGAAAAACCCCAACTGCCCTGTCCATTAGGAACAGGGTATCCCTGATTAGGTGGATTGCCATTAGCTGGTTGAAATGATGGAGTATAGTTGGCCCCTTCCATGGGTTGAAAATACTAGGAATTGGAGGGGACTGGGCGGAGCCTAGCAGAGCAGACATGCATTGCTAGAGCTCCACACCGCTGAGGAGAGAAGAGAAGGACAAAGCGGAGCCTGCAGGCTCAAAAGGTATCCATTTGAACCTTTTTGCCCCAGGGAACAAACTGTGAAAGTTTGGGCAGGAAATATGGTACTGGGAGGAAACCGTGGCAGAAATAAAAATCACCTCACAAAGAGCTCACAGGCACTCACTGCAACTAAAGCAGCTCCAGTCACCTCACAATATACAGCATCAGGGCGCTCTCACAGACAGAAAATGTCACAGCAAGACTCTCCATTTGAGTCAGATACAGAACAAATCCTCTCACAAACTTCTCCACAAGCCTCCTCAGCATCCCCAGTAATATTATTACAATTTGAAAAGATGCTTCATAAGGCTTTAAAACAAACCTCAGACCAAATAACAAAAAGCCTAACCAAAGAAGAGAGCTGGGAAACCGCACCGCAGCCTTAGAAATCAAAATGGATGAAATTGAAATTACAACCCAAGAAAATATAACAGAATTGGAACAATTAAAAGAAGAGAATTTAATACTTCAAACTAAGCTCGAAGATTACGAAAATAGAGCCAGACGTTCAAACTTGCGCAAAAGGGGAATACCTGAAACTGTGACAGACCTGCAATCTACTATTACTGCTCTATTACAAGAACTAAAGCCAGAAATCCCTATTGAACGTTTAGAACTGGACAGAGTACACAGAGCCCTCACAGCCAAAAAGAAAGATGGACCCCCACGTGATATAATCACAAAATTTCATTATTACAGAACGAAAGAACAAATACTAATTGCTGCAAGAGAAAAAAAGGAACTTAATTTTCAAGGACACAATTATCAAATTTTTGCTGACCTATCCCAACTTACTATTACTAAAAGACGATCCATGAAACCCCAACTAATGGAACTGCAACGCCACAACATTATGTATCAATGGGGCTTCCCCTTTTCAGTCAGATTTAACTACCAAGGTACAATTTACAGAAGCAGATCAGCAGATGAACTACAACAAACCCTTTTAAAATTAAATCTGACCGAACCCACAAGCAGAAACTCTCCCACACGCAGAAGAATGGCATCATCTTCACCTTCAGGCAGCACCCAGAAAATATCAGAACAAAATGGGAATCATCATTCTCACAAAAGAGGCCGTTATGCCACATCATCCATGGACCAAGAAGATTCAATGGACTGACATCCTAATTCCTGATATCTCTTCATTTATTATACTAAGAGATGGTTCTCTATAAAAAAAACCTGTATTTATAACTGAATGTAACTGCATTCTGATAGTCACACACTGTGTGGGATCATGTTACATTCCAGTTATATTTCTTATTACTTCTGATTCATATAGCCTTAGAATATATAAGTGAAATAAGGAAATTCTTGTTCAGTTATATATTATCAGGTATTAAGAATAGATTTATTACTTTTTAGGACAAATATGTTTAATAATCCAGAAGTAATGGAAGCTTTTTCTTTCTTTTCTTAAAACAAATATATTATTACCTAACTAGTTCCTAGAATTATGTTTTTGTTTATTCTAATCTGAAGCAATACAACCTCAATTTTATGGGTTAACATATCTAAACAATTACATATGAATAAAATATGTAATTGTTTACTCTAAAAGGGTTAAAATCCCAAAATAATTCAAACTATCTTCATCAATACCACAGTTATTAACAGTACCTTTCTAACTGAATTATTTAGCCTAGGGCAAGACTAACCATATACAACCACCCTGGAATAAATAATTTCAACAAAAACTATATTCTGCACTCCAATTAATGAAACATCATTTTGATGTCTTTTGACATAGCACTTCTCTCCTGTAAGCGGAAGATCCGTGTACCCCCATTAGCCCTCCTCATTCTCCCAACCATATTATGTGTGAGTGTGACGAAGGCACTTATTGTCAGGCTAGAGCATATAACAGGTAACAGTTCAGGTGTTCTGATTATGCAAAGAGTTCAAGGAACAAGAGCACATACCATGAGCAGAGCAGGTCAGCTGGGACTTGTAGTTCACCGCTGTAGATGTAGGTCGATGTTTGCTGGACCTTGTAGTTCACCACTGCAGATGAGGATAGATGGTGTCTGGTGTTGTAGTTCACCGCTGCAGGTGAGGATAGATGTCTGGTCCTTGTAGTTCACCGCTGCAGATGAAGTTACTAGTGGAATCAGGCAAACGTAGTCTAGGCAAGCTGGGTCATACACAGGAAGATCAGAGTCCAAACGGTACCGAATCAGAAGCAAGCAAACAGGGTCAAACGAGCCGGGTCATACACGAAATACACAGAGCAGATATCAACTGGATCAAACACAAGGTAAACTCTAACACGAGCAATGATTGAATGCTGTTGCAAGTTATTTAAAGGTCAGCTGGCCAATCATTGTTGTTTCCCAGGTAAAGGCTGTGTCAGGTGAGTTGTGCTGGGTCCTAAAGGGATCCTAGTACTGACAGTACCCCCCTTTCTCAAGGGGTTGCTCCTGCACCCCCAGGCTTACTTGGATAACGAAGATGGAACTTCTTCTTAAGTCGGTCAGCATGAAGATCACGAGCTGGGACCCAAGATCGATCCTCTGGGCCGAAACCTTTCCAATGAACGAGATAGTGTAAGGAATTGCGCACTCGTCTGGAATCAAGAATAAATGCCACTTCATATTCCTGACTGTCCAACACATCCACAGGTTCTGGTTCATTTACTTGGAGGCTGGAATGAACAGGTTTCAACAATGAAACATGAAAGACATTTGGAATGCGCATGGATGGGGGAGTTTTAATCTATAGGATACAGGATTAACAATATCCGAAATTTCATAGGGCCTGATGAATTTTGGGCCAAGTTTTTTAGATGGAACATGCAGGGACAGATTCCTAGATGATAGCCACACTTTGTCACCAACTTTATATCCTGGTGCCTTTGAGCGCCTCTTGTCCGCCATTTTCTTAAAAGCCTGCACAGAGCGAGAAATAGCATGATTGACATCGGTCCAGACACAGAAGAAGGGAGAGGTCCCTGTAGATGTGCTGGCACAATTATTAAAGGCAAACTCTACCCATGGCAGGACATTGACCCACTCCACCTCATCATTGGCCATCAGACAACGTACCATCTTCTCTAGAGTCTGATTAGTCCTTTCTGTTTGGCTGTTTGTCTCCGGATGATATGCTGAAGAATATGATAACTTAATCCCCAGCTGAGAGCAAAGGGCCTTCCAAAACTGGGCTATAAACTGAGAGCCACGGTCTGAGACAATGTTGATTGGTGCCCCATGGAGCCTGAAAACATGTTTAATGAATAAAGATGCCAGTTCTTTAGCAGATGGAAGTTTCGGAAGCGGAACAAAGTGGGCCATTTTACTGAACCTGTCTACCACCACCCAGATCGTGGAACATCCCTGGGACGGAGGCAAGTCAGTGATAAAGTCCATAGATAAATGGGTCCAGGGACAGGTAGGTATTGGTAGAGGACGTAGGAGACCGGGCGGCTTAGAGGTACTGCTCTTGCTTCTGGCACAAACTTCACAGGCCTAGACGAAGGCTAACACATCCTGCCTGATCGATGGCCACCAGAGGTTGCGAGAGATAATTTCAAAAGTTTGTCTAAACCCCGGATGTGCTGCAGGTTTTGATGCATGTACCAGGGGCACAAAAAGCATACCGGAGGGAGAGGCTTCAGCCTGTGCAGGTAACAAGGCCTCAGAGATGTCCGTCTGGGTGAAAGCCAAAATCCTATCCTCAGAGATAATGAGTTGTGGAGGAAGCGGAGGAGGAGACTCTGAAAGAAAGCTGCGAGACAAGGCGTCAGCCTTAATGTTTCTTGGTCCTGGTAAATATGAAATTGTGAAGTCAAATCTGGAGAAGAACAATGACCACCTGGCTTGACGTGAGTTCAGTCTTTTAGCAGAACGGATGTATTCAAGGTTTTTGTGGTCAGTCAGAACTATGAATGGATAGCGAGCTCCCTCAAGCCAATGTCTCCATTCCTCCAAAGCGAGCTTTATGGCTAGAAGTTCTCTGTTGCCTATATCATAATTGCGCTCTGCTGGGGAATATTTCCGAGACAAGAAGGCACAGGGGTGGATGGCAGCATTTACAGGATCCTTTTGTGACAAAAGCGCCCCCACCCCTACTTCAGATGCATCTACCTCCACAATAAAAGGTAGCTCAGGAACAGGATGGCGTAGGATTGGTGCAGAGGTAAAGGCTTTCTTTAACTGAGTGAAGGCTGCCTGGGCTTCAGTAGTCCATTTAAAGGTAGTCGGAGTCTTCCTGGTGAGAGAGGTGATGGGATGTGCAATGGTGGCAAAGTTCTTAATGAATTTGATAGAAATTTGCAAAGCCCAGGAAGCGCTGAACTGCCTTTTAGGTCTGAAGGTGGTGCCCAGTCTAAAATGGCTTGAATCTTGGCTGGATCCATGGTGAGGCCTGTGTCAGAAATTAGGTAGCCTAGGAAAGGTACTTGTTTAACATGGAATGAACATTTCTCAGGCTTTACAAAAAGGGAGTGAGTCTTTAATCGGGCCAATACTGAGCCGACATGTTTCTGATGTGTTTCAAGATTGGGAGAATATATCAAAATGTCGTCTAAATATACAAGCATGAAGCGACCCAACATGTCACGGAAAATGTCATTCATAAAGTTCTGAAAGACAGCTGGTGCATTTCTGAGACCGAAAGGCATGACAAGACATTCGTAATGACCATCCTTGGTGTTAAAGGCTGTCTTCCACTCGTCGCCTGCACGGATGCGCACCAGATTATAGGCTCCCCTTAAATCCAGTTTGGAGAAGATTTTGGCTCCCTGGATTTGAGAGAACAATTCTGTGATGAGAGGAAGAGGATACCGATTGGGAACAGTTATTTTATTTAGACCTCTGTAATCAACACAAAGTCTCAGTCCCCCATCCTTCTTTGGGACAAAGAAGCATCCTGCTCCTGCGGGAGAAGTGGAGGGACGGATGAAACCCTTAGCTAGGTTTTCCTGGATGTATTCTTGCAAGGCAAGATTCTCTGGCTCAGACAGTGGAAAGACTCTCCCTCGAGGAGGTGTAGTGTCAGGCAAGAGGTCAATGGGACAATCATAACTGCGATGAGGTGGTAAAGTGTCAGCAATCCCTTTAGAAAACACATCCCAAAAGTCCTTATAACAAAGTGGAATCTGTTCCATTCCCACTTGACAGGTAGCCAGTCGAACAGGGTGCTGGATGCAGTTCTGCTTACACTGATCGGACCAAGTTAGAATATTTCCTGTTCGCCAGTCAATTACAGGATTGTGCTTCTGAAGCCAAGGAAGGCCTAGGATCAAAGGAGTGGATGGAGAGTCAATGACAAGACATGAAATCTTCTCCCAATGCAAAGCCCCCAATTGTAACTGGAAAGGATTGGTGGCTTGGAGCACTAGATCTTGTGAGAGAGGCCGATTATCCACGGAAATCAGGCGGACTGGGCAATCTAGAGCATGAGTTTCCAAGGACAAAGAGGTAATCAGAGTCTTATCAATAAAATTCTCAGCGGCTCCAGAATCTACCAAGGCCAGCAGTTCATGAGCCCCTGTCCCAAAGTGAATGACAGCGGGAAAAAGAATACGCTTGTCCCCCTGGGGAGATGAGAGCAGACCTAAGGTAACCTCCCCGCAATTACCTAGGTCCTGGAGTTTCCCGGACGTGTAGGGCACGAACGGAGCATATGACCCTTGGGGCCACAATACAAGCAGAGTCCCATGTTACGCCAGCGCGTGTGTTCCTGGGCAGATAACCAGGTGGAGCCTAACTGCATAGGTTCTTCCTCAGATTTGGCACTGGAGGTGGAATAGTCAGTCGGCAAGGGAGGTATATAGTTTGCCACAGCTGTAGTTTGTTCTCGTCTCCTCTCTCGCTGGCGGTGGTCAGTTCTAATGGCTAGACTCATAGCCTCCTCCAGTGAGGCTGGGTAGGAGAAGTTGACCAGAGCATCCTTAATTGCATCTGAAAGGCCCATTCTAAACTGGCTGCGGAGTGCTGCATCATTCCAGCCAGATTCCGGGGCCCACCTGCGAAACTCTGAGCAATACATTTCAGCTGTGGTAGTTCCTTGCTTTAAGTTACGCAGGGTTGATTCTGCAGTAGCAGCACGATCTGGATCATCATAAAGCAACCCTAGGGCTTCAAAGAAGGCATCTACTGTTAGCAAGGCTGGGTGGTTTGGTTCCAGGTTAAAGGCCCAAGCCTGGGGGTCACCCTGTAGTAGAGAAATAATGATTTGCACCCTCTGAGTTTCAGGGCCAGACGAGGATGGTCTTAACTTGAAATATAATTTGCAACTGTTTTTAAAGTTGCAAAACCCTTTACGGTCACCAGAAAACCAGTCAGGCAAAGGAATTTTTGGTTCAGATGGAGTTTTTGTAGCAGTGGTAATAGAAGGAGATTGCGCCTTGGTGAGCTCTGTGGCCATTTCCTGAACTTGACGGGATAAGCGGCAAAGTTCCTGTGCAAACAACTGAGCCTGCTCAGGATCCATGATAGGTTTCCTTTATTATGTATGGCTCGTGTTAATGTCAGGCTAGAGCATATAACAGGTAACAGTTCAGGTGTTCTGATTATGCAAAGAGTTCAAGGAACAAGAGCACATACCATGAGCAGAGCAGGTCAGCTGGGACTTGTAGTTCACCGCTGTAGATGTAGGTCGATGTTTGCTGGACCTTGTAGTTCACCACTGCAGATGAGGATAGATGGTGTCTGGTGTTGTAGTTCACCGCTGCAGGTGAGGATAGATGTCTGGTCCTTGTAGTTCACCGCTGCAGATGAAGTTACTAGTGGAATCAGGCAAACGTAGTCTAGGCAAGCTGGGTCATACACAGGAAGATCAGAGTCCAAACGGTACCGAATCAGAAGCAAGCAAACAGGGTCAAACGAGCCGGGTCATACACGAAATACACAGAGCAGATATCAACTGGATCAAACACAAGGTAAACTCTAACACGAGCAATGATTGAATGCTGTTGCAAGTTATTTAAAGGTCAGCTGGCCAATCATTGTTGTTTCCCAGGTAAAGGCAGTGTCAGGTGAGTTGTGCTGGGTCCTAAAGGGATCCTAGTACTGACACTTATTCCCCTGAGAGAGATATTTATTCTCTTTCACGGGTAAATTGTGATTACTTGCAAAAAATAATTTATACAATGTATCATCTAATCTCATATGTTTTTTGTTTACTCTTTACTCCAGAATTCACTGGTTTATTTTCTATCGTTTCATCTCTTCAGTCCACACAGGTTGATCTGCGCAGTCAGCTCTGCATAACAAAAAGTAAGTTAAAACTATTTGATCTGTTGCCATGGCACCACTGAATATACTTTCCCTGAATGTTCAGGGAATAAATGTCCCTCAAAAAAGGACCAAAGCCTTCCGTACTTTCCATAACAAGAAGGCTCACATAGTATGCCTCCAAGAAACACACTTCACCAAAGATTCTACTCCAAAATATATTTCTCATTTTATCAACAAATTTACACGGCTTCTGCCTGTACCAAGCAAAGGGGAACTCTAATTGCATTTCACCGATCCACACCACTCACCTTATCATCAGAAATTAAAGACCCAGAAGGTAGATACCTGATACTCATGGGTTATATAATGGATACAGCAATCACAGTGATTTCCTACTACGCTCCTAACAAACAACCTACACCATTCCTCTCACATATATTACAAGTGATTAATACACACAAAATAGGAACAGTGATAATGTGTGGGGATTCGAACCAGGTCCTCCTCCCATTTTTAGATAAATCACCTTTTACACCATCCAAAATAACCTCTAGATTACCTTTTTCTCAACTTCTTTCCAAATACAATCTGGTAGATTCGTGGAGAGAAAGTAACCCAATGAAAAAGAAATTCACATATTTCTCGCACCCTCATCAAACCTTCACCAGAATAAATCATATTTTTCTAACAATAGGAATGATACCAGAAATTATTGCATCAGATATAATTCCGATTCCGTGGTCTGACCATAATGCAGTATACACTGCTATAGCCTCAGCCATACCAAAAGCGCATGACCCAAAGTGGTACTTACCGGACATAATGCTCAAACACCCACTACATCAGATGGCCATTGAACAAGCTTTAAAGGAATACATATCAATTAATAATACAACAGACATCTCCCCAATAACACTGCTCATAAGCTCATAAGCCTGTCTTGCGTGGTACAATACAAAGACAAATGGCACTATTTAAACGGGAACGCAAAAATCTAGCAAAAAAACTAGAACTCAATTTTAATGCAGCCTACATATCATTCCAAGATAATCCATCTCAGAGTACAAAATCTCATCTGGAAAAATCTAGATTGGAATACGATCTATTTCTCACTGAGTCAGTTGATAAATCCTTCAAACGCTCCAAACACAATTTCTACATGAAAACAAACAAACCAGGTACATATTTGGCTCGGGCATTAAATTCAACTAACAAATCTTTCAAACCAATACGTTTGAAATTATCAAAAAATGTTTACACTTGTAATCCAGTTAAAATAGTCCATAAATTTCACTCACATCTTCCAACTTTATACAAGACAAACAATGAATTTAATCCTATAGAGGCTGAATCCTTCTTCTCAAAAATAACCTTACCTGAGTTATTTCAGAATCAAAAAAGCAGTTTGCATGAGCCTATAACTATAGATGAAGTTGCTAACGCCATAAAAGACCTAAAACTTAACAAAAGACCAGGCCCAGACGGCTACTCGGCTTTATACTATAAAACATTCTCAGAAATACTCTCTCCCATTCTCACTGAAACTTTTAACAAACTTCTAGATGGACATTCTTTTCGGCAAGAAACACTAATGGCAATTGTTTGTATGATCCCAAAACCCCTTTCTGATGATACTTCCTGTGTGAATTATCGGCCTATCTCTCTGTTAAACCTTGATATTAAATTATTAGCAAAAATAATAGCAAAACGCCTCAATAGCATTATAGGAAAATTAATACATAGAGATCAAGTAGGCTTCATGCCAAATAGACAGGCAGGCGATAATATACGCAGGGCAGTGTTATTGGCACATATAAATCCCTTTATGTTTTCTATCTCTCGATATTAAGAGGGCATTCGACACAGTATCCTGGCAATATATGCAATATTCATTACAAAAATGGGGTTTTGGACCCCACTTTTTAACATGGATCAAAGCATTATATAATAAACCCAAAGCCTATATAAAATATGCTGGATACAAATCTGATGCCTTTAATATCGAAAGAGGTACCCGACAAGGTTGCCCATTATCTCCCTTATTATTTGCCCTTATACTCGAACCCATGGCCCAATATATCAGAACAAACCAAACTATAACTGGCATTGAAGTAGGAGGTATTACACACAAATTATGTATATTTGCAGACGATATATTACTTTTTCTATCATCACCACAGGTCTCTGGTCCTAACTTAATACCAGCTCTTGATGGATTTGCAGCCCTATCCGGCCTTATGATTAATCCTAAGAAATGCCTAGTGTTTAATATTTCACTCACAAACATGGAATTGATCCCGGCTAGGGCTGCACTCCTATTCACATGGGCAGAAAAATCAATCCCATACCTTGGAATTCATTTAACAGCATCTTATTCTGACTTATTCTCAACCAATTATCCTCCTGTATTAAGACAGATCACAAATCTAATAAAACAATGGTCGCAACTTCCTTTATCCTGGATAGGGAAGATTAATGCAATCAAAATGACTATTCTACCCAAATTGCTTTATCTATTCAGAGTCCTCCCTATTCCAATTCCTTCCTATTTTTTGAGAATAGTACAAAAAAGAGCAACTTTGTTTATATGGGGCTCTTCTAAACCACGTATACCTATACACACACTACATCTTCCCAAAAATAAAGGAGGCCTGGAATACCCTAATTTTACTAACTACTACAGAGCAGCACATATGGCCAGTCTGTCCAAATACCATGCAAAACAGGAAATCCCATTATGGGTATTTATAGAGGCTTCAGAAAATGACCCTCTATTAATATCAAACTTATTATGGCTTGATCCTAAAGACCGCTTTAAAATTCATAATCCCATAACTAAACACTTCTTATCTCTCTGGGATAAACTAAAAACTAAATATCAGTTACAATCTCCACACAATCCTCTCCTTTCTTTTATCAGAAATCCGGCCTTTTATCCGGCATGGATCTACCCAAATTCTTTTAAAGCTTGGACAACATCAGGCATTCAGACACTAAATGACTTCATAGCATCTAAATCATTCCTTTCATTCCCATCGCTTAGAGAAAAATATGATCTACCAAACTCTGAGATATTTAGATATCTCCAAATCAAAAATTTCTATACACCATTCCTAAAGGGGGATACACCATTATCCCAATTATCCATTTTTGAATCAATCTGTACAAAAGATCCATTTGCTAAAGGTACAATTTCATCACTTTATAATCAATTATATGGAGTACCAAATCTTAATAGACCCTCTTACGTTCAGAGGTGGGAGGAGGACCTGGGACGAAATTTAGAAGACACGGACTGGTCTAACATATGGCTCACATCTAAGTCATCTTCACCCAACATCTTAGCACTGGAGACAAATTATAAAGTCCTAACTCGCTGGTACCTTGTACCCGCTAGAGTGGCAAAATATTCACCTAATACCTCAGCTCTTTGTTTTCGAGGATGCCCAGAAATAGGCACACATTTACACATATGGTGGACGTGCCCAGTAATCCAAACCTTCTGGAAGGAAGTCTTCGTGATTGCATCTAAAATATTTTAAAAAATAATACAACCAGATCCATATATAACTTTACTTAATCTAAAACCGGAATGGTTAACACTCTCTCAATTCAAACTTATGATCCAACTAATAACGGCTGCAAAACAAACAGTGGCCAAGGCATGGAAATCTCCTACATTGGTACTAGCAGAAACAATTCACAGAATGAATAATACAATGTCCCATGCTAAGATGGTAGCCATCGATCAAAATCAAATTCCAAAATTTGAAGAATTTTGGCATCCTTGGATAAAACAACAGTTCCTGTCAAACTTCAATGACTCTGTCCTGTTGCCATGGTAACAGATTAAATGACTTACAGAGACACCCATTCTAAGACTTCAAAGAGAACTAAAAAAAATAATAAACTGACGAGCGGGACAACCTTGTGGACTATACCTCTACCTTTCTACCCTTTTTCTTCTTTCTCTTTCCTTTTCTCCACCTTACGATTAAAGCTCATTATCAGAATTTATTTGACCTATATACACTCTACCTGTAAACAATATGTATAGTAGGTATAAATCATTTAAATACCTACAAAAGTGACTAAGGAAATGATATATATCTTTAATTTAGGTTTACGTGAACCCAATGTTTAATATTTGAAATTTCATTATATTTACCTATATAAACCCTACTGTAAAACAATGAGCTTACTTTATAGATCCTTGTAAACTTACTTTATGTATCTTTATAATATTGTATACTCAATAAACTTCTTTTGACAAGGAAAATACTAAGAATTATCATAAAAATATTCACCCTCAGGACCATCCTTATCTCCAAGAGGGAAGAAGCTGCAATGTGTGGGAACATTAAACACCTATTCTGATCCCTCTCTTTGGTACCCTAAATAAGGAGATTGTTGACCAAACTCTCCATTAGGGCTCTGTTTCCACCCTTCAGAATAACCTGTATTGTGCCCTCGCCCCTGATTATTTTGATATCTATGTCCTTATCCCTAAAAGGAGGGCCTTTATTCCATGTTGGGGGAACAGAACGATAGGGCCCTTGATCATAAACCTGAGCTTGATTAGGTCTGGGGGGACCAAAGGACTGTGGCTGCCCTTGTTGAAAGGAACCCCCTCTGTTGGCCCCATAGGTCCTATGGGGGGGATTGGTAGGTGTTGCTCCCTCCACTTCTCTGTGGTTTACTATTGGGTAAACCTCTCCTTGGAGGGTTAGATATGAAAGGCTGAATAGGTTGCTGCCCCTCGCCTATAGCCCCTCCCACCCCTTGTGTGGAAGTTTCCATTCCAATGCTGTTCTGATTGGACTGCTCCTCCAAGATTTTCTTTTGCCATTCAAAAACAGCATTGCCCTAATAGTCTGATAGATCTCTATTATACTTTTTCTTTTTTGATTCTTTTTAATCCTTATCCTCCTCCAGGATTTTTAGGAGTTTCTGTGATTTCTTCCTATATTCCTCACTCTCTTTAACCGCTTCAGCCCCAGAAGATTCTACCCCCTTCCTGACCAGAGCACTTTTTGCAATTCAGCACTGCGTCGCTTTAACTGACAATTGCGCGGTCTTGCAATGTTGCACCCAAACAAAATTGATGTCCTTTTTTCCCACGAATAGAGCTTTCTTTTGGTGGTATTTGATCACCTCCTGCGTTTTTTTTTTTTTGTGCTATAAACAAAAAAGCGTTATTTTTTACTTTTTGCTATAATAAATATCCCCCAAAAATATACAAGAAAACAATTTTTTTTCCTCAGTTTAGACCGATATGTATTTTTCTACATATTTTTGGTAAAATAAAATGGCAATAAGCGTATATTGAGTGGTTTGCGCAAAAGATATAGCGTGTACAAAATATGGAAAAGATTTATAGCATTTTAATTTATTTATTTTTACTAGTAATGGTGGCGATCTGCAATTTTTATTGTGACTGCGACATTATGGCGGACACATCGGACAATTTTGACACATTTTTGGGACCATTGGCATTAATGCAGCGATTAGTGTGATTAAAAATGCATTGATTACTGTAACTGTCACTGGCAGTGAAGGCATCACATTTATTGAAAAAATACAAAATATAAACAATTGTTGAGAAGAGTAAAAAACATCATACATTTCCATTTATGCAATTTGTACAGTGAGCCCTTGTGCGTCTACGTGTTTCGCTGTTAGGCTTCTTCAGGACGCGACCAAGGTTCAAAGATGCAACGGATAAGAGAACATATCTCACTATCTGAAATGATATACATTGCCATTAAAATCAAAACTATTGCACAAACATAGAACAACATGGTATTTAAAAAGCATATGTTGAATCACTCAGGGGAAACATATCAAGGATGAGCAACAAAAGGGGGTACCTTAAGTTGGAGTACGTTGGGATATATACCCGCAGCCTGGATAGGCGATGGGTTTCCAAACTATGAGAAATCAAATGTGATGGATTTCAGTAAGTATACCACTGAAAGGACATATGGAACGGCGAAGACATATATGGAGAGCAAATACTTACTAATACATGAATTTCAAATTGTATGAACAGGGGCAGGTAGAGCCTTCACTCCAAACATGTATGGGGCCAGCTGAGCAATACTATAAGGTCCGACATATATACAAGAAACAGACCCTTATTGGGATTCAGCAATGCTCATAGCTAATAAAGCCTGAAATAACACGCTGTGCCTATAAACAGAAGATATAAAGGTGGAAATTAAAAATCTTTGATGACAACCCAGATGCTTACACAGAAGAGAGAGTAGTGGGTAGTACTTACATGGAGGATATAGTAAGAAAACGTGCCCCTGGGAGACAGCCGGGCACTGCACAACAAGCCCACATACAGAGGAGCGTTATTTATACTGGTAAGAAAGGTCTCAGCAAATCACTGAGATCTTATCGTATTCGCGTCAGCTGGCCTCAAAAGAAGGGAATTATGGGCATTGTAGGCACTGGGGCAGGTGAGACCTCGCGTGCTGTGCGCATGCGCATTCCGGGCACCGCACAATGAAAAAGTTATGGGAATTGTAGGTGGTGGGACGAGACCTAACGCTGTGCGCATGCGCAAACCGGGCACCGCATACAAGCAAAGAGAGCTAGGAATACAACAGGTCGCACAGCGAGTGGGACCCCACTCCTTCTGCGCATGTGCGGGATATAAGAAATGGATTATGGGGTTTGTAGGCAGAGTACCAGACAGGCAGCTACATTGAATCTGCACCAATGAGCATCCCCATGAAGTAGAGGAACTCAAAGGAGCGGATTGGTGGTCGCTGTAGAGCAAAATGCCATTATAAATGCCTATCTGGAATAATATGCAGGAAAACATGAACAAATGAATAAAACCATGTAGTATAAATTGGTACACAAAATGCATCATCCTTAAAGTGGGGTTCCACCCAAAAAAAAAAACTACATGAAAAATCCTAAAAAAAATAAAAAAAAACATTTGGATATATATATTTTTTTTTACTTACCTCTAAATGCCTGTTACTAGGTGGTCCCTCGTAGTCTGCCTCTTCCAGTGCCTGGGCTGGTGACGTCACTTCCCCCTCGGCACAGGAAGGGCTCAGCTCTGCTCCCTCCGTCCTGTCAATCATCTGGGTCCCATGACAGGTCCCAGGTGACTGAGCGGCCAATCACGGCGCGCGGCGCCACTCGCGCATGCGTAGTGCGTGCCAGGCTGTGAAGCCACAGCCTGGCGCCCACAGTTGCAATGCCGGCACCGCTGAACAGGGGGGGAGACAAGCGGGGCTTCGATCCCCCGCACCGCTGGACCCTGGGACAGGTAAGTGTCCAATTAAAAGTCAGCAGCTGCAGTATTTGTAGCTGCTGACTTTTAATTTTTTTTTTTTTTGACTGGACCTCGGGTGGAACTCCTCTAAGTCCCCTGAGTGTGTAACACAAGCCAGATAAAAACAAAACAGGCATGCATATGAACATTTAAACATATAAACCAATTGTAAGGATGGTTACTATTGTTTACAAATCAGAAATGAGTAACATTCGAATATAAAGAAAAATACAAATTCCTAAATAATCATACCAACTGTATACCCTGTGGTGTCCCATCGACCCATTTGTGGGGCCCATATTCCATTGACTAAATATGCACTGCGAATGACATAAATTTTAAATATAAATATATACAATAATTATAGACAAAAAAGCTATATCAGGAGGCAGATAATATCATGGAGCAACCGAGGGAAGACTAAAGGGAGGGGTGAAGCAGGATATATGCAAATGCAAAGCAACAAGTTAACCTGATTGGTCATTATTGCAGAAAGGGTCTCATCGTGTCGTTCAAGCCTGGATACACGGTGGCCCGTAATTTATGTATCCATTGAGTTTCCCGTTGGAGTACTCTTTTATCAAAGTTATCTCCACGGTGATCTACGTGAATGACATCAAGAGCAGCAAATTTGAAAACCATGGGGTTACATTTGTGTTTAAAAGCTATATGATAGCCCATAGTGGTATTCAGAAGACTGCTAGTGGCATAGTATACATGATCTTTGATCCTTCTCCAAAATGGCCTGATAGTTTTACCAACGTAGAATGCTCCACATTGGCAAAAAATTATATAAATGACTCCTTGAGTTTGACAGGTGATGTGATGTCGTAAAACATGAATGCGGTCATTTGGGAGAGGAAAAGGTGGTCCCACCAATAATAGATCGCAAAAATCACACATACCACATTGAAATAAGTCTGGTGGACCTTGTGTTATGTTATTAGTTTTGCAATAATGGCTCTGCACTAAACAGTCTCTGATGGATCTTGCTCGTAGTTAAGTGATTTCAGGCTTGGGCCCAATATATTTGGTCAAAGTGGGATCTACCAGCAGGATGTGCCAATGTTTTTGAATTGATGAGGAATGCCGCTCTATAAGTCTCCGTGTTTTCAAGGTGCTGTCGTCCTACTAAACAGAGTTGGGTGCTGGCTATGCACAAGATAATGGAAATAGAGAAGTCCTGGACTGTCGCACTTCATCAAAAAAGCATCTTTATTAAGTATATAATCCAAAAATGCAGACAAGTAACAGGAGCTGGAGTAAGCATCTTTGGATGTGAAACGCGTTAGAGATTTGATCCCTGTTGTGTCTACTTCTTTTACTTGTCTGCGTTTTTGGATTTTATACTTAATAAAGATGCTTTTTTGATGGAGTGCGGCAGTCCAGGACTTCTCTATTTCCAATGTTTTTGAATTACCGACCGTATTAACTGATGTTGATCAGAAAGGTGGTTATGAATCTTACTCTGTCGGAATCAATTTGTTTGGGTCCTGGAAAGAGAATAGTACTCCTCGGTCTAGCCAGAGCTTTGTTAAAAGCTTTTTTGAGGCTGTTTTTTCTGTATCTCCTGGCCAAAAGGCGTTCATATAGGAGGTTTGCCTCCCGCCTGAAGTCAGAATCGCTAGAATTATTGCGTTTAGGGCGCAGGTATTGGCCAAAGGGGATACTTTAAATGAGGGGCTGGGGATGTGCACTTAGCGCGTGCAAAATTGTATTACCCGCAGTGGGTTTCCGATATAATGACGTACTGATCAGGCCATCCATAGTGATGTTGACAGTAATATCCAAATATGCAATAGTGGTGAGACTTGACTGCATAGTGAATTTGAAATTATAGTCATTATGATTTAAAATGGCCATAAACTCATTAAGCGCTTCTGGTGGTCCCGCCCATAGCACCAAAATGTCGTCTATGTAGCAGAACCACCGCAGCACGAAAGAGAAAAGGTTTGAGTGCCCCTCATTGGCAAAAAGATCCAGTTCCCACCCCCCGGGTACAGGTTCGCATGAGAGGGTGCGCAACACGTACCCATAGCGACTCCCTGTACCTGGAGAAAGTGGGATCCGCTAAAAAGGAAAAGATGTTATTTGTAAGAATATGAGAAAGTAATTGTAGTAGGAAGCCATTGGAACCTGCAAAATTAGGTCCCCTCTCACTAAGGAACCTAGCAACAACCTCCATGCCCAGTTCGTGTGGAATAGATGAATATAACGTCTCCACATCTATGGCAACCAAAGAGCAGCCAGGAGGCACAATGAAGCCTTCCAGGTTTCTCAGGAGGTCAGGGGTATCTTTGATATACGAGGGTATTGTGATGACGTGAGGGCGTAGGTATTCCTCTACAAATTTACTTGCTCTTTCTGTTTTTGAGCCCACGCCAGAAACTATGGGACGTCCTGGTGGTTTTGTAGGATGTTTATGTATTTTGGGGAGCGAATAAAAAGTAGGAATTCTAGGGTGGGGAACTTGTATGCCTTCAAAAATCTCCCTGGTGATCAAGCTGTCAGCAAAGGTGGATTGCAACATGTCATCATATTGCTGGTTAAACTTTGTGATGACATTAACAGAAATCGGTTCGTACCATAGTCTGTTTTTTTAGAATGTCACAGCACATGTTCCTGTATTGAAGTTCGTCCATTAGTACCACATTACCACCCTTGTCTGAGGGCTTGATCACCAGGTGAGAGTTATTGCTTAAATTGATGAGAGCGGCCTTATGGGCTTCACTTAAATTATGGTTGGGCGATTTATGAAAAGAGGCAGATTCAATGTCTTGTGTGGTCTGCATGAGGAAGGTCCACACATTAGAATTAATGTGCAGAGATGGAAACTGGGTAGATTTTTTCTTTGCAAAAAAAAGAAATCCTACGAGCCAAAATGAACCTGGTGCTAAAAGTAAGCACTACACAGCCACATAAATGAATTACCCCTTGTAATGCGTGTGAAATATCAAATAAATAAAATATGATGCACTGGAGTGTGCTAACTGTGCCCTAATCCCGGCACAAAGAGATACAGCACATATACAACAGAGTGTAAAGATGTCTAACCCCAATATGTGCTATATCCTACAAGGTAAACAAACATAATATGCACAAATAAACTGTGCAATGGGTATATGAAATAATAATGGTAATATCAATAAATAAACATGCTCCAAAATAAACGAGTGCTAAAAGGTGCAATAGACATATAAAGTAATAGTAATAAAGTAAATATTGTTACTTCATAAATAATTCATATATGCAAACAAATACTGAAAAGTGACATGTGCCGGCCAAAAAGTGCAAAGTGTTGCACAATACATATACTTAATCGTCCATCATGAACTAGACATATATTAAACACAAAAGTCCTTAATAAAAGTGATGATAACTGTGCTTCAGTGATGATGTATTCAAAAGTGCTGCAATTCCATGTGCCACAGATCATGCGATGGTGAAACAAAAGGTGACCCCCCCCAAAGTAAATTGCTCATCTTAGGGAATGTGACTAAGTCGCTAGAGTCAGGAAACACTCTTGAGCCACCCAGGGCTCAGTGTGGATCACAGGAAAACAGGCTCCAGCATAGGCTCAAACCATAAGCAAAAAGAGAAAGGAACCATATAGTGTGATAACGTTTAAAATATTTTATTACAAGGTCAGATAAAAAACTCTCCCCCAGAAGGAGGTACTCACATTTTGAGGGTGCGTCAGTGCACCACTCTAAAGAGGCATATAACCTGGATATAACGAGGTGATGGATGTATCAGTGAGGTTATGGAGACCGTCCCAGCACAGACAGCTGCTGCTGCCTAACACTCCATCCTGGCCCCTCCCCTACGCGTCTTCGACACAGGGCATACGTGTCATCAGGGGGAATGTGACCTCACTGATACATCCATTACCTCACTGTTATGTCCAGGTTATATGCCTCTTCAGAGTGGTGCACTGACGCACCCTCAAAATGTGAGTACCCCCTTCTGGGGGAGAGTTTTTTTATCTGACCTTGTAATAAAATATTTTAAACGTTATCACACTATATTGTTCCTTTCTCTTTTTGCTTATGGTTTGAGCCTATGCTGGAGCCTGTTTTCCTGTGATCCACACTGAGCCCTGGGTGACTCAAGAGCGTTTCCTGACTCTGTCTAGCGGTCACCTTTTGTTTCACCATCGCATGATCTGTGGCACATGGAATTGCAGCACGTTTGAATACATCATCACTGAAGCACAGTTGTCATCACTTTTATTAAGGACTTTTGTGTTTAATATATGTCTAGTTCATGATGGACGATTAAGTATATGTATTGTGTGACACTTTACACTTTTTGGCTGGCACATGTCAGCATTTCAGTGTTTGTTTGCATATATGAATTATTTATGAAGTAACAATATTTACCTTATTACTATTACTTTATATGTCTATTGCACCTTTTAGCACCTGTTTTGAACTCATTTATTTTGGAGCATGTTTATTGATATTACCATTATTATTTCATATGCCTATTGCACTTTTTTTTGTGCACATTATGTTTGTTTACCTTGTGGGATATAGCACATATTGGGGTTAGACATCTTTACACTCTGTTATATATGTGCTGTATCTCTTTGTGCCGGGATTAGGGCACGGTTAGCGCACTCTAGCGCATCATATTTTATTTATTCGATTTTTTTCTTTACCGCCTCCCCTAGTGATTTTATATCCTTTTGATATAATGATATTTGAATTTGCCGACCTAAGGCCTCTTCGGATTCAGGGGTATCCTGTGTTTCACTAGGATCATTTTCTTTTAGTAGCAACACTAGATTTTTTAGAGCTCTAAACTCAGCAACTGAGAAATCTTTCCAGATCTCCTGGTGAGAGATTTCAGCTTGTTTACCACGTCTGTCATTGTCATTCATAAATTTAAAGGTGAGTTTCCTAGCAAACAAATAGAGATCCTTGATCAAAGGAATCTCATTGAGATCAAATTTGCTTGGTAGGGAGTTGGGGCAGAAACTAAGACTGAGCTGAAGTAGCTCATGTTCTATAGTATTTAAAGGATAGGATGACAAATTTATGACCTAGTTTGCAACTTTCTCTTATAGACTCTGTGTTAACAGAGTTTTCTATTGTTGATGTATTCACAGCAGAATTTGGAGGCGAAATGATATTAAGGTTCGTATGAGATGGCTGTGTTTTAGCCGTAGGGAAGAATTGATCTATAAGTAATTTCTTTGAATCCTTTTGGATTGCCCCGGCTGCCACTGTACTAGTGTGTCTCAAAAGGGCAAAAGTTTTTGCACAGACTATAATTTGTAGTCTAGTGTCAAGTTCTGCTTTAGGAGTCACCGACGTAATGATAGAAGAAGTGTCAGAAGAAACACCCGGTGTTTGATTAGGAAACATAGAAACCCCTCTATTCACCATAGGGGTGGAGTCAGTATGTAATACATTCTTACTGTCTGCTGAGAGATTAAGCTCACCCAGTGCTCTTTTTTTGTCGGTACCTGTTTGCTACCCTCCACCAGTTTGTGTTCTTTTTCTTGAGCCTCGACCTCTTTGTCATCCCCGATCATATGTCCTAGAACTTTGTGAGACGAGAGTTAGAAGAGTCTGAGTCGCTTGCTCTATCCTTTGATTTTTTTTAATATTTCTCTGTGCATTTGCATACTTACGATTACCTCGTTGGCCTTTAGTCTGTGGCCAATTGTACGCATACTTTCTTGCAAAGGCTAATTTGTCTCGTGAGAGTTTGTCCTCTTTCTTAAGTAGCAGATCTTTCGTAAAGCTTTGAATGTGTTCCTTTAAGCGTATGTCATAGGCTGCAAAATCAGAATTGTTTAGCACTATGGTGTTTTCATCATATATTCGTTTTATCTCACAATCTACCAATTTCAATTCCTGCATGTAGTATTCTATCATCAATTCCATATTTTTTTTTTTTTTAGAACAATCGTGGAGGTTACGTTCCCGTTGGGTCCTAAAATCCAAGTCAGTGGCCCAAATATTTGGGAAGACCTGTATCCTAAGACCCTTTGGGTTCAAATCCTCCACAATGTATTGTTCGAAGTATTTAATGTGCCACAATAGACTGGCTTTGCGTTCGAATGCTTGTAACCGTTTTTGAAAAACTTTCCATTGCAACATTGCTACTTTTCATAGAGGAACATGTTTGTTTGATGTCCAGCATAAAACCCTTCCAATTGTTTCCTGCGAAGTCCGCCATAATAGAATGTCACTTGCAGTTAAATAGAGTTAGTCAACAAAAATAAATATAAAAGGGTGGAGAAGGGAAAAAAGGGAGAGAAAGAAGAGGGTTTGGGGTAAAGATTTACACAGTATAGTGAATATTTGTATCGTATAAAAAAAAACCTACATTAAGGAGTTCACATATAAATATTCTTACAAAGAACATCTTTTCCTTTGACGGATCCCACTTCCTCCAGGTACAGGGAGTCGCTATGGGTACGTGTTGCGCACCTCTTATGCAAACCTGTACCCAGGGGGGTGGGAACGGGATCTGTTTGCCAACGAGGGGCAATCAAACCTTTTCTCTTACGTGCTCCGGTGGTTCCGCTACATAGACGACATTTTGGTGCTATGGGCGGGACCACCAGAAGCGCTTAATGAGTTTATGGCCATTTTAAGTCATAATGACTATAATTTTAAAATTCACTATGCAGTCAAGTCTCACCACTATTGCATATTTGGATATCACTGTCAACATCACTATGGATGGCCTGATCAGTACGTCGTCATATCGGAAACCCACTGCGGGTAATACAATTTTGCACGCGCTAAGTGCACATCCCCAGCCCCTCATTCAAAGTATCCCCTTTGGCCAATACCTGCGCCTTAAACGCAATTATTCTAGTGATTATGACTTCAGGCAGGAGGCAGACCTCCTATATGAACGCCTTTTTGGCCAGGGGATACAGAAAAACCAGCCTCAAAAAAGCTTTTAAAAAAGGTGTGGCTAGACTGAGGACTACTATTCTCTTTCCAGGACCCAAACTGATTCCGACAGAGTAAGATTCATAACCACCTATTCTGATCAACATCAGTTAATACGGTCGGTAATTCAAAAACATTGGCACATCCTGTTGGCAGTTTCCACTTTGACCAAATATATCGGGCCCAAGCCTGAAATCTCTTATCGACGAGTAAGATCCGTCAGAGACTGTTTAGTGCGGAGCCATTATTGCAAAACTAATAACATAACAACAGGTCCACCAGGCTTATTTCAATGGGGTATGTGTGATTTTTGTGATCTATTATTGGTGGGACCACCTTTTCCTCTCCCAAATGTCCGCATTCATGTTTTACGACATCACATCACCTGTCAAACTCAAGGAGTCATTTATATAATTTTTTGCCAATGTGGATCATTCTACGTTGGCAAAACTATCAGGCCATTTTGGAGAAGGATCAAAGATCATGTATACTATGCCACTAGTGGTCTTCTGAATACCACTATGGGCTATCATATAGCTTTTAAACACAAATATAACCCCATGGTTTTCAAATTCGCTGCTCTTGATGTCATTCACGTAGATCCCTGTGGAGGTAACTTTGATAGAAGAGTACTCCAACGGGAAACTCAATGGATACATAAATTACGGGCCACCGTGTATCCAGGCTTGAACGACACGATGAGACCCTTTCTGTAATAATGACCAATCAGGTTAACTTGTTGCTTTGCATTTGCATATATCCTGCTTCCCCCCTCCTTTTAGTCTTCCCTTGGTTGCTCCATGATATTATCTGTCTCCTGATATAGCTTTTTTGTCTAATTATTGTATATATTTATATTTAAAATTTATGTCATTCGCAGTGCATATTTAGTCAATGGAATATGGGCCCCACAAATGGGTCAATGGGATACCACAGGGTATACAGTTGGTATGATTATTTAGGAATTTGTATTTTTATATTTGAATGTTACTCATTTCTGATTATTTGTAAACAATGGTAACCATCCTTACAATTTATTTATAAGTTTAAATGTTCATATGCATACCTGTTTTGTTTTTATCTGTCTTGTGTTGCACACTCAGGGGACTTAAGGATGATGCATTTTGTGTACCAATTTATACTACATGGTTTTATTCATTTGTTCATGTTTTCCTGCATATTATTCCAGATAGGAATTTATAATGGCGTTTTGCTCTACAGCGACCACCAATCCGCTCCTGTGAGTTCCTCTACTTCATGGGGATGCTCATTGGTGCGGATTCAATGTAGTTGCCTGTCTGGTACTCTGCCTACAAACCCCATAATGCGTTTCTTATATCCTGCACATGCGCAGAAGGAGTGGGGTCCCACTCGCTGCGCGGCCTGTTGTATTAGTAGCTCTCTCTTTGCTGGTATGAGGTGGCAGGTTTGCGCACGCGCACAACGTTGGGTCTCGTCGCACCGCCTACAATGCCCATAACTCGCTTTCATTGTGCGGTGCCCGGAATGCGCATGCACGCGGCACACGAGGTCTCACCTTCCCCACTGCCTACAATGCTCATATTTCCCTTCTTCTGCTGAGACCTTACTTACCAGTATAAATAATGCTCCTCTGTATGTGGGCTTGTTGTGCAGCGCCCGGCTGTCTCCCAGGGGCACGTTTTCTTACTATATCCTCCATGTAAGTACTACCCACTACTCTCTCTTCTGTGTAAGCATCTGGGTTGTCATCAAAGATTTTTAATTTCCACCTTTATATCTTCTGTTTATAGGCACAGCGTGTTATTTCAGGCTTTATTAGCTATGAGCATTGCTGAATCCCAATAAGGCTCTGTTTCCTGTATATATGTCAGACCTTATAGTATTGCTCAGCTGGCCCTATACATGTTTGGAGTAAGTATTTGCTCTCCATATATATCTTCGCTGTGCCATATGTCCTTTCAGTGGTATACTTACTGAAATCTATCACATTTGATGTCTCATAGTTTGGAAACCCATCGCCTATCCAGGCTGCGGGTATATATCACAACGTACTCCAACTTAAGGTACCCCTTTTGTTGCTCGTCCTTGATATGTTTCCCCTGAGTAATTCAACATATGCTTTTTAAACAATACCATGCTGTTCTATGATTGTGCTATAGTTTTGATTTCAATGGCAATGTATCTCATTTGAGGTAGTGAGATTTGTTCTCTGATCTGTTGCGTCTTTGAACCTTGGTCGTGTCCTGAAGAAGCCTAACGGCGAAACGCATAGACACACAAGGGCTCACTGTACAAATTGCATAAATGCATATTTATGTTTTTTTTACTCTTCTCAACAATTATGTTTATATTTTGTATTTTTTCAATAAATGTGATTTATTTATATTGTTTCTTTCTCCATTGTTTCCTGGCCTATAAAGTCCGACTTTAGGGAAGTACCTCCAGTAGTACCCCTTTTTCTTCACCGATATTAGACGTGGCACTTGAGTGCCCTCTATTTCTATTTAGGGTTAAGTGTGTCCTAATTTGTGTTCTAACGGAAGAGGGATGAGGACTGTGCAGGGAAGATAACAGATCGCTGTTAATACTCTGTATGAACAGACGATCTGTCACTTCTCTCCTCAGAGAACCCCAAACTGTGTGTTTACACACACAGTTCCGGGTTCTCTGTGTCTCAGCGGCGATCGTGGCAGCCCAGCGGTGATCGAGACCGCCTGGCACTCACATCGACTCAGGAGGGCGAGCGGGAGGTGCGCACCTCCCAGTGGTCACAGGGCGAAGCAACGTTGCATAACGTTGTTTCGCCCAGCCGTGCCATTCTGCCGCAGTACAACTGCGGCGGCTGGTCGGCATGTGGTTAATAGGGCTAAGTTTGTCCTTAATAGTTTTAATCTCCTCATCAAGTCTTGCCAATTTCTTGGATTTCCTGTCAACCAAAAAGCAGAGAAATGCAACTCCTGCCTTATTAAAATAGTTGTACCATTCCTCCAGCTCCTTCCTTTTTTTAAATATTAGGAGATATTTACCATATATGCTTGCACCAACTTCATCGGCACACGCGCACTGAAGAAAGGGCACAATCGTGCCGTTTGTAAAGGGCCCATGCCGTGACCATTGGCTCCCGTGCGCATGCGCGGGAGTGATGTCACACGACTCTGGCCAGTCACAGAGCCAGAGTTCACGGCCCTGGAAGGAAGAGGTGTGAAGATGGAGGCAGCCACCAGCCGGGACATCGGGGACATTGCGGGATTCGTTTGCAGTGGCGATGCATACTAGCCCATTATGCTTTTACTTTGCAGGGAACAAAAGAGGAACTAAAACCCATCGGGGTTTATTTCCTCTTTGAGCAGTTTCTGGAGAATCATAGGTGTCCACTGCAGTGTAACAATACTTCAGCCCATTGTTTGCCTGGGGTAGGAGACCGATGAAGTCAATCTGCCAGATCTCCGCAGGCCCTCCCGCCCCTCTTAATGGACCCGGTGGAGTACTTTTGCAATGGCCATTGTCTCACTTCTCCACACACTGTACAGTTCCCTAGTACAGTCTTTATCATGTCCATGGATATGGGCAATCCTCTCTGCTGTGCCCATTCATATGTTGCTTTCTAACCCACATGTCCAGATTGCTTGTGGCCAAGTTCATCAAGTCAGGATCAATTGGCACAACTGCTTTCACTTTTGCAATTTCATCTGCCACTGTTATATTTATCAAAGTCTGGGAGCACATGTGCGTCAACACGCCCCACTTTTATGGTTCGGGAGTGAGCTTCCTTCAGATGTAGTCCCAGACTTCCTTGCCTTCCCACACCACCTTTCCATGAATCATCCATTGGACTTCCACATGGGCATCCAAGTTGTCAGTCCTTTAAAAACTGCCCAGCTGTCAGTGTAGCTAGTGACATGGGAAGAAGAATCCTCCTGAAGAGTCATCGCTGCAGCTTTCAACACTCAACTGACTGGATCCTCCAATTCCGGTCTCCTGCAGGACTGTGTACTCGGGTTGTAGGCTGCTGCTGTCCATTTACACCCAGACGAGGTAACTATGGCTGAACCATCAGTGAACCACACTGACTCCTTCATGTTTTTTGACAGAGACTCAAAGGGTGGAGCCTCTTGAATGGGGGATGACTGCAGCACAGGAATTTATTCTTCTGGCTGGGTGCTAGTGAAAGTATCAAGCCCTGCCAACTGTTTTGAAATGCCTCTGACATCCCCAGCTGCAATACTCCCTCTTTCTTGAAGGTACCACTTCCATTTTATCAGTGTCTGGTTCAGGCTACAGCTGTCCTAGTGGTCAGTCCATTTTCTCTCACCCATCCTGCTATTGGCAATGCAGTATGGATAGTGACTGTATACTTTCCTTTAATGGTCTCTACATGTTGAAGTGCTGTGTAGGCTCCAAACAGGTACTTCTAGTGGCTTGTATCTCTTCTGTTCCGCTGTCAGTTGTTTGGACTAAAAAACTTTTTCCTGGGGACATTGTATATAGGCCTCAGGATCAGCCCAAGATGTGTTAACAGTCTCCAGAATCCCACAACTCCTATGAACTTCTGTGCCTCCTTTTTGGTAGTAGGGAGCGACAGTACCTGGATATTTGCACAACCGTCCACATCATACCCAGGAATTTTACCTCTGTGGCAGGTCCTTGGACTTTGTCTCTGTTGCTAGCTCACCCTCTGTTCTCCATGTACTGTATCAACAGGTGCAGTGCCTCAGTTGCATTTTCTTTTGTCCCAGAAATCATGATGTCATCAATGTAGTGAAATGCAGCAACTGTCAAATTTAGGGTACTTGAAGTGATTGTAGAGCTTTATTTATTTGAATAACAAGCATGTTATCATTACCTCTTCTGTGCAAGGGTTTTGCACAGAGTGGTCCCGATCTTCCTTTTCTGGGGTCCCCCCGCAACACTCCTGGCTCCTCCTCTTTTCAAGTGCTCCCACGGAGAGCAGCTTTTCATGGGGAGACTCGTGCAGGCACGCTCCCAAGTCCTGCTGCTGCGTCCATTGACACAGACAGAAGGACCCCACCCCCCAGCTCCTGTGTCACTGGATTTGATTGACAGCAACGGGAGCCAATGGCTCCTGCTGCTATCAATCTATCCTATGAGGACTCGAGACAACGACTGGAGCTGCTGTTTTTCCCCTCCCTGGAACGATCAGGCTCAGGTAAGAAAAAGGGGGGGTCTGGGGGGGGGGGGGTGGTTGCAGTACAAAAGGTTTTTCACCTTAATGCATAGAATACATTAAGATGAAAAACTGTGAGGGTTTGTACAGGGATATACAATGCAATACTGACACATAATCGCACACATAGGTTGGACATGTGTCATTTTTCAACCTCACCTACTATGTAACTATGTTTACAACCCCTTTAAATCTCGAGCAATCAGTCCATGACAAATCGTTGGAGAATGAACATAGTCTTCAGGAAGCACAGTGAAAGTGTGCTGGTGGCCATCCCACAGAAAGGCAAACTGGTTCTGGCACTCTGGGTCTATCAAAATAGAATAGAAACCATTAATGTACAGTGGGGACGGAAAGTATTCAGACCCAGTTAAATTTTTCACTCTATTATATTGCAGCCATTTGCTAAAATCATTTCAGTTCATTTTCATTTTTTTCCTCGTTAATGTACACACAGCACCCCATATTGACAGAAAAACACAGAATTGTGGACATTTTTGCAGATTTATTAAAAAAGAAAAACTGAAATATCACATGGTCCTAAGTATTCAGACCCTTTGCTCAGTATTTAGTAGAAGCACCTTTTTGATCTAATACAGCCACGAGTCTTTTTGGGAAAGATGTAACAAGTTTTTCACACCTGGATTTGGGGATCCTCTGCCATTCCTCCTTGCAGATCCTCTCCAGTTCTGTCAGGTTGGATGGTAAACGTTGGTGGACAGCCATTTTTAGGTCTCTCCAGAGATGCTCAATTGGGTTTAAGTCAGGGCTCTGGCTGGGCCATTCAAGAACAGTCACGGAGTTGTTGTGAAGCCACTCCTTCGTTATTTTAGCTGTGTGCTTAGGTTCATTGTCTTATTGGTAGGTGAACCTTCGGCCCAGTCTGAGGTCCTGAGCACTCTGGAGAAGGTTTTCGTCCAGGATATTCCTGTACTTGATCGCATTCATCTTTCCCTCAATTGCAACCAGTCGTCCTGTCCCTGCAGCTGAAACACACCCCCACAGCATGATACTGCCACCACCATGCTTCACTGTTGGGACTGTATTGGACAGGTGATGAGTAGTACCTGGTTTTCTCCACACAAACCGCTTAGAATTAAGGCCAAAAAGTTCTATATTGGTCTCATCAGACCAGAGAATCTTATTTCTCACCATCTTGGAGTCCTTCAGGTTTTTTTTTAGCAAACTCCATGCGGGATTTCATGTGTCTTGCACTGAGGAGAGGCTTCCGTCGGGCCACTCTGCCATCAAGCCCTGACTGGTGGAGGGCTGCAGATGGTTGACTTTCTACAACTTTCTCCCATGTCCTGACTGCATCTCCGGAGCTCAGCCTCAGTGATCTTTGGGTTCTTCTTTACCTCTCTCACCAAGGCTCTTCTCCCCCGATAGCTCAGTTTGGCCGGACGGCCAGCTCTAGGAAGGGTTCCGGTCATCCTAAACGTCTTCCATTTAAGGATTATGGAGGCCACTGTGCTCTTAGGAACCTTAAGTGCAGCAGAAATTTTTTGTAATCTTGGCCAGATCTGTGCCTTGCCACAATTCTGTCTCTGAGCTCTTCAGGCAGTTCCTTTGACCTCATGATTCTCATTTGCTCTGACATGCACTGTGAGCTGTAAGGTCTTATATAGACAAGTGTGTGGCTTTCCTAATCAAGTCCAATCAGTATAATCAAACACAGCTGGACTCAAATGAAGGTGTAGAACCATCTCAAGGATGATCAGAAGAAATGGACAGCACCTGAGTTAAATATATGAGTGTCACAGCAAAGGGTCTGAATACTTGGGCCATGTGATATTTCAGTTTTTTTTTTTTTTTAATAAATTTGCAAAAATGTCAACAATTCTGTGTTTCTCTGTCAATATGGGGTGCTGTGTGTGCACTGAGGAAAAAATTAACTTAAATGCTTTTAGCAAATGGCTGAAATATAACAGAGTGAAAAATTGAAGGGGGTCTGAATACTTTCCGTCCCCACTGTGTGTATGTGTGTGTGTGTGTGTATATATATATATATATATATATATATATATATATATATATATATATATATATATATATATATATATATATATATATATGACACAAACCTAGTACGACCTCCCAGATCCACCCGCACTTGGCCTCTCCACAGTGACGGTTCCCCCCCACACTCACTCCTCCACAGCTTGTTCAGCTTCTCCTCCCGGCCAACCTGATGCGTCCTGATTGGCCAGGAGGAGAAGTCGGAAGACAATAGCGGATATTCGCTATTGTCACAAGTGGGTGGGTTCGGGGTGCAATGCTCTGCAAAAACCATACAAACATATGAGTCCGGCGCTCTGCAGAGGAGCAGCACCCCTAATGGACCGGCCACTCCTGGTAAGAACCCTTTCACATGGTGTAGACTTTGTCAAGCAGATCTGTCTGCTGATCCCTACTGAGCAAGTGGATGACAGGTCTGTGTCCACTCTGCTGATGCAGAGAGGCACAGCCCGCTGTTCTCTATGGGGTGGTTGGATGGAAATGGATCGCCTGTCTAGTTCCATCTGATCCGATCTGTTAGATGAATGGGGAATAGGATCCCCATCCTTCTGTTTTTAGCGGACTGGACTGGATCGGATGCAGACGGGTGTAAACAGACACATGTCCATTTGCATTAGCCTCTCCATAGAGAACAATTGGTGGTCTGTTTGGGCCCGCCTGAAAAACGGACAGGCAGATCCGATCGGTGTGCTTGTGTGAAAGGGGCCTAAGGCCTTGTTCATACAGGGCATACACAGCGTACCTTTACAGGGATGCACAGGTGTTCCGTGCATCTCTGTGCAGGCAGTCCCATTGATGTCATTTGGGATGTAGCAACTGCACGAAGAGAGCCATTGTTTCCAATTTTACATCTATGTAGGTGCGCATGCATGTCCCTGAGCTCACACTGTCTGCGTTTGGGGCGGTGTACCCACACCCACGGATGTCAGATTGGGAACAGCAGCTATGCCTGTGCAGCCGTTGCATCCCATTTGACATAAATGGGACTGCCTGTACAGGAATGCATGGAACACCTGTGCATTCCTGTGTGGGTAAACATGGCCCCTCATGGGCATACACTTTAGTATGCCACATGTGAACGATGCTTTAGTAGCAATTTAGCAGGAATTTTGTGTGTTATGTTGTGCACTATTAATGATTTTAGTGTATTTTTGCGAAAATATTGTTTTGATAAACATTTGTGCAAATATTGCGCTGCTTTAAAAATCAGTAGCACCTTCTTTTTATTCTACTGGCCATGTGCTTTCAGAAAATGTATAGTTTGGGTAGTATCATTTCTCTGTGCCTTCAATCCTACCCACTAGCAGAAGGCAAAGAGTATGAGGAGGACTGGGCAAGATGTTTGGAGGCTGTTTAACTGCTTTCCACCCAGCCTATTGTAAAATGATGACCGGGCAGGAGCCCTATTATCCTGGGTAGATGCCATATGACATCCTCCCAGGATTGTGCCCCATGAGCCATGCTCCGGCATGATCTGTCACACGCTGTGTTCATTGGACACAGCAGATGACAGATCAGTGTACCGGCCTGCTGTCGGTACCATGTGATCGCTGTGACCAATCACAGCAGATCACATGGCAATTGTACACAATGAATGGCTTTGATTCATGCCTTTCATTGTGTAATTTGTTGATCTCTATGGTCACAGTAATCACATGGTACAGACAGGGCCAGTCACAACTAATCACAATAGTAAACACTGAATGAATGGATTTCATTCATAAAAAATGGTTGCTTAGAACAGTGAAGTTCACTGTTCTAAGCAATCATAGTATTAAAAAATATATATATTTTATTTTACATACTGTCACCAGTCAGTGTCCCTGCTAACCACCACACCAGTTACTGTATATGATGACGCTGTACTGTACTGGTGACAGTATGTAAAAAAAAAAATGTGAAAAAAGGGGTAATTTTTGGGGTATTAGCACTGTCTTGGCGTTTTAGGGCCTCAAGAAATTAAATAGGCCATCAATACATCAGGATAAATCGATTTTCAGATATATATACCATTGTTTGTGGACTCTCCTACAGACTAAATAATACACACTGATTTGGGTTATTTTCACCAAAGAAATGTAGCAGTATATATTTTGGCTTAATTTTATAAGGAAAGATTATTTGGAAAATGTCATAACAAAGAAAGAATAGGGTGCTTTTTCAATTAAAAATGTTCTGCCTTTTTTCGTTTAATTTAGCAAAAAATCAAAAACCTAGCAGTAATTAAGTACCACCAAAAGAAAGCTCTAGTTGTGTGAAAAAAAAATTATAAAAATGTCATATGGGTACAGTGTTGCATGACTGCGCAATTCTCATTCAAAGTATTACAGCTGAAAATTGGCCTGGACAGGAAGGGGTGAAAGTGCCCTGTATTGAAGTGGTTAAGATTCCAATCTAATTTGCAATTAGGCAAATTAATTTGTTTAAAACCTGAAAATTGCAACAATGCTAATCATAATTACATGGGCGCCGTTTACAGCTCTTACAGAGTTTACATCCAGATATAGACAAATCTATTTTGGAGGTTATTCTGCCAGCACATTAGTCAATTCTCTTTATGAATCAAATAAATAATTCATAGGTGAATGCATTGTGAAACATGGTTGAATTTTGTATGATGTGGACATTCAGTCCTGTATAAATACACTTTACTGTTTCATGCAAAGTAACAACCCTTTCACACGGGGGCACTTTTCAGGTGTTTTAGTGCTAAAAATAGCGCCTGAAAAGCACCTCTCAAGCCACCCCAGTGTGAAAGCCCGAGTGCTTTCACACTGGGGCGGTGCGCTTGCAGGACGGGAAAAAAAGTCCTGCAAGCAGCATCTTTGGGGAGGTGCGGGAGTGGTCTATACACCGCTCCCGAAACGCCCTGCCCATTGAAATGAATGGGCAGCGCTGCTGATGCGCCTGCAAAGCGATTTGGCAGTGCTGCAACAAGGGCGCTATTAACCCTTTCTTTGGCCGCTAGAGGGGGTTAAAAGCTCCCTGCTAGCGGACGAAAAATGCCGCTAAGTGGTATGAGCATTATAATTTAATTTATAATGTTTAGTTGCAAAGTGAAAAGCTATAAAGACCTAGTGCGGTGTCTTTGTTTGTGTATAGTTTTCTGTTTGTCTTATTTTAATTACAATTTGACTTTTTTTTCCTTTTTAAATATAGATGATGTACAAGAAGCTTTTAACTTGATTAAAGACCTAGAACCATCTACTCCACAGGTACATATTCATCTTTACTTTATGGTCATTAATGATTGTATGCAAGCTTGAGTTAGCTACCGTATGTTTTTTGAAGTGATACTAAAGTCTCGTTTTTTTTTTTTGTTAAAAATAACAACCATGTTATATTTGCCTGCTCTCTGCAGTGGTTTTGCACAGAGCAGCCTAGATCCTCCTCTTCTTGGGTCCCTCTTTGGTGCTCCTGGCCCGTCCCTCCTGTTGAGTGCCCCCACGGCAAGCAGCTTGCTATGGGGGCATGAGAACCGAGTCGCAGCTCCCTGTGTCTATTCAGACATGGCGCCGAGGCCCGGCCCTGCCCCCTTTCTCTCTTCATTGGCACGCTGCTGTCTCAGCCAATGAGGAGGGGAGTCCCAGACAGCTGAGTCTCTCTTGCAACATCACTGGATCTAGATGGACCGTAGGTAAGTATTGGGGGGGCTGCTGCACACAGAAGGTTTTTTTTATCTTAATGCATACAATGCATTAAGATAAAAAACCTTCTGCCTTTACAACCACTTTAAGGTCAAACCTTACATTAATGTGCCTTATTTCCCAGTGTCCTATAAGCTAAAATATAGTTGGGTATATTGATTTATATATGTGTTGATAAACTTTCAATTTGTTTTACTGTCTGTTGATGATGACATGCTACATACTAGAAACTAAACCTTGAGGCCCAGTTTTGGTTAGGGGTTTTTACACACAACTTGCCCTGAGCTGTACTGGGTAGCCTTGCCTAGCACAGTCCCAATGCAAAGACAAGGCAATTTACCATTGTTCCTTTGATTTCAGTTCAGTGGCGTGTGCTGTAAAAAAAATACTGTTTTCAAACTACTGCATCACAATGTCACTGTGTGATTAGAACTTGCTAAAATGCTTGTAAAAATAAAGTTCTAACAAAAAATGTAAACCGTACGGTGCACTGGAATTGGGGCATCTGCACTGTTTCCTCCCAGCACACATCAGCAGCCATACGATCAATGAGCCCTTACTGCAAATTTTGGTTTGTTATCCATCTGTGGTTTTCACCTCATATCAATAGAAAGAATATATCAGTCCACTTTGGCCTCTTACAGATGGTTTGACAGCAAGAACTTGTCAAAAAATGCAGTTCAGTCTTTTAATATCATAGCTTAAAGAGGAACTCCGGCCGACCTCCCTATTTGTTATTTTTTTGCCCCGCTTACCTGATGGTTGGATCTGCACATTTCAGATACTTACCCATCCAGTGGATCCAGCATGGTCTCTGAGATCCTCTCATGCCCAGCCATAGCTCCATCCCGCGCCGCCATGTTCTCTTTGACATCATTGAGAGGCCGGCCGGCTCTTCCAAGTTCGGTGGGCCTCTCAATGACGCGCCGATAGGCCCGCCCCCTCCTCCTGTTCCTAAATGAAAGGCTATGCCTCCTGGGATATGTGACGTACATATCCCGGAAGGCACAGCGGGCAGTGTGCACGTCATTCACCTAAGGCGAGTAACGTACATGGGGGAGCAGACTTAAAAATAAAAGTAAACAAAAGGGAAAAAAAAAAACAATGCCCTATTCCTGCAGAGGAAGGGAGGAGGGGTTGAGAGGTGGAATAGTTCTCGGGAGGCTGAAGGTCCACTTTAACCACTTCCCTACCAGCCTATAGTCATATGACGTCTGCAGGAGCACTCTGCCATCCTTGGCGGGCTTCATATTATGTCCTCTGCTATTTGCCACTCCTACGGGCCCCCTGGCGCCTGCAGCGCGGCGATCGGGGTTGAGGCGTGTCCCTCGGACACAGCCCATCCCAGATCAGTGTAAAGAGCTAATAGAAATCAGCTCTTTACCACGTGACTGGCTGTGTCCAATCAGAGCCAGTCACACGCACTGTCCTCGTGCACACGGCTCGTGTGCGCTCTTAGGCGTGCACAGAGCGGCGATCGGGGACGAGGCTCGTCACCCTGACACAGCCCATCACCGATTGCAGTAAAGAGCCAATGAAATTGGCTTTTCTTTCTCGAACATCACGGGACACAGAGCCACAGTAATTACTGATGGGTTATATAGGTATCACTGGTGATTGGACACTGGCACACCCTAACCAGAAAGTTCAACCCCCTATATAATCCCTCCCCTTGCAGGGATACCTCATTTTTTACGCCAGTGTCTTAGGTGATGGACGTGTAAAGATGTTCTGTGCTGAGCTCCAAAGGGATTATCCTATATCGGGGCAGGCCAGGCGAACCGGATCCATTCCAAAGTGTCTTTTCTAGGCCGAATTGGATGGTACCCGGGCCTCGTGTCCGAAGAAACGAGGTTTTACCTGTAATGCTTCTCTTTTTAGAAAGCTGGACCCCGCATATTAGAAAATGTTTTTTCTAGCCGGGTGCTTTACAGGGCCAGAACTGTGGATCCCCCTTATTCGTAGGGGGCCCCAGTCTCTGACGGTTTTTTCAAACGGAGCCCACCGTGAGAGGCGAAGATTGGGTCTGTACAACAGAACCCTGCGGCTGGATAAGGTAAGGGACATTTCAAAGAATTTTTTAATTCTAGTAGGTTTCTCCTTTAAGGTAAATGCATGCTATGCCTATTGTGACCACCGGGGGCTGCCAAGAGCACATACCTTTTAAATGCTGATGTCTGTCTCAAGTGTTCAACGCTGTACAAGCTCCTCCAGGTAGGATGGGATGGGGGGCTCTCCTCAGGGATATCTCCCCCCAGACTAGGGGGAGGCCGCAGGTAATCTGTAAGGCGGTTAGACACCGCATCTTCACCGCCGTCGCGTCGGCCACCGCCGCCATTACACAGGCAGGCCCATCATTACCAGCCTCTATCCCTCCTCCCCCTTCCCCAGCCTCCTCCATGTTTGATTTAGAAGGGTTGGCTAGCGCGGGAAGCGCTCGTTTTTTCAAAAAACGAAGGGGGGGTGCGGTTGAGGGGGGGGCGGGGCGTCAGCACAGTGTGCTCAGACGCCCACAGGACCGGCTGCAGGCTATTAAAGGCACTAATTACAGGTGCACTAAGCCTTCTGGAGGGACACAGAGCTGACGGTCGCATGTAAGGTGGGACGCAGGCATTCTCCTAGGCAGCATTTACTAAAGTAACATCAGACTGAGCATTGGGTAGCAAGGCTTTTAGCCAGACTACATCGCTCAGCAGTCAGTGTTCATTTTGTGATACCTCCACCTTGTTGCTTTGCACTATGGGTAGAAGAGGTTTAAGCACCCCAAGGACCAGAGACTCTATGGGATCTCGTTCAGGTTCTGAGGGCCCCCTGTCTGCAGCATCCCCCCCCCCCCTGAGGGGCCATGGATGGCTAGCCAGGGAGAGCAGTCGGGGTCAGGGGCTATACCTGCTTCTGGCACTTCAACCCCTGTATATATTACACAGGAGTTTTTTTCCTCAACCATTAATGGTTTAGAGGAAAGATTAATGGCCGTGATTACGTCTTCACTTGGTGGAAGAAAACACACTAGGCCTTCCTCTGTTCCCCAAGACCCTCAGGAAGTGGAGCCCTGGGATAAAGGAGAGGAATCCCTTTCAGAGGATCGGGATGGGACGGATGATTCCTCTTCGGAGGAATCAGGTGGAGAGGGACCCTCTGCGACTTCCCAAGAGGAGAAAGTCTTAGTGCAGATCCTTACTGGATTGGTCCGCTCCACATTTAAATTGCCCATATCTAAATCGGTTAAAGAACCCTCTTCTTCTTTAGGGTCACTGAAACCTCCTCAAACAGCACAGGCTTTTCCTGTTCATAATTTACTTGAAAAGCTCCTTTATGCTGAGTGGGATCACCCAGATAAACGTTTTTTTCCGCCGAAAAAGTTTTCTACACTTTATCCTATGGAAGAAAAGTTTAATAAAATGTGGGGAATGCCGGCCAATGATGCCGCCATTTCCTCTGTAAATAATAGTCTGACTTGTCCTGTAGACAACGCTCAGATGCTCAGGGATCCTGTAGATAAAAAGATGGAATCCCTATTGAAGGATGTTTTCTCCTTAGCGGGTTCAGTGGCTCAACCTGCAGTAACAGCGATTGGAGTCTGTCAGTACTTAAGAGACCATGTTAAACAGATCATCAAAGTTTTACCTGAACAGCAGGCCCAGGGGTTGGCTAACCTTTCAGCGGCCTTATGCTTTGTTGTTGACGCCATTAGAGATTCTATCGTGCAAACCTCCCGTCTTTCACTGGGGTTGGTGCATATACGTAGAATCCTATGGTTGAAAAATTGGTCGTGGTGAAAGGTTGTTTGGAGAAGACTTGGATAACTATATCAAGAGAATCTCTTGTGGGAAAAGCACTCTCTTACCTGTTAAGAAGAAGAGTAAGCGCCCCTCTTTCAAACTGACTCTTTCCCTGGCGCCGGGGGCTTCAGCCTCCAGGCAGTCTCGACTGCCTCCTCCATCTGGGTCCAGAGACAAGAGTCAACCCCAGGGACAAAAGAAGTCCTGGGGGAAGAAGCCTACTAGGCAAAACACTAAGACCTCTGCATGAGGGGGCGCCCCCGCTCACTCAAGTGGGGGGAAGACTGCGACAGTTCTCAGGGCTCTGGCAGGAGGATTTCCAGGACAGATGGGTAATCTCTACGGTAACCTTAGGGTACAAGCTGGAGTTTCCTTCTCCTCATTTCCTCAGGTCAAGTGTCCCCAGAGATCCAGAGAAGAAGCAGTCGCTCCTTCTAGCGTTAGAGCGACTTTTGTCGCAGGAGGTCATTGTGGTAGTTCCCGCGAAGGATCAAGGATTGGGCTTCTATTCCAAACTTTTTATGGTCCAAAAACCAAATGGGGATGTCAGGCCCATTCTGGATTTAAGGGATCTGAACCGATTCCTAAGGATTCAATCCTTCCACATGAAATCAATTCGGACAGTAATCTCCACACTGCAGGGAGGAGAATATCTGGCATCAATAGACATCAGAGATGCATATCTGCATGTGCCCATTTTTCCTGCTCATCAGAAGTTTCTGCGCTTCGAGATAGGAGGGCGCCATTTCCAGTTTGTGGCTCTGCCTTTTGGGATAGCCACTGCACCTTTAGTGTTCACAAAGGTCTTGGCTCCTCTTCTGGCCAGATTAAGGGCTCAGGGTATAGCTGTCATAGCATACCTAGACGACCTGCTCTTGATAGACCGGTCGGTAGCCTCCTTGAACGGAAATTTGAGGACCACAGTCAGGTATCTGGAATGCCTGGGTTGGATCCTCAACCTAGAAAAGTCTTTCCTAAAACCAGTAAGAAGACTGGAGTATTTAGGTCTGATCATAGATACAAGCCAGGAGAAAATTTTTCTACCTCAGGCAAAGATCACTGCTTTAAGAGAGCTGATTCTGGCAGTCAGGACCAAGAAGGGTCCTTTTTGTATGAGGCTACTAGGGAAGATGGTGTCTTCATTCGAAGCAGTTCCCTATGCTCAGTTTCATTCAAGAATGCTGCAACACAGTATTCTGTCGACCTGGAACAAGAAGGTTCAGGCATTTGACTTTCCGATGCACCTGTCTCATGCGGTGCGTCACAGCCTCAATTGGTGGCTAATACCCGAACACCTGCAGAAGGGGAAATACTTTCTTTTTTCAAATTATAAGTTTATTAAAGAACAAGAGAGGACGCAGGTCCAACACGGTACCACAAGGCATGTACAAAACATTCTATTTTGAGGGCGCAGCCTCCAGTTATACAAAATCGCCTTATATAGATACAGTAGAAATTATTTCTTTGTAGGTAAACCATTGTGAAGTACTAATAAGCCTTATATGTATGACTAAGAAACGATATGTGAATGGAACCGATCCTCTCCGTTTCCATTTCCATTTACCTAATTCTGTTACAGCTGCAGAGAGAAAGAAAAGCCTAAATAAAAGGAGATAGGAGATGGGAAGTAAAGGAAGGAGGAATAGCTAGGGAATTCAGAGGGGAGGGATGGGGAGAGATAGGGGGTAACGGGAGGGGGAGGGGGGAGGACAAGGAGACGGCTATTGCGTGTGCCATCTGGCAGGTTTAGGAAGGATTAGCACTGTTTGCTATACACAGATAACAGCATATCATAGGTGGCTTCCACTAAACAGATGAGTTCCCATCTAGAAGCCCCTGGCCTTCAGCCGAAAAGATAAATATGTTCCATCCGGACCAAGTCCTGGTGAACAATTCGCTTTGATTTCTAGCGGTCAGAGTCAGATCTTCCATTCTCTTAATGTCCTCTACCTTTCTGATCCACACACCAACTGAAGGGGGCTGCGTAGATTTCCAAAACAAGGGAATACACGCCTTGGCAGCATCAAGTAAATGCCGAATCAATGACTTTTTATACACTTTGCTAGCTAAGGTGGTGGCGTGGAGCAGAAAGAGGGCAGGATCATTTGAAATTGTTCGTTCGGTAAACTTCTGTATAATGTTTCGGATGGTTTTCCAGAACCGATCCAACAATGGGCATGTCCAAAAAATGTGGAGGATGGTGCCACGGTCACTATGGCATCTCCAACACATATCCGTTGTGAGAGGGAACATCTTATGTAATTTTACAGGAGTGTTGTACCACCTAGTGATCAGTTTGTAATTAGTCTCCTGCGTTTTTGTGCATATCGAGGATCTGTATGTGAAATGAATTATATTCTGCTTTTGACGTGTCGTAAATTTACATTGTAGGTCCTGTTCCCAGGATTCTAAGCTTTGTAAGCTAAAGTTGTCTGGGGGCGTAATTAACAATTGGTATGTGGTTGACAAGGCATGTGGCATGGAATCTTCTTTCGTACAATATAATTCATATGTCGCCAGGGGCTGGCTAAAGCTATTGGGGGGTGATAATGTTTTGAAAAAATTATCGAGTTGGAGGGCCCTCAAAAAATCTAGCTGAAACGGGCCGGCTGGGTTCCTAAGTTCCGCTATAGTAGGCCATTTTCCATTCAGTAGGAAGTGAGAGGCTTGGAAGTGATTAGAACTCTTTAGGGATATAAACAATGGATCTGTGTACCCTGGAGTGAACTCTGGTGTACCTAAAATCGGACGGATCGGGGATGTTGATGATGTAAGATGGAACCGTACGAACAAGGTCGAGCATATGCGCGTGATCACCCCTATAAGGGGATGTCTTTTCATGTGACTTGGGAGTAAGTCATAGCACCATGGCGCTCTGTTGAGGGGTATGTCACATTGTAATTGTTCCAGTCTGGTCCAAAGTTTAGTAGAGTAATGTCGATTCCAGTCTATAAGTCTGACCAGATGGGTTGCGTAATAATATTTACGAAGGTCTGGTACCGCCAAACCCCCGTAAAGTTTAGGTAAGGTAATTAGCTTCCTGGAGAGTCTGGGCTTTTTATTGGCCCAGATGAAGTCAAAGAGTATTTTATTAGTCTGGGCAAAGTATGATGAAGGGATCTGGATCGGTAAGGCCTGTAGCAAATATAAAAATTTGGGGAGTATACTCATCTTGACAATATTGCATCTACCGAAGCATGAGTGTAGACCTGTCTGCCATTTGGACAATAAGGACCGGATTGTATTTAATAGCGGGGGGAAATTAAGTGCAAATACCTGGGACATTTTGGAGGGGATATAAGTACCTAAATATTGTAGTGCTTTAGTCGTTCATTTGAAATTGAAGCTTCCTCTAAGGGACGTAAGTAGTCGAGAATGTAGTCCTTTACCCATAGCTTCGGATTTGGTGATGTTAATTTTCAGGTTAGACATAGCACTATATTCCTTAAATTCCTGCAGGAGGTTTGGGAGGGATACCAATGGGTTAGTAAGTGAGAACATCATGTCATCCGCGTAAGCGGCTACCTTCTGTTGCGAATTACCTACCTCAACCCCGTTTATGTTTTGGTTGCCTCTTATATTGCACAGGAAGGGCTCCAATGACAGGGCGAAAAGAAGAGGGGATAACGGGCAACCCTGACGGGTTCTGTTTCTGATCGGAAACGAGTCGGACAGAATCCCATTAGCTCGAACCCGGGCTGTAGGATCTGAGTAGAGTGAGTTTATCCAGTTGAGCATTTTGTTGCCCAAGCCCACATAGCCCAAAACGGAGGTCATGTAATGCCAGTTCACCCTGTCAAAGGCCTTCTCTGCGTCTATGCTTAAAAGCACACATGGGGTCTTATTTTTACTAACTATGTGGATGAGGTTCAACACTTTGATCGTGTTGGGACGAATCCAACTTGATCCTGATGGATCAAATCCGGGAGGTGTTTTTGGATCCTGTTGGCCAAAATTTTAGTGAAGATTTTTAGATCTGTGTTAAGGAGGGAAATCGGCCTATAACTTCCACAGGCCGAAGGATCTTTCCCTTCTCTAGGTATCACTACAATATGAGCAGCTAGGGTGTCCCTTGGGATGGTTGTGTCTGAGCCTATAGAATTAAAGAAATTAAGCATTGGTCCTTCCAGGGATTGGATCAGGGTTTTGTAGTATTGCACCGTTAAACCATCAGGTCCCGGGGCTTTGCCTGATTTACTCATACCCACTGCTATTTCAAGTTCTTCCGTGGTTATCGGTTCTTCTAGGGACTCCCTGGTTTCACTGGGAAGTGTGGGTAGATCTGATCCGTGAAGGTATGCGTCAATTTGGTCTTGTGGGGAAGGAGGTCGTTGTAAATTGTACAGTGATGCGTAGAAATCTCTAAATTCCTTAGCGATATTTCGGGGTAGTGTAACTTTCTGGCCTGAGGGTGTCATGACGTGGGGAATATAATTCGCTAGAACCTGTTCCTTTAGGGAATTGGCTAGGAATTTACTGCACTTATTACCTGACTCATAACTCTTGCGTCGGCAGATCTGGATCGCCGCTTTGGCTCAAAATAACATTAGATCCGTAATCTTATTACGCAAGAGTAGGATTTCCGCCTCATTAGAAGGTGTTTGGGCATGTTTGTGTCTAGCTTCAGCTGCTTGTAACTCATCTAGGAGAGATTTTATTTGTGAAGTGCGTTGTCTTTTAATCCTTGCCCTGTGTTTGATTAGGACGCCCCGGATTACCGCCTTGTGTGCCTCCCAAATCATACCGGGGTTGCTGTTAGGGGTAATGTTGGTCTTAAAATAAAAGTCTAATTCCCTGATGACATCCTTACAAATTTCTTCATCCTGAAGAAGACTCTCATTAAGTCTCCATGTCCGAGTTTTGGAGGTAAAATTGTCCGTCAGGGCATATGTCAACATTATTGGGGCGTGGTCTGACCATGTAATTGAATCAATCGAGGAACTGCGGACAGCGTGTAGTTGGGCGTGAGGGATTAGGAAGTAGTCTATTCGGGAGTATATTTTGTGTGGAGAGGAATAGAAAGTGTAGTCTCTCTCCGTTGGGTGAAGAAGTCTCCAAACATCAATCATTTGGGCTTTGTGCAGAGAGCGTGCAATGCGCTTCCGGGTAGCAGGTGTGATTGATGAGTGACCTGAAGAGGTATCCTCCGTGGGGATCAACGGAACATTGAGGTCCCCACCCAGGATTAGCTGACCCCTCTGAAACCCCGTCAAAGCATCTATTGTCTTGCTTATGAAAGAATCTTGTTGACTATTAGGTGCATACAAATTGGCCAATGTTACTTCTATTCCACCTATATCTCCTCTGAAGAACAGATAGCGTCCCTCTGGGTCACTTTTCGCTTCCGCGCATGTCCATGGGACTGATTGGGAGATGAGGATGGAAACTCCTCGTGATTTAGCATCCGCAAAAGTGGAATGATAGGCCCATGGGTATAATTTGTTTTTCAGGATAGGGAGGTTGTCACTTTTAAAGTGGGTTTCCTGTAGGAACGCCACGTCGACTTTGTGTCGGCGAAGATCATTGATCAACATCCTCCTTTTCTCAGGCACATTGAGGCCCTTCACATTTAGTGAAAACACATTCACCGTCTCCATGTCCCTAGCTGAGGGTTATAAATCAAAAAATGGAGAGATAAGTGGGTTTGGGTATTGGGGGGGGGAAGGGGGGGCAGGGTGGAAGAAGGGAGAGAAAGGTAGAGAAAGAATAAAAACAGATCCAGTAAGTGAGAAAGAGAAAAAAGATATCAGGCTTGCACTCTAGGGTGCAGCAATATCAGTCTAAAGAGGTAGCACACTAGTGCTAATACGCTCACCAAACAACTGCTGATAAATGAGCATAATCCTAATTGGAGGTGTGGGAAGCGATAGTCAGAATGGAACTCATCGACCTCCCTCTCCTAACTCAATTGAAAAAAGTCTGACAGTATTGGTATGAAAACGACTAGAAAACCTTGTTATGTAATATTAGAAGATAGAATAGAACACTAAGACAACTAGTCACAAACAGGTTACAGAACTATGTGTTGTGCTGCCATCAGGCAGTCCCTGAACATTCCTGACCAAATCCCCAGCTATCTTCGGCTGAGCCCATAGAAATAGTGGACCTATTTCCCACCCCCTGGCATTGACATATATGTTCTATCTTAGTGTAGAGTCTACTTCTGTTAGCCCTAAACTACTGCATGAAGAGAATAAAATTCCGGGGACTGTGGCCATTTTCCTATTAACTTCTTTATGATAAAGCTGTATTGTTTCCCCATCATCTACCACCACGTGAGTCGCTAAGATGCCGGTGTCATAGACCCCTCTCCTCTACTATCTTTGGCAAAGGCATGCATTTATCAAATATAATGACATTTCAGGAGTACCAAACAATGTTATTAACTCAAAACATATAATGTGTACCCTCCTAATAATAGGAGTTCCTTACGGGCTGCAGATACTGTTCACCGTTATCAGTGTGATGTGGGGAGTTCAAGGGTTATTGTCTCCAGCTGATACAGAGAGGCAATATCTAAGATCTGCAGATAAAGACCAATCCATGACTCTCACTGATGTTATGGCTTTGGATCCTGAGCCCAGGTAGTCACTCTAGTGATCAGGGAGTTAATCGTGTCCCAAGCATGCTCCAGCTGACAAATCCCTGAGACCGTTTACACATAATAAGTGGGGTGAGTGACCGTAGATTTGTGGGGTGAACAGGTTCGTTGTCATGCAGGTGGGGATATAGTGGGCATATCGAGATCGAGGGCTCATTTTAAGCTAAGCAACCAGATGGTAGTGGATGAGGATCAGGTCAGGGCAGCATTAGAATCATGAAGTCAAGCTACAACTCACGTGTACCCTCGTTGGGGGACGCTTGGTGCCGTCTCCTGGATCGCTGTTGGCGCGGCTGCTGAGGGTTCCTTTGGAAGGAGGGACTTGGTCGATCCGTTCTTCGGGGGATCAGAGCCAGCCAGTTAGGGATCGGCTCCGCTTCTAAGAAAGTAAAAAAGTCCTGCAGATCTTGTGGAGAGCGCAGATTAAAGGTGCTGGACCCCTTGCGAAGATTCACTGCTAAGGGGTATCCCCAGCGGTACGTGCATCCTTGCTGGCGAGCCATGTCTAAGATGGGTTTCAGTTGTGCCCTTCTCTGTAGAGTCGCTCTCGAGAGGTCTGGCAGGATCTTGATCGTCGCTCCGTCAAACTCTACCGCTCCTTGGTCCCAAGCCTTTCGCAGGATAAGCTCCTTCTGTGTATAACGGTGGATCCTGCAGATCACATCCCTCGGTCTGTCCGGATCTGTTGATCTGGGCCCCAGCGACCTATGAACACGGTCTAATTCCAGTGATGCTGGGGGGGCTCCCAGGACTTGGTGAAAAATGGCGACTACAGACGCTTCTAGGTCCTCCGCTCCTGTAGCCTCAGGAAGTCCCCGCAGCCGTAGATTATTGCGACGGCTGCGGTCCTCCATTTCTTCCAGCCGTAATTGAAAGTCCACTGCTGTAGCTGCCTGTGACTCTCGGGAATGCTCTAAGGTCGCAACTCGTTGTGTAAGTGCAGATAGAGAGGTTTCCCCCGAATCTACCCTCTCTGAAATTGTCTGGAGCTCCGCTTTGAGTTCTTGCACATCACGGGTGTGCGCCTCCTCCACCCAGGATATGAGGGCTTTAATATCTGATCTGGTGGGCAAGGCCTCGATGTCTGCCTTGGTAGGAAGGGCACGCAGGATAGCATGGAGCTCCTCCGGGATTCCAGAGTGTCTCTGTGATGTGCCTGCCATATTAGAGCCGAGAATCGCTGGTGTTTCTGACAGACAGTCTGAGGACACAGATGAGGTTGGGGACAGAGGAGAGGCTAGTACGTCCGAGTCTGCCACATAGTGCCCACGTGGCGCTGCAACTATGGCGCCTGGCGATCTCCTCTGCTGTCCGCGGAAGTATCTCCGAATACTGCTCCGTGGGTTGGCTATCTAGTCTCCGTTTGTCTCAGATCTTGTTCTGTACCTTTTGGGGGTTAGCATTCCTCCTTCATAGGTTACAAAAGCCGTTAGGTTCTTGAGCAGGAGAGGGGATGGTCAGGAGCTCTTTGGAAACCCGTCCTCACTTCGCCATCGCTAGGCCACGCCCCTGGGGGGAAATCCTTTCTACCGGTTACCTGGACAATGATAACAGATGCCAGTCTGTCGTGTTGGGGAGCAGTTCTGGAACAGTCTGCTGTCCAAGGGGTATGGTCCAAGACCGAGAGGACTTTACCCATCAACATACTGGAGATCCGTGCGGTATATCTAGCCCTAAAGGCCTGGACTATCAGGCTACTGGGTTGCCCGGTCAGGATCCAGTCCGACAATGCCACAGCAGTGGCTTATGTCAATCATCAGGGAGGCACCCGGAGCCGAGCTGCTCAAAGAGAGGTGAACCAGATCTTAGTCTGGGCAGAGAGGCATGTGCCATGTATATCGGCAGTTTTCATTCCAGGGATAGAGAACTGGCAGGCCGACTATTTAAGTCGCCAGCTGTTACTTCCAGGGGAATGGTCTCTGCATCCCGACGTCTTTTGGAACATATGCCAAAGATGGGGGGTCCCAGATGTAGATCTCTTTGCATCCCGATTCAACAAAAAGATAGACAGATTTGTGGCAAGGACAAAAGATCCTCTTGCATGCGGGACGGATGCGTTGGTGATTCCGTGGCATTGGTTCTCACTGATTTATGCATTCCTGCCTATTCTGCTACTGCCACGACTCCTTCGCAGGATCAGGCAGGAAAGGAAGTCAGTTCTTCTGGTGGCTCCCGCTTGGCCCAAAAGGACGTGGTATGCGGAAATAGTAAGGATGACGGTGGGTTCCCTGTGGACACTACCAGTACGATCAGACCTGTTATCTCAAGGTCCAGTGTTCCATCCTGCTTTACAAATGCTAAATTTGACGGTTTTGGCTATTGAAACCCACGTTCTGAAGAGTTGTGGGCTTTCAGGTCCTGTGATATCTACCTTGATCAATGCAAGGAAGCCAGCTTCCAGAATGATTTATCATAGAGTCTGGAGAGCTCTTATATCCTGGTGTGAATCCAGGGATTGGCATCCAAGAAAGTATGAGAATTCTTGATTTTCTACAATTGGGGTTAGAGATGAAGCTGGGCTTGAGTACCATCAAGGGCCAGGTCTTGACCTTATCAGTATTTTTTCAACGGCCACTTGCTTCGCATTCTTTGGTCCGAAACTTTATGCAGGGGGTGACGCACCTTAATCCTCCGGTTAAGGCACCCTTAAACTCCTGGGGCTTGAACTTGGTTCTGTCTGTGTTACAGAAACAGCCTTTTAACCAATATTTAAGATTCCTTTGGTCTTGCTGACAAGGAAGTTAATTTTTCTGGTAGCCATCTCTTCTGCTAGAAGAGTATCAGAATTGGCAGCTCTTTCCTGTAAAGAGCCTTATTTGATTGTACACAAGGATAGAGTAGTACTGCGCCCTCATCCTAGTTTTTTACCGAAGGTGGTTTCAGATTTTTATCTAAACCAAGACATTGTTCTACCTTCCTTTTTTCCAGATCCCTGTTCTCCGGAAGAAAAATCACTACATTCCTTGGATGTAGTAAGAGCAGTTAAGGTCTATCTGGAAGTGACTGCTCAGATTCGCAAAACGGATGTTTTGTTTGTGCTGCCAGAGGGTCCCAGTAGAGGGCAGGCAGCATCAAAAGCTACCGTTTCTAAATGGATTTGACAATTGATTATTCAAGCTTACGGTTTGAAACAGAAGATTCCTCCGTTTCAGATCAGGGCACATTCCACTAGGGCTATTGGTGCTTCTTGGGCAGTGCATCACCGGGCCTCGATGGCTCAGATCTGCAAGGCCGCAACCTGGTCTTCAGTTCATACATTCACCAGATTCTATCAGGTGGATGTGAGAAGGCATGAGGATATCGCCTTTGGCGTAGTGTGCTGCAGGCAGCGGTACAGGGTCCTCAGGTCTGATTGTACCCTACTTGGTTGTGGTTCCCCCCCCCAGATAGCATTGCTCTGGGACATCCCATCAGTAATTACTGTGGCTCTGTGTCCCGTGATGTTCGAGAAAGAAAATAGGATTTTTTAAAACAGCTTACCTGTAAAATCCCTTTCTTTCGATGGACATCACGGGACACAGAGGTTCTGCCCCTCTTCTAATACACTATATTGCTTGGCTACAAAACTGAGGTATCCCTGCAAGGGGAGGGATTATATAGGGGGTTGAACTTCCTGGTTAGGGTGTGCCAGTGTCCAATCACCAGTGATACCTATATAACCCATCAGTAATTACTGTGGCTCTGTGTCCCGTGATGTCCATCGAAAGAAAAGGATTTTACAGGTAAGCTATTTTTACTACGTGACCGGCTGTGTCCAATCACAGCCCATCACAGAATGTCAAACCGTGGTAACGAGCTGTTACCGGGTTCTCTTCCTCGCACACCGATCGTGTGTGAGGAGGAGATTGCGGTAACGGCTTGTTACCTCTTACAGTGCACACCAATCACACTGATTGTCCCCCCTAATAAAGAGGACCTGTCATTACCCATCAAAGAATCTGTCACCAGCCCTTCTGAGTATCCGAGTACCTGTCACCAGCCCATCTGAATACCAGAGTACCTGTTACCAGCCCATCAGAGTAACCAAGTACCTGTCATCAGCCCATCATAGTACCCGAGTACCTGTCACCAGCCCACCAGAGTACCCGAGTGCCTAACTACAGCCCAGTGGATTACCTGAGTAACTGTCAACAGCCCATCAGAGTAACCAAGTACCTGTCACCAGCCAATTAGAGTACCCGAATACCTGTCACCTGTTCATCAGAGTAACCAAGAACCTGTCACCAGCCCATCAGATTACCCGAGTATCTATCCTGCAGCCCATGCCTCATAGAATATACCTTGGGGTGTTTGCTTTCCAAAATGTAGTCATTTTGTGGGTAATTCCACTGCCCTGGTGCTCCAGGACCTTCAAAAGTGTGATAGAAAGGAATGAAATTATATGTGTAATTTATGCTCCTAGAATGCCTGAAGGTACTACTTGTTGGACCTCTCTTTGTGGACAGGCTGTGTAAAAGTCTCACACATGTGGTATCGCCATACTAGGGATGAGTAGCAGAATGTATTTTGGGGCATAATTTTTGCTATGTACATGCTATGTGTTCGAAATATCATATAAATTGACCACTTTCTGTAAAAAAAAAAATAAAATAAGTTTTCATTTTCTTTCCACGTTTTTCGAAGACTTTTGGTGAAAAAAATTAACCGTTCAAAAGATTCATAATGCCTCATAGAATATACGTTGGGGTGTTTGCTTTCCAAAATGGGGTCATTTTGTGGGTAATTCAATTGTCTTGGTGCTCCAGCGCCTTCAAAAGTGTAATAGGTCGTTAGGAAATTTTATGTGCAATTTATGCTCCTACAACGCCTGACGGTGCTCCCTGCATGTTGGACTTCTCTATGTGGCCAGGCTGTGAAAAAGTCTCACACATGTGGTATTGCCATACTCAGGATGACTATCAGAATGTATTTTGGGGTGTAATTTGAAGTATGCACATGCTGTGTGTGAGAAATAACTCATTATTATGACAATTTTGTGTAAAAAAAAAAAAATAAAATAAAAAAAAAATTCTTTATTTTCCAAAGAATTGTGGGAAAAAATTACAACTTCAAAAAACTCGCCATGCCTCTTACTAATTACCTTGGACTGCCTACTTTCCAAAAAGGGGTAATTTGGGGGTATTTGTACTTGCCTAACATTTCAGGGCCTCAAGAGATGAGATAAGCTGTCAGTGCATCAGGTGTGATCAATTTTCAATGATTTGCACCATAGCTTGTAGCTTCTTTAACTTTCACACAGACCAAATAATATACACTTATTTGGGTTATTTTCACCAAAGATATGTAGCAGTATAAATTTTGGCCCAAATTTATGAACAAAAATTACTTGCCGTATTCACCGGCATAAAACACACACCTTTAATTTAATAAGGAAGTTTCAGGAAATGTTTTTTTTTTTTTAAACACTTTGAAGAAAAATAATGGTCAGTGCCCATATATGCAGCCTGATTAGTGCCCATTTGCAGCCTATATGCAGCCTGATTAGTGCCCATTTGCAGCCTCAATGCAGCCTGATTAGTGCCCATTTGCAGCCTCAATGCAGCCTGATTAGTGCCCATTTGCAGCCTCAATGCAGCCTGATCTGTGTACATCTGCAGCTTAAATGCAGCCTGATCTGTGCCCATCTGATAGACAGAACACTGGTCCAATGCCGGTGGCGGAGGCGGGACTGTGTGTGTGTGTGACGTGAGAGCCGAGTAAACCGCAGACGATGGCTCTGTGAATTTCGGCGGTGCCTGTCCCCCTCCGAGGTACACGCACCCGTGATTATTTTCTGGGGAAAAGGTGCGTGTTATATGCCGATAAAAACGGTATTTGCAAAATTTTATCATAGAAACTAAAAAAGTGGTTTTTTTTTTCAAAATGTTCGCTCCTTTTTTTACCTGTCACAAAATAGTAAAAAACAGTGGTGATTAAATAACACCAAAAGAAAGCTCTATTTGTGTGAAATAAATGATAAACATTTAGTTTCAGTACAGTGTTGCATGACTGAGTAATTGGCATTGAAAGTGCGAGACCGCTGAGAGCTGAAAATTGGTCTGGGCAGGAAGGGTGTATAAGTGTCCTGTATTGAAGTGGTTAACTTGCCAAGAATTTTTTTTTGTTTGTTTTCCTAGTGCAAATGACTCAAGCTATCGGTATATATTTTGGCTAAATGAGAACTTTTAAGAGATATACTGAGAACATGCAATGCCCATGCAGATGGTTTGTGATTTAAGCCCAGGGGACGCTTCAGGGGGGACGTGGCTTCAATGGAGCTAAGCTGAGGCTGCCAATAATTGTAGAACGGCTGGGTTTGTTCAGTGTTCGTCGATCAGACTCCCTTTAACTTTTTTGAATACGCTGAGCCGGTGCGGGCTCTTTAAACTGAGCCAGCACCCATAGTGTAGCCCACCGGATTCGGAGCTTCAGCGGTAACCATATGCTTTGAAGTCCACCAAATTATCACCCCGTAATTAGAGGATGTGTCTTTTGAAGACTATAATAAATAAAAACAGAATATGGTAAATAGTACAGCAAAAATGGGGTTATCAGTTTATCTTATATTTGAAGAAGCTGAAAACAAGCAAACTAAAATGTATAATACAGTATGTCATTAAAATCTGATTATTTAGTCTCAAGCTTCTTTATTATTTTGCCCAATTTAAAAGTGCCTTAAAGCAGTAATTAAGTTTGCAATACTTACCATACATTCAGGGAGTCAATGTTTACAAGCTCCCTGGCTGGTATTAACATTTTAACAGGTCTGGCATCTTCAGCCATTTAGATTGGCTTGTCCAGGATGTATAACTCCTGTGCACAGCCATACAAGGGTTAATTTATATCGGCAGCAAGGCAATCCAAGAATGAACACCGGTGAAGGCCAGTATCTGCAATGTGTCTCCCTCTTGCCAGCCAGCCTCTCTGGGCACCATGTGTCTGCGGTGGGCAGTTGTAAAAGGAAGAGCACTCTTCCTCGTGGGGGACCCGAGCCTCCGCATTCCACACTGGTTGACCGGAAGATATAGGAGCATAATTTCTGAGTGGGGCGATGTCATCACAGGATGTGGTTCTATGCCACGTAGTGGCATGGGCAACGAGATTTAAAGGTCGGCTGGTGTTTGCACTGAGCAGTCCCAGCATGGGTTGAGAGGTTGCACTGCTTAGAAAATGCAATGGTTTCTTCCATTCCATCTCTCACGCTTAAGCAAATGCAGGCTACTCCAGCAGCTTGGGGTGTGTTTTACTTGCTGGCTTACCCTGTGTGATACTCTGGTGTATATGCAGGGCTTCTAAGGCTCCTTGGTTTTGGGCTTGGGCTGACTGTGTTCTGCAACCTTTCTGATTTGGAGCATACTTTGAGGGGAATGAAGGTGTTGCAGTTAGCCAACATGTCATTATTTTTGCAGGTCAGGACCCAGGATTAGGGTTCAGGATCTGCTCCCAAGAATTGTGCGGTCTGTGAAGCAAAAATGGGATCTTTCTGGTCCAAGTCTTGGTCACTCTTTTATCAGTGGCCTGGTTAAAGATGAATCAGCTATGGCCTGTAGCAAATTAGTGTCTTCAGTTAAAGAGTTGTCCTCCACCTTGTCAGACTACAGTATATCCTCGACAGCTGCAGCTTCATCAGTTTTTGAGGAAGTTTTGCATGGCAAGGTTATTGAAGTCGCATCTTGAACCATGTCATCCTTTCAAGCAGGTTTGGCTAGTGAAGCTGAATCCGGAGATGAAGTTGTGTCTTCTAGAGTATTTAAGTATAAATTGTCCATAGAAGACATGGATGATTTGCTAAAAACTATTTATGAAACCTTGGCAATTTAAAAGGATAAGGTGCAGCTATCTAGAGTTAATGACTCACACGGCCATACATGTGATCGCCATCATCCCTTAAATGGAATATAAGAATAAACCTCAAATAGTGGGATTATGTGGGCGATTGAAAAAAGATACTGTATTTATAAAACCTATATATATTTATTACAAATAGACTTGAATACAATTCCCAATAGAAAATACAAAACATCACAACAATGATGATATCACATTACATAAAGAAATTTGGTGTAAACATGAAGTGGTAGTCCCCATCTACTTGCAGTTCCTTCATCAGTGAATTGCGATGAGATAAAGTAGGTGGGGATATCCAACGCATTTCAAACTATGCTGATAGAAGCAAATTTTCTTCAGGGAATAATACCACTTCTGCAAAAAACAATTTCAATTGAAGAGCAAATAAATATTGTATATGACCATGTATGTGATTACTTCTGAAAATATACATACAGGCATAAACAATTCTACATATTCATATATACACTTATAATGTTTGATTTTTCTAGCAAGAGCATTCCTGATGACAAGAGAACCATGTATCAATACTCCTCACCAAACTACAGGAACCTATCAGCAACCAGCTTCACATTACCCCCGAACAGAGATGAAAAAATGCACTATAGAAGGGAAAAGGGAACAAGATAAAATTAAATGAAAAATCCCTTGGAAGAAAATTTGTATCTATTCCATATAATACTGGATCAACCTACATGATGTTCACCCGAAGGCAGCTGTGTCAGCTGTGTTAAATTGCAAGTTTCTGATGCGTTGTTGGTCAACCCGGGGTATATGGCATGGCTCCACATCAGTGGAATGTCAACACCCTGCACAGGTGAGGAAGGAATGGTGCCGGTGTTCCAAATGTACTGCGCATGCGCAGGAAAGTGACGCCGATCGCATCCAACGTATGTGATTGCGTAAGCACTATGCCCCGTGTTGCCACATCATATCCTGTCTCCAGGATGACAACATCCGGAGTCCAATATGGCGGCTATGATGGAGACGACCAGGAGAAATCTTGATGCAAGCAGTGCATAAACACAGGAAAAAATAAATAAAAGATGCCCTATTTCCAAGATCACTAAAAAAGAAAAAAACAAACTAACAATCAATAAAATTAAGGCTCTCTTGTAACAGCAGGGGCACTGCTGTTTGATGTACAAATTGTGTGTTGCATGTAATTTACCCAACATAATGAATGTGTCTCAATGAGGACATCACATACAAATATTTGAAGAAGTAACCCAAAGATGTACCATCTTATTCTAAACTCTATCAAGCCAAATATAGGGAATCCACATACAGGACGAGAGGAAAGGAAATCCTGTCCAGAACATGACTCAACCCTATCATGAAAACCAGAATAATATTGTCAATGAAAAAAAGGAAGTAAGAAAAAAAAAATAAAACCAACAAATGATGAATACCAATGGATCCATACATAGAATGGAAAAAGGGACTCCTATAATCACATTCTATGGAGGCCCGGTGGTGTGGTTGCATCAAGAAATCTGAACCAACGCATCTCTCGCTGGAGCAGAATTTTATTCCAATTGCCTCCGCGGGCTGGACGTGGACCCTATCGATTACAGTGAAATTGACATTGGGCACCCTATAATTTATGTCCTTTGGCTATGTGTCGGCCAAGTGGCAAATACAAATTACCAATACTCATGCTATGCATGTGCTTAATGACCCATTGACCTAGTTCTTGTTTGGTTTTCCCTACATAGAAAGCCCCACACTGGCACTGCATAAGATACACCACAGCTTACGTTTTGTAATTGGCAAAATGCTTCACCTGTAAGCGATCACCATTGGGTAACAAAGTGTGTCCTTCCAATTACAAGACATTGAGAACATGACCCACATGGAAAGGTACCCCAGGTCTTGCAGGGATCCCCCCTGGAGTCCCCTCTATATTCACTTTGAACAAGTCTCCCGCCGATCGATCCAGCTTTTCTATAGGTAATCTGTGGATTTTTAGTTATAAAGTTTCACAAAATAGGATCCTCGTGAGAATTGACCAATGTTTTGTGAGAATCTTTCTAATCTTGTCATGTTCATTAGAGTATCGCAAAATAATTCTGGTAGTACTGTCCTCCTTGTTTTTCCCTTTATGCTTAAAGATAAGATGTTGTCTTTTGGTATTTTTTTACCGGATTGAATGCTTTTTTTAAACATGTTTTTGTATAGCCTCTTGGTAACAATCTGCTGGTAAGTGCATCGGCCTCCAATTGGAAGTCAATGTCTGTAGTGCAATTGCGTTTAATGCGCAAGAATTGACTGAAGGGTATGGATTTTTTCAGGGATTTTGGATGGAAACTGCTGGCATGCAACAAGGTGTTGCCAGCAGTGTCCTTCCTAAATAACTTACTTGTGACTCTATCATTTTCATCCTTTAGGATGCTCACATCCAAAAAGTCGACCTTGCAATGATCGTGGGTCATTGTGAAAAAGAAAGAGGTTAAAACGGTTACGATTCATGTGGTTAAGAGAACTCATTAATTTGCTTTCTGGGCCACCCCATATCAACAGAAAATCGTCTATGTATCTTTGCAACATGACTGTATGCTGTGTATACATAGATGTCTCATTACTCGACAAAAAGTCCTTCTCCCACTCCCCCAGGTAGAGGTTAGCATAAGAGGGGGCACAACATGTCCCCATTGCCACACCCTGTACCTGGAGGTAGTGGGAGCCCCTGTATAGAAAGACGTTGTGTCTCAAAATGAAATCCAACATGGAAACTATAAACTTATTGTATTTCCATGTATTGCTCTCTGTTGGAGTATTCTTCCAACAGCTGCAACACCCAAATCATGTGCAATGCTATTGTACAGCGATTCAACATCAAGCGTAACTAATAAAGCTGAACTCGGGATCTCCACATTTTCCAAAATTAGTAATAAATGAATTGTCTTTGGTATAAGACATCAAATCCTTAACATGAGGTCTCAAATGATCATCAGTTATCTGACTCATGGCTTCTAAGATACACCCATTACCCGAGATGCTAAAAACTATTCATGAAACCTTGGCAATTTAAAAAGGTAAGGTGCAGCTATCTAGACATGATCTTGTGTATCGTGGGCTGCATAAGAAGAGATCTAGGGTATTTCCAGTACACAAAACTCTGACCAATTAAACTCTTTAGAAGAGGACGGGACCAGAGAAAAAGCCCTTTTTCTCCAATAGCTTGAAATGAAAGTTTCCCATTGATAAACGAACCAGCACTTCTCTGGTACAAAATGTCCTAAGTTGGAGGCCACCTTTTTTCAAGGTTTCCAAAAGTCTGATTTAGCCTTTGAGGATATGGGGGTAGTCAAAGACACCATGGACAAGAGAGACAAAATTCTCTCTCGTGGAGCCTGAGATTCCACCATCTCTAAGCTCTCAAGCTCACCTTGGCCACTACTTGTGTGGTGAGAAACTTGGAATTATGGCTTACACAGCTGCAATTGCACTTAACACAGCTGGTCATCTTAGGGATCAACTCCTTGTTTCTTTCCCTATAGTTTTTAGGGCTATAGGTTGCATCACAGATGCCTCAGCTGAATCTGTTTAGATGTCAACCAGATCTTCTGGTTTGATCAATTCAGCTAGATGTATCCTCTGGCTTAAAACCTGCTCAATGGATTCAGCTTCCAAACTTTGTTTGTGTAGCCTTCGTTTTTCTGGGAACCAGCTTTTTGAGCTCAAGCTGAAGGCAGCCCTCGAATGTACTACTGACGGTTAGAAGGCTTTTCTAGGGAAGAAGAAAAGGTCAGCTAATGTGAAATGTTTTTTGTGGTCAAAAGGTGCAGAGTCAGGCTGAGAAGGAGGTCAGGCCCCAAAAACATGGGATTGGCCATAAGGGGAAAAACAAAAGGAGATATCCTGTGTATCCCACCTTGGCAAACTGGCAAGCCAAAATGACTCCAGTGGGAGGAAGGTTGGAAGGATTCTTTCTACAATAGGAAACAGTCACCTCTATTGGATTCATTCTGAACCTGGTCGAGAGGATACAAGCTGGAATTCAAATTCCATCCACCCTCAAGCTGCTTGGTCACAAAGCTTCCCAGGGATCCAGAAAGAGCCAGGGCCTTGTTTCTCCAATTGGAAGAGCTAGCTGATCAATGAGTGTTAATCCCGGTTTTGAGCGAGGATTAGGGGCATGAATTCTTTTTCCACATTTTTGTGGTGAAGAAGCCTCCAGGAATTTTTTGCTTGATACTCAATCTCGAGGATCTCAGCATGTCCATAAAATACAAGAAGTTTTTTATTCAGACATTTTTTTCCAATCAGATCTATTCTCCAACCAAAACATTTTATTGCCAGGCTAGATTTGTCCCTTTTTTAATGCAGAGTTTCTGAAGTTTCTACAGATAGAAAGGGAATCCAGGATCTATAATTTCCAGTGCAGAGCACTTCCATTTGGCCTTTATTGGCTTCAAGGACCTTTTGAAAAGTTTTATGAGCCTTTGCCCTGTAATGGTTGAGAGCAAGTATGATAGTTCCGTATCCTAATGATCTTTTGCTGAAAGCTCCATCCCAAGAGCAGCTGTGTTTTTCAGTCACTCAGAGTTGGCTGTAGAATTTGGGTTAGCTGATCCATATGGAAAAATCAAACTGCATTCTAGCTCAGATGGTGAGATTTTTGGGTTACACCATAGATTCCACGAACAGAACATTTTCCTTTCAAACAACAAAGTTCTCAAGATGGATCAGCAGGCTGTATGGCTTCAGATTAACCACCTAGTCACAGCGAGCAATGTCATGACAGCGACCAGTCATATGACAGATAGCATCCCAGTGGTGCCTTAGGCATATCTCCATCAGAGACCCCTCCCAGTTTTTCCTTCTGAGGATTTGGACTGGCTCCAGGGGATCTTTGGACAGCCTGGTACAAGTTTCAATCAGGGGGAAACATACTCTGTGGTAGTGGAGATCCCAGGTCCATCTCTAAAAGGTGTCTCACTATGAATGACCACAGATGCAAGCTCCTGGAGATGGGGAGCTCATCTGGGGGACAATATAGCACAGGGTGGGTGGTCCAAGAACGAAGCCAAACTGAAGAGAGCTGACAGCAGTGAGCCGAGCTCTGGAGGTCTACTGAGAAGATGTGAAAGGTCATCTACAAATTCTTTCAGATAATATCACAATAGTTGCTTATATCAACAAGCAAGGAGGTACAAGGAGTCCAGCCTTGCAAAAAAAATCGCAAATCATTTCTGTTTTGGGTAGCAGACAACCTTGCTTCATTACCTGCAAAAAATCTGAAAGGGACTTAGAATATTATTAATCTGCTGGAAAACTGTAAGACACATTCCACCTATCTTTTTTTAATATAATATGTTTTTGGCACATCTTATTGCACTAGTTAAATTTTGTGCCAACAGATTAGAGTAGGGGTGCTCAGCCCATGGCCCGTAACCTCAAACCAGGGAAGCCCATGCTTTGGGATGGCAAGTGGGCAAGCCCAGATAGCGATCAGCGAGTTGCAGTGTGCTTTTGCAATGAGCACCTGTAAAAGGGTTAACAACTTTTAGGCTGCATTCACACTGATCCGCGGGTGCAGCTCAGTGTACCTGTGGCTTTCCTGTTGGTTAGCTGCACTGAGCCATAAACTTCTATTATTTCCTGTGGGTTTGGTGCACTTTCTAAAAGTGCACCAAAACTTCTGAATGCAGGAGTGTTTTTTGCACTTTCAGAGAGCACCACATCTGCAAGATATAGTAGAAGTCTATGGCAAAGCATAGCTAATCTGCAGGAAAGCCGCAGGCGCACTTCGCCGCATCTGCTATGTGGGTAAAGCACAGCGCATCAGTGTGAAACCAACCTTATAGGGAGTTCAGGACAGCAAAGGCTTGTTTACATTTGTGATTTGGGGGTGGTAAAACCCCATAGTTGAGATGTGTTTTTACTACACACCCCCTGCCACTGGTGTACTGTCAGGGGTTTCAATGGTGACCCCACCCCATGCTCCAGGGGACCTGTGCAGCCTCCATGTCAAATTCTATTTTACACTTGGACAGAAGGGACAGCAAATACATTAACCGATCCTTTCCATTTTCCTCCTGCAACCGCTGAAATAGACAGAGTCCTTGTAAAAAGTAAAAGTCGGTATTCACACTAGTGTCATCCACTCCTTCTTCTTCTTTTTTTTTTTTTTTTTTTGTGATTAAACAGTGGGTAAACATACAATGGGGATTGGTCCCACAGAAAATTATGGTTATGATTGTTGTTTAACTACTTGCCAACCAGCTGCCGTATAACGTGCAAGTTGGCACATTCCCGCAAAACACTGTAGTTGTACGTCGGCTCTTTTAAGGAGCCATAGCAGGTGCATGTCCGCTGTACATTTGGGGACCCTATGAGCGTGGCTGGCAGCCGTGATGTCCGCCAGCCACCCGCGTTTGCGGGAACGAGAGCCAGAACGGGTAACTGTCAATGTAAAACAGACAGATCACTGTTCTGACTGAGTTGGAGAGCGATCTGCTGTTCCTAGTGATTAGGAACAGCGATCTGTCTCCTCCAGTCAGCCCAGCCTCCTTACAGTTAGAAACACTCCCAGGGAACACACTTAACCCCTTGATCGCCCCTAGTGTTAACCCCTTCCCTGCCAGTGACATTTATACAGTAATCAGTGGTAATTTTTAGCTCTGATCGCTGTATAAATGTCAATGGTCCCAAAAAAGTGTCTGATCTGTCCACCGCAATGTCGCTGTCCCGCTAAAAATCGCAGATCGCCGCCATTACTAATAAAATAAATTAATTAATTAAAAATGTCATAAATATATCCATTTGCGCAAACCAATCAATATACGCATATTGCATTTTTTTTTTACCAAAATATGTAGAAGCATACATATTGGCCTAAACTGATGAAGACATTTTTATTTTTGGGGGGATATTTTATTATAGCAAAAAGTAAAAAATATTTTTCAAAATTGTTGCTCTTTTTTTTGTTCATAGTGCAAAAATAAACCCGCAGAGGTGATCAAATGTCACCAAAAGAAAGCTCTATTTGTGGGGAAAAAAGGACGTCACATTTTGTTTGGGTACTGCGTCGCACAACCACGCAATTTTCAGTTAAAGCGACGCAGTGCCGTATCGCAAAAAATGACCTGGTCATTAAGGGGGAAAATCTATCGGTCTGTAAGTGGTTAAAGTCTTCATTATGCTATTGAAAATAAAAAAATTCTACATTTTGAACCACTTCATTAAATTGTGGCCCGCGACTGGTTACCAAATCACTTAAAGCGGAGTTCCGGTGATAAAAAGAAAAATTAAGTCAGCAGCTACAAATACTGCAGCTGCTGCCTTTTAAAATAAGGACGCTTACCTGTCTAGGGCGCCCGCGATGTCCTCACCTGAAAACTGTCCTGTTCCTCGGCTCCCGGGTGCAGGCACCGGCATCTTCACTAAGGGAATCAGGAAGTGAAGCCTTGCAGCTTCACAGCCTGGTTCCCTATTGCGCATGCTCGAGTCACGCTGCACGTTCTGAGTGGCCCCTGCTGTCTTCTGGGACCTGTACGTCTCCCAGAAGATGGTGGTGGGGGGTGGACGGAGGAAGGGCCAGACATGGCGTGATCGCTGCAGATTCTGTGGAGATCTTTCGCCGGAAGTGGGAGCAAATACCTGTATTAGACAAATATCTGCTCCCCCCTCCCCCCTGAAAGGTACCAAATGTGACCCCGGAGGGGGGGAGGATTCCGAAAAGCAAAAGTTCAATTTTTGGGTGGAACTCCGCTTTAAGTGGCCCTCGCTCTTTAAAAGGTTGAGCACCCCTGGATTAAAAAAGGTCTGGATTCTTTCCCAAGTTTACATAGTATAACTGGGTATTAACAGAGGTAAAGTTGATCCATGGAATATCCAATTGCCTCTCGGGGGATCAGGAAGGAATTTTCTTCCCCTGCTGTAAGCAAATTGGATCATGCTTTGCTAGGGTTTTTTCGCCTTCCTCTGGATCAACTGTGGATATAGGATTGTGTAGATGGGATTGTATGATTTTTTTTTTTTTGCTTGAACTAGATGGACTTGTGTCTTTTTTCAACCTGACTTACTATGCAATTCTTCTGAGAAGGCTGTCCACAAGGTTTAGGAGTACGTCTATGGAAATGTTTGATCGTTCTTCCAGAAGCGCATTTGTGAGGTCAGGCACTGATGTGGATGAGAAGACCTGGCTCGCAGTCTCTGCTCTTATTCATCCCAAAGGCATTCTATCAGGTGAAGGTTAGGAATCTGTGCCGGCCAGTCAAGTTCCTCCACCGCAAACTCTCTTATCCATGTTTTTATGGACCTTGCTTTGTGCACTGGTATGCAGTCATTTTGGAACAGGAAGCGGCCATCCCCAAACTGTTCCCACAAAGTTGGGAGCATGACATTGTCCAAAATGTCTTAGTTTGCTGCTGCTTCAAGAGTTCCCTTCACTGGAAATAACCATAATCCCCCCCCTCCACCAAATGATTTGGACCAGTGCACAAAGCAAGGTGCATAAAGACATGGATGAGCGAGTTTGGGGTGGAGGAACTTGACTGGCCTGCACAAAATCCTGACCTCAACCCAAAAGAACACCTCTGGGATGAATTGGAGTGGAGACTGCGAGCGAGGCCTTCTCGTCCACATCAGTTCCTGACCTCACAAGTTCGCTTCTGAGAGAATGGTCAAACATTCCCATAGACACACTCCTAAACCCTGTGGACAGCTTTCCCAGAAGAGTGGAAGCTGTTATAGCTGCAAAGGGTGGGCCAACTTAATAATGAACCCTACGGACTAAGACTGGGATGCCATTAAAGTTCATGTGCAGGCAGGTGTCCCAATACTTTTGGTAATATATTATAGATGTGGAAGCATTAATAGCCTGAGCTCAAACTGAGCTATCTACTTCTGTGATAGCATGTAATAACTAATGGTTGTATCATGTATAGAGAGGAATCCTAATTGCTTTTGCATGTTTTAAATTAGGAAATGCATATTGTAGTTTTATATCTACGGTACTTTTCTGTATAGCACCTGTAAATAACTAATACAAATACCTTTCCTTTGCAACATACAGGAGTATATCCTCAAGGGTGTTGTGAATGCCGCACTTGGACAAGAACTGGGCTCGGTGAGTTTTTTGCACTGATAAATATAGTATATCTTTTTTATTTTTTTGATGCTGTTCAGACAGGACAGAGACAATTGTCCAGACATTTAAAAAATATTTGACAAATACTCCACAGTAATGATGTCAATATGATTTCAACAAATGGTAATGACTTTTACAATGCATAGTACTTTTATGCACTGTTTGATTTTAGGGTGATTGGTTGTTTTTTTATGTTTGAATAGTATAAGTTGCTTTTAGGTGGTATATGTATTGTACCATAACTGACTGTATTGATTACAGTTCTTAAAGATCTTTGTAAGATTTTATTTTATGGTAAATATCTCCCAAACCGTGCAGGTTTAGGAGATATTTCCAGTACCTACAGGAAAACCTTATTATAGGCTTACCTGTATCCATATATCAGGAATAAATATATATGCTTACCATATATCAGGAATAAAGGTTCAGGTTCGGGATAACCCAGCCCAAAGATCACATAATACCAGCAGGGAAAAGCTCTCCTGACAGTTCCAAACTGCCAGGAGACACCTGCTGGTGGACCTTAGTACTGCGCACCAAATGATAGATATTACCAGCGGAGGGAACCTTTCCTGACACCCTCATCCTTTCCCAGTGATCTTCCTCTGTCTGCCCCTGTGCTTTTGGATGAGTAAGATGAGTATGGTGCAACGTCTAGTTCTGTAGACTTGGCACAGGAAGAGAAAATTTCTCCTAAACCCAAGGATACCGTTTCTATCCCATTTGATGTAGTGCTCAGGTGTCTAAAACTTGAGCATTTTGTGTAGACCTTAGAAAATGTTTTGCCCAGCAATATTTAATTGAGGAGGGGTTCTTGAAGTGGAGTTTTCCATTTGTATACTCAACCATTTCCTGCATTAGCAAAACCAATGATGGTCCCTGTTGAGAATGTTCCTGCATTCAAAGATCCCACTGACAAGAGGTTAGAAGCCCCTAAGGTCTTATTGTCTGGGGATGGCCCTACTATGCAGCCTGCCTTTGCCACCATGGCCATGTGCCAGACTAAAGCCGAGTGGTTCAAATCCATGGCTTGGGACTCTGGATCCACACTAATAGATTCTTCTGTACTCCAGCAGCTTCCCTGTGGCCCTGCACTATTATGTTGACAAGCTGTCAGAAAATAGGTAGCTAGGATAGGACTCCTTTAGGTTCATTTGAGAAATTCTTTGGGTCAAATGCTGGTTTGCTGAGCTCCTGTGCAAGAAGCGTCTTGACAAACAAAACCAAAGAAAATTCCCAGCTCAACTCACCAACCAGCATGCAAAAAACAAAATTATCCTGTCTAACAGTTTGCGTTAAAAACAGGGGTTTAGTTTGCACACATTTGCAAATACATGCGTAAGCTGCAGAGCCACTTCACGGCACCCCAGTATTCTCTGCAGTCCTTACTCTATACATTTTTGAGAACCTCCACAGTGGAAGCACATGCATATTAATGGATAAATAGAGGGCAGGTATCCACGGAGGGAGCCCACCCCTCCTTAAAGGCACAGGGGCGCACTGGACACCCAGCACATAACATAATGGAAGCAAAGTTGTCCAGTGCATCCCCTTGCCAGTATTTCAACAGAACAAACAAATGGCCACTGCCCACACCTTTAACTGGCCTTCTCAGCAAGGAGCACATGGAAGGGCTGCACATGAAGAAGAAGCGTCTGGATCAGATGTCCTCTTATGGGGAACACCTATTTGGCAAATCATTAGCTACCTAATACTAAGGAGCTCATGGAGGCCTGAGTACAAAGTCAAAGCTGAGAACTCTGTTCCATCATAAGCTCTGGCTTTTCAAAACCCACCAAGTTTGGGAGTAAGCCTTTTTCTCAATGAAGGGGCGCCCCTGCTTGTCAGGTGGGGGAGCATTTGTTTGCTTTGCAGTCATCTAGTGTCAGACATTTCTGATGCATGGGTCCTGAATGTCGTATCCAGGGACTGTAATCTGGAGTTTTACTCCCTGCCCTCCACTTGCTTCATGCTGTCAGATTTGCCACCCTCTCCTCCAAGGTGGATGGACCTCTCCTCTCCCTGACAAGCAGAAAGTTTCCAAGATTTTTGCTTGTTGTCCCTAAGGCAAAAGGAGGCATTTGACCCATATTTAAATCAAAAGATTAGTAAAGATTCCTTCAGGTGCAAAGTTACATATGCAGCCTGCCTGGTTTGTACTTGCTTCTCTTAATCTAGATGATTTCCCAGCCTCTGTGGACATCAAGGATGATCATTTGCACTTTCCTATTTTTCTGGTATATTAACACTGTCTGCATTTTACTTTCAAAAATGTTTTATTGTTTTTCATAAGAGTAACAAAACACATAGATGCAATGACATAAAGAACATCAAGATAACACATAGATGCAATGACATAAAGAACATCAAGATAACATCCAAAGAGACTGAGAGGCTATAACTGGATCAATAGGTCAGTGACTAGAGAATTGAGGAGCCGGCATGCCGAGCATATCATAAACTTAGGACGGTGGAGACCAAGGGGGGTTAACTGCACCACGAGATGGAGCTAGCTGTGCAGTAGGGGATTGGCAGGGGCTCCCCCCTCGGTTCCATCCCCTGAAGATCCTCTAGCATATGGATCAAACAAAATAAACAAAATGAGAAACAAGAGATTGTACTATGCCCCTAGTCTGCTTTAGGATTTGAGGAACATAGTAATGGAAGAATCTCATGGAGAAAGAAGTATCATTGTGTATCAAGAACAGAACTGCAATACAGGGAAGAGGATCTAGTAGGGCGAGGATAGGAAGGAAAAAAGACCAGGACTGAAAGAGGAAAGGAGGAAAAAGGAGGTCAGAAAGGAGGCTCAGCCGCCAGAGCACCAATGATAACACTTAGGATTGGGAGAAACTAGGGGGTTTGTGGATTCCTATATAGTTGGCCCAGGGTTCCCAAGTCTCCTGGAACTTTGGGAGGTGTCCAGTAAGGAGCTCACCAATTTCTCTTGTGACATAATCCAGGAGATCTTACGTTTTTCTGCTTGAATGGAGACCTTGGGGAGCTTCCATTCTTTGGCTATGAAGAGTTTGGTGCCTAGGAGGATAAAGAAGATTTTGAGACTATTTTGAAATCTTAGGGATATGGGATTTCAGGAGGGCTGTTGATGGAGGTTTGGGAATTGAGAACCCTGTAACCTTGGAAATTATTTGGAAGATTCTGATTTTGGGACAGCTCACCATACCTGTAATATGGTTCTCTTCATCTGACACCCTTAGAAAACAGAGAGGGGACACCAAAGGGAAGATAGTGGAGAGTTTTGACGGAGTCGTCTACCATCTAGTGATGACTTTCAGAGTGGCTTCCATTAGGGAGGTGTTGAGGATACCCTTATAGGATCTAGAGAAGGCCCTGTGCCATGTGTCCAGATCCTATTGTTCCTGAAGGTCAGCTTCCCAAGCTAGCATGTAAGGGGGTTTTGAAGTGGTTTGAGCAAGTGACAAGTAAATTATGGAAATGCCTCCCCTCCGCTCCATGACTTGACCACACCATTGTTCATAGGGTGAAAACTGAGGGGGGTTAGGTTTCATCGACCAAACAGAGTGAAGGTAATGAGATATTTGCCGGAACCTGAACTGTTCTGAGTCAGGTATATCCAGTTTATTAACACAGTAGGCTAAAGATATGGGGCGCGCAGAGGTGAAAAAGTGTCTGATCCGGTACATCCCCTTATACAGCCACCACTTGAAGGCCCTAATTTCCATTCCCGGGTTTCAGATTGTGTCCAGATTGTGGAATATATGAGCCAAGGGTGTGCTATCAGATACAAGAGATGAGGACCGCTTGAGCTTATCTCACAGGGCTATAGCCTGGGTCAGTGAGGGGGAAAGAATGGGAGGGCGATTTGCGGGTGGACTCCATAGAAGAAAGTCTAGGGTGTGAGAGGGAGCCACCTGGCTCTCAATGTCTACCCAGTCCTGTTTGACCATCTTAGAGTATACGGTGGAAAGCTGGGCAAGTCTCGTGGCCTGGTAATACCATAGCAGCTTTGGGAGACCCAGTCCACCTCTAGTCCTTAGTCTGAAAAGCGCGTGTCACGAGATTCGGTGTCCCGACTTACCCCAGACAAATTTAATGATTTTGCTTTGGAACAAGCTCAAGTGGTCCTTCCTGATTATAATTGGAAGAGAGCGAAAAAGGTATAAGAGTCTCGAGAGGAGAGTCATTTTGATGGAGTTAATTTTGCCCAACCAAGAGAGTTTGTATTGGGCCCAAGCTTTAAGGTCTGTTTCTAGCTTCCGGTACATATAGTTAGCAGAATACAATTGTTCAAACTTGGGCGTAAGGTTTATCTCTAGGTACCTAATGGTAGATTTGCTCCATTCAAATTGAAAAAATTCCTTCAGCTGGGCCACCAATGATGGCCAGAGAGAGATTTTAGTGCTTGTGATTTGTTGTAGTTAACCCACAGTCCTGAGACCTTGGGAAATAATTCTAAGAGTTTGCATATGACAGGAAGGGAGGTGACCGGGGAGCTGATGAAAAGGAGTAGGTCATCTGCAAAGAGACCACCTTTATGAGTGTTGGGGCCACAATTGACCCCTGCTATGTTTGGGTTTGTGCGGATGGCAATTGCCAGGGATTCTATTGCAATGGCGAAGATCAATGGAGATAATGGGCAGCCTTAGCGAGTGCCTTTAGCTATTTTAAAGGGATCTGAATAGAGGCACTGTAGGTAAATCCTAGCTTCAGGTGTAGAATATAATGCCCTGAGAAGGCCTGTAAAATGAGGACCAGTGGTCCATTAGGGCAAACAGGTAAGGCCAAGAGACGGAATCGAATGCCTTCTGAAGATCCAACAACGGCAACATACCTGCCTGTTTAGAATTGCCATCCCAACCTGATTGTAAGAGGGAGACAATGTCTACTGCTCTCCTAATTTGGTCTGGGCCCTGTTTTTCTGGGATAAACAAACCCCACTTGATCTTTATGAATGTATGCGCCTATAAAGGAAGCAAGGCGATTGGCCATGACTTTATTCATGATCTTTAAATCATTATTGATCAGGGATATTGGCCTGTAATTGCTCCCCTCACCCGGGCCTTTGTCTAGTTTTGTGATGACGGTATAAATGCGTAGTTTAACTGTGTCAAGAGGGTCTCCTTTGGTTTTGGCGTTAAAAAATGTAGCTCTGTAGTAGGGAATTGAAAACCTGTCTGGTCCCGGGGCTGAGTTTTTTTTTTTTTTTTAATCACCTCTAACACCTCCTCTGTAGAGAAGGGAACTTTGAGTCTGTCTCTATGTTCTGCCGCCAAGGTCGGGCTTGGGAGATTATCAAGAAAGCTAGATAAATCCGAAGGACTTTCAGCGTGCTGTACTCTGTATAGGTTCTTATAGAACTTGTGAAAGGCCTGCATAATGCTCAAGGAGTTCGCTGTCAGGGGTCTACCTGCAATCTTAAGTTACAGGGAAGGAGTAAGTGCTGGCACGAGGTGTAAGCCTGGAAGCCAGGAAGGAACCTGTCTTGTCTCTTTGGTAATATCTCGCCCGCTCCATCTAATGCTTTTCTCTGCATCGGCTGTCAGTGCTAAGTTCAGTTGCAGACGGGCTGCATCTGAAAGGGAGGTGGGGACTCAAGATGGGTCTTTCTTATGATCTACTCAAAGAGAGGAGCAGTTCTTTAATTTCTCCATATCTGCACGTTTTGCTTTTTTGAGTTGGGTATGCAATTTGGATGATTTTGCCCCTTATTGTGGCTTTATGCGCCACCCATAAAGTTTCAGCTGAAACACCGTTGACATTAAGGGTGAAGTATTCTATGAGGGCCTTTTCTATCTCGATTTTCCTGATGGGGTCATTTAGGATGGCTTCATTAAGTCTCCAGTGGGGAAATTTTAGGTTGGGGGGGTCAGTTAGTAATAACGACCATGGAGTGGTCTGACTAGACCGTATCTGTAATATGCACTCTAAGCACTGCAGGGATTAAAGAGTTGGAGACCAGGAGGTGGTCAATCCTGGTGTAGAATTGGTGTGAATGGGAGAAGTGCATGTAGTCTTTTTTTGCGGGGTTCAATTCTCTCCAAATATCAGTGAGGCCCAGCTGAATGATCATTTTGCCAATCTTGGAACTGCTCCTGGTTGGGCGAATAATTTGAGCGTGGGGAGGTTTAGATTTGTGTAAGCCTTGGTCGAAGGTTCAAAGGCCCCCCCGAAGATTATAGAACCTTCTAACTGGGGGCCTAGGGTCTTAAAGAGTGCGCAGAAAAATTTCGATTGGCCAGGATTAGGGGCATAGTAGTACACAAAGGAGTAGAGGTGACCGTCTATGGTCCCTTTAATTAGGAGGAATCTGCCTGTAGGATCTGTGTTCTGATCTCAAAGATAATCTACAGCTCCTTGAGATGAGAATAGCTACCCCTCTGGTTTTATCCTCTGCATTGGATAGGGGGAAATGGGAGTAAATGAAGGATGGATTGTACCGGATCGGAAAATGCGTTTCTTGTTGGAAGAGAATCTCACGTAGTTAAGGACCTTTCTGCGTTTGGTGGGGGAATTTAACCCTTGGGCATTATGAGTTGCTACTCTCAAGGGAGCAGCTTGCGGTGCCTTATGCCGCGTACACACAGCCGGATTTCCCGACAGAAAAAGTCCGATGGGAGCTTTCGGTCGGACATTCCGACCATGTGTATGCCCCATCGGACTTTTTCTGTCGGCATTTCCGACGGACTCGGATATAAAACATGTTCTAAATCTCTCCATCGGAAATTCCAACTGAGCTTAGCTCGTTGGCAGGTCCGACTGTGTGTACGCGGCATAACTCATCATGGAGCTGGAGGGTCAGACCTATACCTAATTCACCGTCACTCGCGTGTGGGGAGCTGTGGGACTGGTCCTGGTGGCTTGTGTGCTTGGAAGCTGCAACCACCTGAAAGATGGGTGTTCTACACAGGGTCTGGCAGTTGGCTGAAAAAGGGAGAAAGATAAGAAAGAAGAAAAGGAGGAAAAGATAGGGTAAGGTACTCAGGCCTCCGGGAAGCCTGAGAAGACAGCAGGCATAGCGGGTCCTGCTGCCTGGTAAACAACAAAATATATGTCCACACCCTCCGGGGGGCTAGAAACCTGCCCCAGGGAGAAGGTGAAACCTAATCCATGGGGTAGGAGGAGGCATGGCAAAACTGCCTTGGCCTCTGCGCACTGAAATAACTGCAAAAGATTGCTAATGTATGGGGGGACATTTTGGTCCCAGGCACATGGTCCTGGATGGCTTGCTTCCTCCCCCTATAGGGGAAGGATCCGCCCCCCCCCCCCGGGAGATGTCCCAGAAATTCAGGATCCCAGCACAGAGTGGAACAACAGGTTGACCCAAACAAAGTGACAAAAATGAAGTGTTCAGGCAACAAAGCTGTGTAAGGAATGCGTCTTGTCTTTTTGAAGTCGAACTTTAAAGCAAAGGGGAAAGCCCATCTGTACTTAATGTCACGTTGAGATAGCACTGTTAGGAGAGGTTTCAAGGTTCTCCTTTTTTGAATTGTGGTTTTCGAGATGTCAGCAAAGACCTGTATGGCATGCCCTTGGCAAATTAGGGAAGATTGGAAGCTCCACAGCTTCATCACTTCTTCCTTGATGGAGAAAAAATGGGGTTTCACCACTATGTCTCTGGGAGAGCCATCTTTTCTTGGAGGGCCCAAGGTCCTGTGAGTCTATCTCCAATTTGTGTGGAGGGATATTGGGAATCAATTGTTTGATGAAATCCTGCAAGACAGACAAGGAGTCGGTGATTCCGGGAGGCCTCTGATTCGGAAATTCTGTCTCCTGGATCTATTTTCCAGGTCGTCAATCCTGGATAAGGCAGTGTCCTGTTGATCCTGGAGAACCTGAATATGGTCAGATTTCTGTTTAGTTTTATAGAAAGTTATGTCCAGCTTATTTTCTATAGCTTCCATCCTGGATCCCAGGTACTGGAAGTATTCCCGGTGATATCACTGGTGATTTTGGCTGCTGTTTGTGCTAGTCCCCTGTCCAGCAGGTCTGACAATTTCATGAAAATGTCAGGAACTGTGAGTATGGAGTTGGAGGACAGGTCAGCTGGAGATGGCATATCTGCTGATCGAATAGGTGAGGCCCCCGATGGAAGTCCAGGAGATCCTCCATAGAATGTTCAATGAGGGATTCTGTGGAGGCTGGGGAGGGGGCCACAGTCTGGTGGTTACTCACGTGGGTCCCCAGGGTGAAGATTAGGGTAGCTGGAGAGAGGGTTTGCCTGAGTCTTGAGAGCTTCTCTATGCCTGAAGTGTGTGGCTGCGTGGCGCCTGCCACCTTGGATTTGGCCCGATTGGCTGCAGTGTTGAATTGCAGCCCCAGGTCTCACCGGGCTGAGCCCCCTGACAGGTGTCCATTCCCGGGGCTTTCCGCCGTTGGATGGTGCCAGTGTGGTGGGTCCCGGGACCCTGCGTCCCCGCTAGGTGCGCCGTATGGCCATGACACCATCTTGGAGACTTCTGCGCCTCCGCTTTCTGCATTTTATGGTGGGTATGCAACATAAACAATTTGTTGCCCTTCCTTTTAGCCTGTACACTGCACAAAGTATCTTTACCAAGATGCTGCTCCCTGTAATAGCACTCTTTGGTTCCAGGGCTTCCCTTTCGTGGTATGTCTGAGCAGTCTTCTGCTGAAGAAAAACAAACTTCATATTCTGGTCCTGATTGCCATACACACCTTAGGTGTTGAAAATTGGCAAATTTCTTCAGTCAATGGTCTCGCTTCCTGGAGGTGTTTCAGGTTCTCATTCACAGGGGAGCAATGCTGGACACGGACCTCTTGGCTTCCAGGTTCAGCAATAAACTGGAGCAATTTGTCACCAGGGCCAGGATCCTTGGGCCTTTGCAGAGGAGGCTCTGGTTACTCCATTGGATTAGTTCAATGTGATGTATACCCCCACCACTCTGAAGCTCCTGTCTTGCTTCCCATGCCTTGCAGGATTTGTCAATTCTAAGCTTCTGCATCCTAGGAAAACTACTTCTCTCAAGGTCCACCATCACACCTGAAAGGGATGCTTCACTTGGTGTTGTGTGCTAGGAAGTTCCATCCCAGAAAGTACTTCATGGGACAGACCTGGATTTTCTCCAATTCTGGTCTGGATCAGCGTTTGGCCTTGTGTACCATCTTTGGTCAAATCTCACCTTAGCAGTTCTCTTTCCGAGAGTCACTTGCTTCTCAGTTGTTAGTACAGGCCTTCTCACAGGGTACACTCACATTGTGCCTCCTGTGCCTTCCTCGGTGACTCTGTGGGATCTAAATCTAGTTTTGTTGTTCTGTTCCTTCTGAGCCTACTGTCCCGTTAATCAGGTCTGCTTGGCTGTCACCACAGCTGACATGTTTAAGTTTTACTATGTGGTTTTACTATGCGGAGCACCTGGTAAAAGCCAGCTTCGACAGTTGGGTTCTTCATGTGGCTGTGTAGGCTGTAGAGCCTTATCTATTTTTTCCTTGTTTGTTTTTTGTTTTGTCTTTTGAGCATGTTAGCTGTGATGCTCACCCTCAGTTAAACTACAGTGCCTTGCAAAAGTATTCACCCCCATGGCATTTTTTCCGTGTTTTGTTGCCTCACAACCTGGAATTAACATGGATTGTTTGAGGATTTGCATCATTTAATTTACAGAACATGCCCACGACTTTAAAGATGTTTTTTTCTTTTTTTTATTGTGAAGCAAACAACAAATAGGACAAAATAACAAAAAAAGTCAATGTGCATAACTATTCACCCCCCTAAAGTCAATACTTTGTAGAGCCACCTTTTGCAGCAATCACAGCTCCAAGTCACTTTGGATAAGCCTCTGAGCTTGCCATATCTTACCACTGGGATTTTTGCCATTCCTCCTTGCAAAACTGCTCCAGCTCCTTCAAGTTGGATGGTTTACGCTTGTGAACAGCAATCTTTAAGTCTGACCACAGATTTTCTATTGGATTGAGGTCTGGATTTTGACTAGGCCATTACAGCACATTTACATGTTTCCCCTTAAACCACTCAAGTGTTGCTTTAGCAGTGTGTTTGGGGTCATTGTACTGCTGGAAGGTGAACCTCCATCCTATCTTACAGGTTTTTAATATCCTAGTATTTAGCACCATCCATCTTTCCCTCAACTCTGACCAGTTTCCCAGTCCCAACTGCTGAAAAGCATCCCCACAGCATGATGCTGCCACCACCATGTTTCACTGTGGGTATGGTGTTCTTTGGGTGATGTGATGTGTTCGGTTTGCGCCAGACATAGCGTTTTCTTTGATGGCCAAAAAAGTTCAATTTTAGTCTCATCAGACCAGAGCACCTTCTTCCATACATTTTGGGAGTCTCCCACATGCCTTTTCGCAAACGCAAAACGTGCCATTTTGTTTTTTGCTGAAAGTAATGGCCTTCTTCTGGCCACTCTGCCATAAAGCCCAATTCTATAGAGCGTACGGCTTATTGTTGTCCTATGTACAGATACTCCAGTCTCTGCTGTGGAACTCTGCAGTTCCTCCAGGGTTACCTTAGGTCTCTGTGCTGCTTCTCTGATTAATGCCCTCTTTGCCCAGTCTGTGAGTTTTGGTGTGCGGCCGTCTCTTGGCAAGTTTGCTGTTGTGCCATGTTCTTTCCATTTGGTTATGATAGATTTGATGGTGCTCCTAGGGATCATCAAAGATTTGGATATTTTTTATAACCTAAGCCTGACTTGTACTTCTCAACAACATTGTCCCTTACTTGTTTAGAGAGTTTCTTGGTCTTCATGGCAGTGTTTGGTTAGTGGTGCTTCTTGCTTAGGTGTTGCAACCTCTGGGGACTTTCAAAAAGGTGTGTATATGTAATGACAGATCATGTGACTCTTAGATTGCACACATGTGGACATCATTTCACTAATTATGTGACTTCTGAAGGTAATTGGTTGCACCAGAGCTTTTTATGGGCTTCATAACAAAGGGGGTGAATACATACGCACATGCCAATTATCAGTTTTTTATTTTTGAAAAATAGTTTTCTGTATATTTTTTTCTAATTCTACTTCACCAACTTAGACTATTGTGTTCTGATCCATCACATATAATTCAGATTAAAAAACATTGAACTAAAGGCTGTAATGTAACAAAATAGGTAAAAAGCCAAGGGGGGGGGGGGGGTGAATACTTTTGCAAAGCATTGTATACCCAGCAAGACTTGCATGCATGCAGAAATCCCTTTGTGGCACTTCAGGAGGCTTTGTATCACTGCACAGACTCGCTTTCATTAATAAGTATATCTCATTTTTATTAAGAAGGAAGAATAAAACTGTCATAGTGCAAAATTGTCTGTTTATTTTATAAAACCATAAACACCAGTTTACTCACATGTTTCTTTCAGTAATTTGTATTGAGTTTTACAAGTTACACAATAAAACACATAGAATGCATTACACATTGTTTTGTGGTCAAATATATAATTTTTGACCTATTTACAGTATATTGGGTTATATACTCTGTTATCAGAAGGAACTGAATAAACGGTCCTTCTATGTGTAACGTCCTACATACACACAATTAACCACCACTGCGCCTCGGAGCAAATCAATTAAATGGTGATAAACATCAATTGGTAAAGCCTATCTAAAGCTGCCACTTAGTGTATAATAGTATCTGAAAAATATTTTTAAATCTTGTGACGTGATAATGATGTATTGCAACCCACGTGAAGAAAAAATGTGGCGCTATTCTAATCACTCTTTCCGTAATATTACCATTACAAGTGAATATCCTAAACTAATAACCCTTTTGTTCAAAGGGTATGAATCAAACAAATAATTAGTGAAAAATAGTGATAATAAAAATCAGAAAATAAAAACAAAAACAAAAAAACAAAAAACAAAAAACACCAAAACGCAATGAAGTGACTTCAGTGACTCAGTGATATTGCTGAAAATCGCAGATGTGTCAATTCTATAATTAAGTGTGCAGTTGATCAATAACACACTCAGCATGAACTTCGTGACTAAATAACATAAAAAGTCCAATAGTAAGTGCACATATGTGAAATAAAGAAAGTCCGTGATGAAGATGCACAATGAATAGTGTCACAGCAAATCTTGGAAGATCCTGCAGTAAACTTGAACTCTCCACCACACCTCTGTGTTCAGTGTTCCCTCTCCCAATAGACAGTCTCTTACCAACTCTGTATGCCTCCACTTTCGTATGAGGCTAGCAAGCATAAGAATATCCAGGCAATCAGAAGGGGTTAAATGTATTCCATTCAGGGACTCGTTCCATATGTAAATGAGAAAGAACTCCCAATAGTGTGATAACGTAAAAGCTTTTAATATCCACACTACAAAATACACTTCAAAGGATGCACTCACATTGTGTCAACTTTATAACAGCACATCAAAACACTCCACGGCACTCTGTGCACAGCAATCTCAACAAGGTAATCTGGGTGGTCTATCCTAAGATTTTCACATAGGGTGTGTGGTCACGGAGGACCTCAATGCCAACAGCGTGTGTAGGGGTCTATCTCACCCACTCCTCGCTCGCTCTTCCAATGACTCCTCCGTCTCCCTGACAAGTGAACCGCAGCCCCTTGTTCTCTTAAGCCACACAATCTCTGGTGTTTATCCTTCTCTCGGCCTTGCCCCCGACATGTTTCGCTACAACTGTAGCTTATTCATGGGATAGGCCGCTCAGATTGTCAATCTACTTATATAACCTCCCTCCCAGAAGGTTCATTGATGATATTTTGCTAATATGGCAGGGCACGAAGGAATCGTTGGAGGTATTCTTGAAACACCTTAACAACAATACAAACAACATTAAATTGGAATACCAAGTTAGTGAGGAGTCGATCAATTTTCTTGATGTCACTATAGAAAAAATGAATGGATCACTGAAAACCAAGGTGTACTTCAAACCGACGGACCGCAACAGTTATTTGTCCGTGGCTAGTGGGCATCATCCATCATGGATAAAAAACATACCGAAGGGCCAACTGCTGCGGATCCGTCGGAATTGCACGTTGAAGGAGGACTTCCTAACTCAATCAGATATCCTGAAGGAAAAATTTATGCAGAAGGGCTATAAGGAAGACGTATTAGCTGAAATAATAGAGGAAGTTGCTGAGATCCCTAGAGAGGAATGCCTGAAAGAAAAAGGAGTACAAAATGAGGAAACCAGGCATCAATTAAGCTTTATATCCGGGTTCCATTGTCAGTATAAGGACATTGAGCATATCTTTAGAAAATACTGGCACATACTATGTAGAGACAAATATCTGGGGGATATCTTGTCAACTCAGCCGAGGTTTATTTATAGAAGAGCCCCGAGTATAGGAGACCAAATAGTGAAAAAGATCCTTGATCCACCTAATTCAAGATCTTCGTCCTTTGGTTTTAAGGGCTTTTACTGCTGTGGGAAGTGTGTCTGTTGTAAGACAGTAAAGGTTAGGAATAGAGGTGTCACCACTGTCACCAACAGAGAGGGGGATAGGTTCGAGATCAAGGAATTTAGCACGTGCACCACCACACATGTTGTATATCTCATGTGGTGCCCCTGTGGCTTGTATTATGTTGGTAGAACGAAAAGGCAACTAAAGATTAGGATTAGTGAGCATCTGACCAACATAAGAAATGGGTACAAGTATCATAGCGTGTCTATGCACTTTAGGGAGAAACATCAACGGGACCCATCCTTGCTACAATTCTGTGGCTTAGAGGTGGTATACCCCTCCTGGAGAGGCTCGAACAGAGTGAGGGATTTGTCACGCCGAGAAACGGAATGGATATTCCTGTTTAAAAGCCTTACCCCGAGGGGGCTCAACATTGAGCTAGACCTTAATTGCTTCATCAACGATTTTTAGCTGAGTAGGCATATTCTCTCGGGTTTAAGATTGGTACATTAATCCCTGCCTCCAGGTAAAATGGTACTGTTTCCCCATACACCCCAGAGTTGTATTCATACTTCCTGCAGGATAAATAGTGTTATTTTGTGATAAGATGAATACAGAACTTTCCTAACAGTAAGATAATGTGGTGCCTGTTAGTAGATTGTCCAGTTTTTTACATAATAATTTTTTTATCCTTATATATATATATATATTTTTTTATATTTTTTATATATATTTTTGCACGTACTGTATGTATGTCTCAGATTTATTATTCTTTGAAGATAATCAGATGATAATTTCGAGTTATGACCATGCCAATTAGAAATAATGGATACATTACCTATGTGAGAATATGGAGTATAGATATCCTAATATATTGATATGTGATATAGCTATAGATATACAATGGTTTCAGGCAGAATTTTTTGGAATACTGTAATAATATTCCTGAAATTGGTTACATATGACTGATATTAATAGAGGCAGTTGCAGTAACATCAGATGCAATATGTCTGATCTCATTTTATTTTGAATTTAGCCAAGCCTATTCTTCCATTTGATATAATTTTATGCATTATATATATATATTTTTTATATTTTTTAATTTCTAGAGCTACAGATTATTAATATATGGTTTTACACCTCTTTTTGATGTGTGGTAGTGAGGACACTCAATGCTACAGACCAATGAGAGTATTAGCTGACAATTTGAGAAGCTCTGGATCCCTCGGGTTAATGGAGAGGGAATTAAAGCACTCCTATATTATACAGTTTGTGTCAGTATTAAGCGCATAGAGCGCTCTGAAATACATTCCAGGACATTCAATATAACTTTCAAACTGTCATTGGGCTTTAGGACACCCAGATCCATAGATATTGAGCAGTGGGATGTCAATAACTTGAAACCGCTGCAGAGAATAACATGACAGGATAAACAGACAGCTGTATATAGCTGTGGTTTGCGCGTTATGGGGACACTCTAACTGCGCATGCGCGGGACACGCGGGACGCGCATGCGCACTGAGATCCCCTTAGTTAGACAGAGGGGAGGGAGGTTATATAAGTAGATTGACAATCTGAGCGGCCTATCCCATGAATAAGCTACAGTTGTAGCGAAACATGTCGGGGGCAAGGCCGAGAGAAGGATAAACACCAGAGATTGTGTGGCTTAAGAGAACAAGGGGCTGCGGTTCACTTGTCAGGGAGACGGAGGAGTCATTGGAAGAGCGAGCGAGGAGTGGGTGAGATAGACCCCTACACACGCTGTTGGCATTGAGGTCCTCCGTGACCACACACCCTATGTGAAAATCTTAGGATAGACCACCCAGATTACCTTGTTGAGATTGCTGTGCACAGAGTGCCGTGGAGTGTTTTGATGTGCTGTTATAAAGTTGACACAATGTGAGTGCATCCTTTGAAGTGTATTTTGTAGTGTGGATATTAAAAGCTTTTACGTTATCACACTATTGGGAGTTCTTTCTCATTTACATATGGAACGAGTCCCTGAATGGAATACATTTAACCCCTTCTGATTGCCTGGATATTCTTATGCTTGCTAGCCTCATACGAAAGTGGAGGCATACAGAGTTGGTAAGAGACTGTCTATTGGGAGAGGGAACACTGAACACAGAGGTGTGGTGGAGAGTTCAAGTTTACTGCAGGATCTTCCAAGATTTGCTGTGACACTATTCATTGTGCATCTTCATCACGGACTTTCTTTATTTCACATATGTGCACTTACTATTGGACTTTTTATGTTATTTAGTCACGAAGTTCATGCTGAGTGTGTTATTGATCAACTGCACACTTAATTATAGAATTGACACATCTGCGATTTTCAGCAATATCACTGAGTCACTGAAGTCACTTCATTGCGTTTTGGTGTTTTTTGTTTTTTGTTTTTTTGTTTTTGTTTTTATTTTCTGATTTTTATTATCACTATTTTTCACTAATTATTTGTTTGATTCATACCCTTTGAACAAAAGGGTTATTAGTTTAGGATATTCACTTGTAATGGTAATATTACGGAAAGAGTCATTAGAATAGCGCCACATTTTTTCTTCACGTGGGTTGCAATACATCATTATCACGTCACAAGATTTAAAAATATTTTTCAGATATCAGAAGGAACTGATTGGTAGCCCGAGTTAGGGATTTTGCTCTAGGTTCCGCCCCATGCGATCTCTGTGTGGTTGCGGTGGCTGAACCCTGATTGTGGTGTTCTATCCCCCTGTTTGGTAATTCTACTAGAGTGCCTATATTTTAGGAGTGTTGTGACCATTTTCAAGCATTAACATAAAACTAACATACAATGAACTACTCATTTCAGTCAGGGTGATATCTGTGTCATTGGAAATTTACTAGGTTAACTAATCCTTTTTATAGAACATTTGAAAAGGGTAAAAGGGTTCTACAGAAGATATTGTTAGATGACTGCTCCTTTTGAGTACCAGTCGAGACAGTTTTTAGATACCTTTCCATAATTTCCGGTCGTTGAGGAATGTAGTACCTCATAAGTGCCGTGTGTATGAATTGTGTGTATTGCCTTAGTGATTTTTGGCACAGTTGGTGCTTTCCAGTGTCTAAGAATAGTAAGACGTGTAGCTAGTAGAAAGTGTGATACTACAATTCTGTTGGGCAAGGGTGTAGCATGCAAATCAAGTGACAGTATTACCATTCCCGGTGTTAGTGGTTGTTGGGTACCTGTGATAACAGATAGCATTCTTTCAACTTGGGACCATAATAAACGGAGATGAGGGCATAACCATAAAATGTGGGTTAGTGTACCGGGTAAATCTTGGATATACGGTGTGGTGTGAGACACCATCTAAGTGTTATTTTTTGTTGCATTTCCCATAGATTTGTGCTTTTTGTGGAGGTATAAATGAGACAAAAGGTTTTTCTACCCCTATTTCCCGTTCCCGCGATATTATTGATTGGGATTTTTCACATATGTTTTTATCTTGTAAACTGGAGTAGATGATGGATATGCCTTTAGTTGAGATTGAGGTTTTTTGATAGTATCGTGTTATTTTATCAGGTAATAAAGTAAAAATATGTGGGTTTTTTTTTAGTAGGTGATCTATTTGCATGCGTTGCATGCCGGTGGTAACCAGTGTCACAGGCTGGGTTGAGACAGGCACAGCACGCATGCTCCGAACGCGTGCAAGCCCCCAGCGTCACTGATACCCGGGAAATACAACTACGAACGGACAATCCACGCTGTGCCTGTCTCTACCCAGCCTGTGACACTGGTTACCACCGGCGCCGCCAGACGGGACAAAGAGACAAGTGTAACACACTCCAGCTTATAGGCTCGCCCCCTGTGGAGCCCTGCTGCCCACCACACAGCCTCCCGGAAGGATTTTTTACCTGATGTGCCTGTATCTACCTTACTCTGAGTGCATTTCAACTTGTAATAAAATGTTTATGCTTCAGTACTGCACTTAGGACGGCGCTGCTTTTCTTCCTTTTTATCTCCCTCCAAAGGTGAATTCTGCCCTTCAAGCATGCTGCCTCCTGTGTTTGTATCTATGTCAGTATCTCTGTTCATCAACCCAGCACCATCCCTGGACTCTTTTTATCATTTTTTATCATTTTTCTATTTTTTTTTTTATCATTATAATCTATTGTAATTCATACATAACTGTTATATAATTGATATCTCTTATAAGCTATTCTTAATTTTTTATCAAATTTTTTTTTGATATAACTTATTATCCCTTTGTATATTGCTCACCCCTATCCACAGCTCTCTTCCCCTAGCGCAACAAAATATTGTAAATTTATTGATATCAGTAGGGTCCTAAAGAGGTACAATAGTTGAGGTAATAATTGCATCTTAAAGGCTGCAAGTCTGCCCAACCATCACAGTTCATTTTGAGCGAGTTTATTTAATTTGGCTCCTTGTGTGTTTAGGAAAAGTGTATAGCTGGCCTGTAATATGTCTTCTAGTTTAGGAGTCAATGTAATACCTAGCTACTTGATACACAAACATTCCCATATATATGGAAAAAAGAGGGTAAGTCTTTGTTCAATCACATCTGGGATGCCTAAATTTAATATATAGGATTTGGCCTCATTCACTTTGTAGTATGATACTCCATTGAATGTTTGTAGTGTTTGATGGACTGTGGGGAGAGATGTGTCCGCATTTGAGAGCATCAGAATTTTATCATCAGCGAATGGGCTTATGGTATGTTGTCTTTTCCCCACCTTTATACCCGTTATGTTGGGATGTGGACACAGGTAGGAGGCCAAAGGCTCCATCAACAAATTGAAAATTAGTGGGGAGAGGGGGCAGCCCTGTCTTGTCCTGTTAATTATGGCAAACGGGGTAGATAGTGCTCCTGATATATACACTTGGGCCGATGGCTGGGTATACAGTGCCATTATGGCTGAGTAGATGAGGCCGCTGAAGCCGAACCTACCAAGTACCTGTGCAATGAATTGCCAGTTTATCCTATCAAACGTCCTCTCTGCGTCTAATGCCAGTGAAGGTAGTATGTCCACCAGTCTGGTAGCCAATAACTTTGCATATATTTTGAGATCATTGTTTAGTAATGATATAGGCCTGAAGTTCTGAGGAGCATCAGGGTCCTTACCTGGTTTCAGCAGAGCAATCATCATGACTTTAAGCATCTCTGGGGGGAACGAGGATGAGGCAGCAGCTGAATTAAAGATTTCAAACAAATGTGGAATAAGTATGTCTTGGAAAGCTTTATAATATTCCCCTGTGAAGCCGTCTGGGCCCAGGGATTTGTTAGGAGGGAGAGTGTGTATGATCTGTCTCACTTCCGAGTCACTGATAGGGGAATTTAGTTTGGCGAGGTGAACAGGAGAAAGTTTAGGTATATCAATTGTTGTAGGAATGTTTCAATGATGGCTGGAGTTGGTTGTGGTATGGAGGTGTCATTTTTGAGGTTATACAATAGTATTGACTGAAGGAGTCCGCTATGGCTTGGGGGTGATATTGTTTGATTTGTGTATTGGGTTGTATTATGTATGGGATTTGAGTTTTGCATCTATGTCCTCTAATCTTGTTGGCCAGAAGTTTCCCTGCTCTGATGCCGCTTGTATAACAGGACAATTTTAGTCTTCTGGAGGCCTTTTCGAAGTCCTCCACAAATAGCAGCCATAGATCATTGCAGAGTTATCAGTTGGGCTGTAAGTTGTTTGGATCTGTGGGCCATATTTTGTTTTTTAAATGTGTCTATGGTGAATACCAATTGTATAGTGTGCTGCTGCCTCAACCTCTTAGTTCTCGCCCCTTGCTGTATCAAGATACCTCTTGCGTATGCCTTATGGGCATTCCACACAATAAATGGATCGGAAACTGATTGACAGTTATTTTCAAAAAATTTGTGCAGTTGACTGTTAATTCTAGACTTGGTCGGAGCATCCTGGAAAAGTCTGGGGGTGGCTCTCCAGATGAATGTAGGATTGTGGTTCGTAGGATGTCCCACTGTTAACTTCACCGAGGCATGACCTGACCAAGTGATGTTCTTAATTTTAGCCCCCTTGCATTTAAACAGTAACCATTTGTCTACCAAAAATAAGTCAATTCTGCTGTAAGATCTGTGACTATTTGAGAAAAACGAATAGTCCCTCTCGTTAGCGTTGAGACATCTCCAGGAATCATACAGTTTGTAGGTCCTCAAGACTGGTTTAAATGATGGTGGAGTGTGTTTTGGTTTGGCGGTGGAGTCAAGGGATGGGTTAGGAGTAATGTTAAAGTCCCCACATATCACCACCATGCCTTTCTGTATTGACCGGATTTTTCCATAATTCTGTGAAAAAACCTGATTTGGCCAGTGTTTGGGGCATAGATGTTTGCCACTGTGTACGTGATGGAGTTCATGTCGCACACCAAGATTATGAAGCAGCTTTGTGGATCTATGTTGACCTTGTGGAGTTTGAAGGCTACTGTGTCCTTTATTGCTATCATCACCCCTTTTTTTTTTTTGGTTCCACATTGGTGTTGTAGAGGAATGTAAACTTAGGATGTGTGCATTTAGGGGGAGATTGGTTGTTAAAGTGTGTTTCTTGGACACACAGTATGTCACATCTGTGGTGAAGAGCTTCCTTCCATAAGGATCGTCTTTTGGCCGGGTGGTTAAGACCCTTAGAATTGATAGTCAAAAAGTTTACCCCCATCGGAGCATGGGGTGGTGCTGGGTGACGTGATGCATAAAGTTCACACAGTTAGTAGTGTTGTGGTCCATATCTGGAGGAGGAGTGTAGGCTGGTGGTGCAGTGAAGTCCATGATGTCTTCTCAAGGAAGTGCCTAGTGATCTTTAAAGAGGTGCGTTTACTTCTGATGAGAAAAACGGGTTATTTTTACTCGAACAGTAACATAGCATAACAGTGGCTAATAGCTAAACAGTGAGAAACAAAGGTGGAGTGTGGCTCATGGCCACTCAGAAAAAAGTGGGGTAAATAAAGTGTGAGCTAGAAAAGTAGTTCAGACCCGAGGAAAATTCTCCCCAGCGGGTGGGTATGTGTTAGGGTTTTACCAATATCCGAGTAGTTGTGAGTGCGGGTGTTCTTTTAAATAACTGTGTGCCATTCCTGTTCAGGATTAGTGCGGTTGCCAGACTGGCGAGGTTGAGGTTGTGGTTTTATCTGGAATTATCCCCCAGGAGTTAAGCAGGGTCATTCCCTTCACCACTGATTCCATCACATGATCCACCCCATCCTCGGTGACAATCAGCTTTGTCGGAAATCCCCATTTGTAGCTTAATTTGTGATTCCTGAGGGCTTTTGTTATTGTGTTCAGGTTTCTACACTTTTGGGAGAGTGAACTGCGATAAGTCGGGATAAAATTGCAAAGTGGCGTATGGTGCAGGATTTTGATCTCTGTCTGGATGCTGCCATAAGCCTCTCCTTGGTATAATAGAAATGCAGTCTCATAACATCTCTTGGGATATTCTCAGAGAGATAAGAGGGCTTAGGGAGACGATGTATCCTGTCTACTGTAAAATCTAATGCAGACATATCAGGCAAAATTGTGTTAAAGAGCTGGGAGACACAGGTCATGCTGATGGACAGATTCTAGAATTCCCATTCACATTATTTCTTCTAGATCTGTCCTCCATGTCTGCCATTTTAGCTTTAATCATCTCAAGTTAACCTTCATTTGCATCAACCAGATCATTGATTGTGGCTGCATATTCCCCCATTTTGTTTTCTACACTCTGACACTCTGTCAGATACAGATCTTAAATCCATGCTGAACTTGTACACACAAAAAATCATGTCTGAGTGTAGGGAGCTCCTCAGGGAGACTAACATCTCTTTTAGGACAGTGTCTAAAACTGACTGTTAGTGAGGAATAAGTCTATGGAGTCTGGTAGCTCCCTAGTGTCATCCCCTAAGTCATGGAAAGGGCTCACCTCTGCATCCGCTGCATCCTTTTGAAATCTCACCTTCTCTGGGCTCCCGGATGGTGTGGCTGGCAAAGATTGAGGGGATTTAGGAGGGCTGCTTCTTTTTTGTGTTTTCCCCTGTTGTGCTGGTTGTTTTTGAGAACCAGATGCCAGAGTGGATGCAGAGCCGGCGCCATTTTGTCTAGGCCCGATGGTGAGGAACTTTGTCAGTTTCTGGGGATGGTTCCCTTCTCTCCTGCTTCTGGGCATGGTGGCACTGTGTTCTGCTTGTGCTGTAGGACTGGAGCGCTGTGTTTGGGTGGTTGTTTGCGGCCCGGATGGGTCACTACAGGCCGTGGATATCCCGCTGGGGCTGGAGCTCCGCTATCAGGCGTCCATCGCGGTCTCCGGCTAGCTCCGCCCCCTTTACTCACATCGTTTACTCAAAGTGTCACAACCAACACTTGGTACAACAGCACATTCGCTGTCTTAACCGGCTGGCTCCAGCCTCTATACACTGGCTGATAAAGTTTAAAAACGGGGAGACCTGTGTCACCATGTGATTTCAGGTTACAGAGGAGTTTGTCGTGTGTGAGAGAATAATTTTTGCCATAAACTGTCACTGTAGAGCATAGGCTACCAATGGGGGGGGGGGGGATAACGGTTACGGTTTCGCTTTGTAAGAGGTACAAAAATTTTGATAAGGTGTTAATTTGAAATATGACTATTCTCCCAAACCAAGAAGGTATATGCATGTGATCCCATGAGTCTAAGTCTTTACAAATTTTGGACAATAAAGGTTGATAATGAAAGGTTTAAGGGAATGGCCGTACATAAGCACAGTTTACTCTTAGATTGCCACTGAAAGTGAAAATTATCTTTCAGACAGGATAAGGTCTTTAAGGGAAGAGATATGTTAAGGGCTTCAGTTTTTGAGACATTTAATTTAAAACCACTAAACGAGGCAAAACGGGGTTCAGAAAGTATTGCGGGTATACTGACATGTGGCTATTGAACTTATATAATGAGCATATACTGAAAGTTTATGGTGGGCAGAAGGGTTTTGAACCCCTTTAATACAGTTGTTCTGTCTGATCACTTGATCTAGGTGTTCGACAATGGTAAAAATTGCCAATATGGCACTCAGGGTGCAGTCTGGGCTGAGACAAACTACACTGATGGAATGTACAGTGTGGTCCAAATCCTCAGGAGAAATCCTATTGCTTTCAGCCTTCCTGGCTTTGGCTTACTGTTCCAAGGCTGCCTGGTTACCCTGGCTACCACACCCTACTCCTTGCAGCAGCAGCTCCATCTTGGGATCCTGGATGCCTCCTCCTGGCAGATGCACCAATTAATGTAATGCATGAGATCATCCACACACTGTAAGTTGCCAATTATTGTGTGTTGTGTCCACCTCTCCACCTTGCTGCACTTAGATTGGTGCCCCTTTCCTGTCTTTTTTAGCTTTTGCAGGTGCCATTTAGACCATATCCAGTGTGACAGTTTCCTTGGTCCTCGAGCTGGAAATCCTTTTGGGAACCAATAATAAGCATAATTTGTCTTACTTTAAGGGAGTTGCTAAATGTCTTCCTTTAATAAATGTCTACACACCCACTATACATAGTCTGTGCACTTTGCTATTTTTATTTGTTCAATAGTGATCACAGTTAGTAGAGGAACGGGGGGAAGCACTTCCTGGTCCAATTGAAGATGGGAAAAAATTCAGAACTGAAGCTGTTTACTAGGACCATTGCTGAGGGAGAGAAATAGAGACATATTCTAAGAGATCATGTTTTTTCCATGTTTAACGACAGGAGACAAGCTCACAATCCCTGTTGGTGGATATAGGCGACAAGGTGAATGGTTGTGCTTTCCCTGGTTTCACGGCCAGGGACAAAACCCATCTCATCTGTAAAAAAATACAAAAGACCCCCTAACGGGGCTTTAGCCCTACAATGTTAGAACTGACCTTATAACGTCAAAATTCCGGCAAAAGTGAACAACCATCCTCTAAAGAAGACCCGGGAAGGGTCAAAACGTGTCAGGATTTACACATACAATCTTTGTTGTTCCACATACACCGTATTGTATATCGCCCTTATTTTATAGGCATTGTTTGTTGCTATTTACCAAGGATTCAACACTTGTGAATACGCTGGTTGCCCTTTTGCACATTGTGTCTTGTATTGGTTTTAATTGTATGCTTTGTCCGCTGCTATTGCACGCCATATCCAGTTCATGTCCTGACTCTAATAGTCAGCACTTATTCTCAATGTCCTTTTTAACATAATTTTTGTACCAATAAAATTGAATTTTTTCAACTATTCATATTTCATTTCATTGGCTGCTCTAAAGCCCCGTTAGGGGGTCTTTTGTATTTTTTATGCTTTTTGTGGGGTGTGCGGCCTACCCGTCTACACTCATGTGAGTGTCTTTTGTTGTTTGTACCCATCTCATCTGTATGTATAATGTGAGGGAGGAGAGGAGATAACTGGTTCACACGGATTTTGGAAAAAATGTTTAGTTTGTTGTTTAACCACTTCAATACCAGGCACTTAGACACCTTCCTGCCCAGGCCAATTTTCAGCGCTGTCGCAATTTGAATGGCAATTGCACGGTCATACAACACTGTACCCAAACAAATTTTTTACCATTGTGTTCCCACAAATAGACGTTTTTTCCATTAGCGTGAATCCCTATTCTGCATTGTTCAGAGAACGCATACCCAGCATATTGGCATATTCTACCATTCCTATGAAAGGGAGATTTCCTGCAGGGACATGTCACAGTCCCCCTATGTGCTGATCAGACACACAGAAAGACATGAGCGTACACATTCCCCCCAGACGATCATCTGTTCATTGCACAGGGCCCTTTCGCTGGCAGACATATCTTCACTCTGCAAACACTTCTTGACATCTTATAGGAAGCTTTCCACTACCATTGGCTCTTAAACTGGCATCAGTCTGCCCCGACTCGCTCTTTTAGAGCGGGTCGCAGCAGAATTAACAGTGGGAGACACTGTGACATTACATATTGAATACAACTTAGTAAAATTTCCACAACAGCCCCCCCTCTTTGTCATATGCCCTCATGTTGTCATGTACCTGGTAGGTAGAGCCCGGAATGCAGGGAACGGCCTCTCGTATACCTCCAACTCGGGAACCCCTGGTAGTGATGACACGGGCTTGAGAGTACAAAGGGGCACAAGTGCCTGACTGGAAAGCTGGAGCAGAGGGCTGAGTCCTGTAGTCAGCTGGGAGGTGTCCTGTAGTCCGGCAGCAGGATGCAGACAGCAGGAAGGTGCTCTGTAACTTGGCAGCTGGATGCAGATAGCAGGGAGGAGTCTTGTAGACTGGCAGCAGGATGCAGGCAGCGGGGAGGTGTCTTGTAGTCCAGCAGCAGGATGCAGACAGTAGAGAGATGTCTTGTAGACTGGCAGCAGGATGCAGACAGCAGGGAGGTGTCTTGTAGTCCAGCAGCAGGATGCAGGGAGATGTCTTGTAGTCCAGTAGCAGGATGCAGACAGCAGGGAGGTGTCTTGTAGTCCAGCAGCAGGATGCAGACAGCAGGGTACATTGCAGACCGGGTCAGGACACAGGCGGGCAGATCAGGTACAGAAGGGAAATCCAGAAGAGTAGTCAAAGTCCAAAGCCGAGGTCGGGGCAGGCAGCAAACAGGGTAGTCAAGAACAGTCCAAACAGGTAACAGGTTTCAAGGTACAGATCACAGGTAACAAGGCGGCAGGGGTCTTCAGGAACACTGTAGACCGGACAGCAAGGTAGCAATGGAACAGTCCCCTTTTTATAGCACATCTTTGGCGCCAAGTGCTGTCATAGGGGGCGCGCACGCGCTCCTGCGCTGCTATTGCGCATGCGTGTGCGCCGGATGTCGCTTCTGTGCACAGGCATCCTTTTAATCCTTCTATTGCTAGACTGCTTGAAAGAAGGCTTTTCCTGACATTGCCCCCCTCCAATGGGCAGCCTCTGGATGCTCAACTGGGCCATTTTACTGGGATGGGATCTCTTAAAGGCTAGAATTAGTCTCTTGGCGTGGATATTAGTCTCTGGTTCCCAAGAGTTATCCTCGGGACCGTATCCCTTCCATTTAACCAGATACTGAACCTGGTTGATTCCACCTCAAATTCCTCTTCACTGTTGATGAGCACAGGTTCAGGAGGACCAGTGTTTCGGTTAAGGAAGGCACCTGGGACTGAAGGCTTAAGGAGAGCCACATGAAAAACTGGGTGAATACGAAATGACTCTGGTAGTTTTAATTTATAAGCCACATCATTGATTTTTCTTACCACTGGGAAGGGACCCACAAACTTAGGGCCCAATTTCCAGGAAGGACATGCCAACTTCAGATTCAGGCTAGACAGCCAGACTTTATCTCCTGTCTTCAGGTCAAGCTCCCCTCTCCTCTTCTTGTCAAATGTCTCTTTGTTCCGTTCCTGAGTCTTTGACATGGTTTCCTGGAGTAGCCTGTTTGTGCTGAAAAAACTCAAGGTTTCTTGGGCAGCTGGTACCGAACACTCCGGAACGTTGTTGGACAAAAACAAGGAGTGAAAACCATAGTTCGCAAAAAATGGAGACTGATTTGTTGCAGAGTGAACAAAATTATTGTAAGCGAACTCGGCAAGAGGTAATAGGGGAACCCAGTCATCTTGAGAAAAACAAGAATAACATCATACGTATTGCTCCAAGGTCTGGTTTGTTCTTTGGTCTGACCATTAGTCTGGAGGGGGTAAGCAGAAGAGGAGAGGTCAATCTTCAGGGATCCACATAGGGCTCTCCAGAATTTGGATGTAAATTGTACCCCCCGATCAGATACGATGTTTGCAGGTATCCTGTGGAGCCTTACAATTTCTTTAATAAAGGTCCCCGCGGTCTCAGAGGCAGATAGGGTACCCTTCATGGGCAAGAAGTGAGCCATTTTGGAAAGTCTGTCAACTACTACGAAAATAGTGGTGTAGCCCTCGGATGGTGGTAATTCAACAATTAAATCCATGGAGATCATCCTCCATGGTCTTTCCGGAACAGGGAGAGGTCTTAACAACCCCCAAGCCTTGGTCTTGCTGCCCTTGTTTTGAATGCAGTTAATGCATGATACCACATAGTGTTTGCAATCCTCCCATAGCTGAGGCCACCAGAACGTGCGTTGGAGAAGTTCGGAGGCCTTGTGTATTCCAAAGTGGCCAGCTAATTCGTGATCATGACAGGATTTGAGAACGGCAACCCGTGTTTGCTGTGGCACAAATTTTGTCCTTGTACCATAATAATTCAAATCTGGACTGTATTGTGACATCCGCTGGAAGGGGAGTTGCTGAAGATGCCTGTCTGATTTGAGACAGCAGGTCTCCTTGAAGCATAAGAAAGTTCCCAGGAGTGAGAATGGTGTCTGGGGAGAAGGAGCTTCAGGTTCACTGAACATCCGAGACAGCGCACCTGGTTTGGTATTCTTTGATCCTGGCCTGTAAGTAATGTAAAAAGTGAACCTGGTGAAGAAGAGTGCCCATCTGGCCTGAGGTGGTTTCAATCTTTTGGCAACCTTCAGGTACTCTAAGTTCTTGTGGTCGGTGTACACCAGAATAGGGTGGGCCGCTCCCTCCAGGAGGTAGGGCCATTTCTCAAGTGCAGCTTTGATTGCCAGTAGCTCCCTGTCCCCAACATCATAATTCGTTTCGGCTTTGGTTAACCTGTGGGAGAAGAACGCCACTGGATGCAATAAAGCCTTGGAGCCTTGTCTCTGCAAAAGTACCGCCCCCACTGCTATCTCATACCTCCAGTATGTAGGGTAAAGCTGGGTCGGGATGCTTCAGGGCTGAGGCTGACACAAACTGGTCTTTCAAGGAGGTAAAAGCAGTTTGAGCCTCAGGGGACCATTGGAACCGGGTCACTTGTCGAGTCAGTCTTGTGATGGGAGTGATGATGCAAGAAAATCCCTTGATGAACTTGCGATAGAAATTTGCAAAGCCCACAAAGCGCTGTACTCCTTTCTTATCCGTAGGGGCCATCCAATCCAGGCTGGCAGAAACCTTATGTGGATCCATCTTGACTCCGTCTATGGAAATGATCAGACCCAGAAACTGAATGCTTTGCCGTTCGAACTCACACTTCTCAGGTTTTGCGTACAGGCCATGTTGGCAGAGCCGAGTTAGAACTTTTCTGACATGTTCCCGATGGATAGACAGGGAAGAGGAGAAGATCAGGATGTCATCCAGATAAACTATGATGAACAGATCAAGGTAGTCTCTAAAGATATCGTTCACAAAATGCTATAAGGTGGCAGGAGCATTACATAACTCAAAGGGCATCACCAGGTATTCAAAGTGCCTCGAAGCGGGTGCGGAAGGCAGTCTTCCATTCGTCCCCGCTTCGGATCCGGACTAAGTTGTATGCTCCCCGAAAATCCAGCTTGGTGAATATAGATGCAGTTCCGAGTCTCTGAAATAGTTCAGGTACCAAAGGTAGGGGGTATCGGTTCTTGTCATCTTATTAAGGTCCCGGTAATCTACGCAGGGGTGTAGGGAGTGATCCTTCTTTTCTACGAAGAAGAAAATTCTCCCCATCTCTGCCCTGGGAAGAAGTTCAATCGGGCAGTCATAGGGTCTGTGTGGGGGAAGTGTCTCTGCCCCTTTCCAACTGAACACATCCAGGAAACTATGGTATGCTTCTGGAACAGCTTGGCATGTTTCAGCATCGGTCTCCAGACATAGCAGGGAAGATGGGATGTCCGTAATCCCCGGTAGGCAATGCTGACGGCGGTAAGGAGAATGAAAACTGATTTTTCCAGTAGACCAGTCGATTTGTTGGTTGTGAGCTTATGAGCCAGGGCATGCCCAGTATGATGGGAAACAAGGGTGACTCAATGATGTTAAGACAGAGTAGTTCCCGGTGGTTGCCGGAAAAGATGGTGTCTAGAGGAACTGTCTCTTGTGTTACAGGCCCAGATTTAATAGCCGATCCGTCGACCAGGTGTACAGACAGTCCTTGTGCTCTGGGTCATAGAGGGATTTGGAACTTGTGAACAAAAGATAAGTCCATAAATCCGCTACAGGCTCCAGAATCAATTATAGCGGTTGCTTGGATGTTCCCTCCTGGAAGCTGTAGAGAAATGGGAATAGCCAGATGAGTGGTATTGTTAAACACAGCAGATAAGGAAGTAGAAGAGAAGGTAGTGTGCTTACAGGTCTTTGCAGGACAAGTCCTCACATAGTGTCCAGATTCCCCGCCCACCGGCATTGACGTTCTTCAGGGGTCAGTGAAGGACGGATCAAGCCAAGTTGTATTGGTTCGGAAGTATCAGCAGGAGTGTGAATAGGAGGATTTGGTACACGTGGTAACATCCATACCGGGCGAGAGGGACCAGCTGCACGTTCTGCTCTATATTCTCTTAAGCGCCTGTCTATTTGGATCGACAGGTTGATCAGGCCTTCAAGTGTAGCCGGAATACCAACCCGGGCCAGCTCATCCTTTAATGGTTCGGAAAATCCCATGCGAAACTGGTAGCGTAGGGCAGCGTCGTTCCAGTTTGTGTTGGAACTCCAACGCCTGAACTCAGATGCATAGTCCTCCGCCGCCCTACGGCTCCGCTGAAGAGAGAATAGTGCTGCTTCTGCAGTAGCTGCTTGTTGCGGATCTTCGTATAGAAGGGCCATGGCTTGAAAGTATCTTCTGCTCCAAGAGGCGATGGGCCCATGCCTGGGGTTCGCCCAGTAGGAGGGAAATGACGAAACCCACCTTAGTGGTTTCTAGGGAGAAAGTCCTGGGTTGTAGTGCAAAGAAAAGTTCACAGGCATTACGGAATGCCCTATACTTGCTGCGGTCCCCGGAGACCCTTTCTGGTGTGGGAACTTTGGGTTCTGGAGGCAACATGACTACTGAAGGAGCAGTGGGTGGACCCGGAGCTGGGGCAGAGAGAACTTGGACACGCTCCTCTAGTTGTTTATAACCGTCTTGTAAGTCCTTAACAGCTTGTGTGAGTCCAGCTAGATGACGGCATAAGTCCTCCATGGGCGACGCTCCCTGCGTGGGCTCGGACATGGCTGTCTGGTACTGTCACGTACCTGGTAGGTAGAGCCCGGAATGCAGGGAACGGCCTCTCGTATACCTCCGACTCTGGAACCCCTGGTAGTGATGACAGGGGCTCGAGAGTACAAAGGGGCACAAGTGCCTGACTGGAAAGCTGGAGCAGAGTGCTGAGTCCTGTAGTCAGCTGGGAGGTGTCCTGTAGTCCGGCAGCAGGATGCAGACAGCAGGAAGGTGCTCTGTAACTTGGCAGCTGGATGCAGACAGCAGGGAGGAGTCTTGTAGACTGGCAGCAGGATGCAGACAGCAGGGAGGTGTCTTGTAGTCCAACAGGAGGATGCAGACAGCAGGGAGGTGTCTTGTAGTCCAGCAGCAGGATGCAGACAACAGGGTACAGGCAGACTGGGTCAGGACACAGGTGGGCAGATCAGGTACAGAAGGGAAATCCGGAAGAGTAGTCCAAAGCCGAGGTCGGGGCAGGCAGCAAACAGGGTAGTCAAGAACAGTCCAAACAGGTAACAGGTTTCAAGGTACAGATCACAGGTAACAAGGCGGCAGGGGTCTTCAGGAACGTTGTAGGACCAGACAGCAAGGCAGCAATGGAACAGTCCCCTTTTTATATCACATCTTTGGCGCCAAGTGCTGCCTTAGGGGGCGCGCGCGCCCGTGTGCCGCTATTGGCGCTATTGCGTGTGCGTCGGACCGCGCTTCTGTGCACAGGCATCCTTTTAATCCTTCTATTGCTAGACTGCTTGCAAGAAGGCTTTTCCTGACACGTGTCCCCTTAATGAATCTTGATCTTCTTCTTACACCTGGAAATGAATCAGTCCTTACAGTCCATATGAGTCCATAAAAAGGAAAACACAGCTTGATTTGTAGACTCTATTCTTCAGGAGGGATGACTTAAAGGAGGACATGAAGGCCGGTCGGTCTAGGATCCTCTGTGTCTTGTACGTGGGTTGGGCTTCGGGACGTCCCATCTCAGCGAGGAAGATGTGGTCATCTGCTCGGGCTCTGTTCACTCGCCCAATCAGGCAACAGTAGCACCTCATCATGGCATGTAGAAGGAATAGAAACAAAAACATGAGTATATATACCTTTACTTCCTTCAACCATGATCCGTTGTTCTTGTGGGATCTCACTTTCAACTTCAACGGTTTCATTGAACATTCCATCCACAATGGATGGGAAATTGTTCAATAGTTTATAAGTTCAATCCCCCCCCCGTCAAAGCAGGAAACCATGGCCAGACCTGGTTGGGGTTGGTACACAATTCCCTTCTAGCTCTTCCTGCCATTCTTACCTTCTCTCGTGCCATCAGATCCTCACAATCGGCCGCGACATAAGATGCTGGACAAGTTTCACCAGGATGCCTGAACCTCTTGCATTAGGGGGAATTACCTTATAAGCTGAAGTACCGCATAAGAAGTAGTAGGGGCATGTTAGAGCTGCACAAGAGGAATTTCTCTGACTGTTACGGGCTCTGAGTAGTAACAGAATAGACTGGGGGATTTCTCTCTCGGTCTGAACATCACACCCTTCCTTCCAACAGGTATAATCTGGTCTAGAGGTGTTATTACAAACGCCAGGGTTTTTTTTTTTATTGGTAAGATTACCTTTTATACTTTCCTTACAGGTAGTGAATCCCCTTTACCAAACTAAAGTTGAAGCACACTTTGTGAGCTACCTATTTGTCCCAATACCCAAACTGGCAAGAACCAGAGCTTATTGTTAAAACTAATAACTAATTTTACCCTCTAGAAATGTATCGTTAAATTCTATTGACAAGCGTCTGTTTGGCGTTTTTACTAGTGTTTCAAAATTCCTCCTACCAATATGAACATTATATATAGCATGTACCACTGTCATCACTGGAGTACTAAAGCTCGGTGGAGATTTAGAGTAGACCCAGCAATTGGTCCTGTTTGCTTTCTTAGCTAGTTGGAGAATACACCAGACTAAAAATATAAATAAAGATACTCCTCATTCTTTGGTGTGGTTGAGCAGCTTCTTGCAGTGGCTGGCGTGGATCCAGTTGACTCTTCCCTTTTAAGTTTTTTACAACGACCCAGTCACCTGGTTGGAAAGAATGAAAACTGGTTATTGTGTCAGGGTCCAGGAGGGACTCATTAACCCTGTTGTGGACCTTTGGAAGTTCCCATTACAGTGACTGCATCCACCCCATCAGCTGAGACAGCTGCTGAGGAAAGTTCAACCCTGTTTTTGGTTGACCTCCAAACAAACCTCATATGGAGATAACCCAGACATGTGGGAACTCAATTACTGTGGTCACTGTGTGTGGCTTACCATCTGGGGTGTAATACCTGGAACCATTGACAAAAAGGTTCTTAGTGTCTGGGATGGGAGCCCCTCCTTCACCAGACTGCTGGTTGCTGATTCAAATTCCATCAAAGAAAGACTGTAGTGGAACATGTCGTCCTACTAGATCACAAACTTGGTTAGAATTAGAGAGGTTAGTATTGCTAGTTTAAAAACTGTCATTCTTACCATTATTGAGCCCCCCCCCTCCCCTCCATTTTCTTCCTCATTGCAAACAGGAGGAAGAGACGCAGGGTTTAGAAGGGTGCAGAAAAAAAAAAAAAAAACAATGAAACAAGAGCCTATTTTATTTTCACCTTCTCTTAGGCATGTGTATTTATGCATGTATACAGCTGTGACCTGAAAAAAGATACTTATAAACAAGTTATTGCTCTATCCATCTTTAACCTGCAAAGAAAGGCAAACAATACAACATTCCTGTATATTGGTAAAGTGTCACTGACATTCCTTAAAACCGACAGCAACAAAACCCTCTGTCACTAACTTGGTAGGAGGCTGAGATGCTGGGAGGGCTCCCCTTGCGGCCGAGCGCAACACAACACTGAAGGTGGAACAGCAGGTGTTTTGGCCATAGAAGCATGGGTGCCGGGTTGCTGGAGACAGGCGTGCTTTAAAGGTTCAGGAGACAGAGTCCAGTGGAATAACTGAATAGCGGAGCCGGGAGCCAGGCCAGGGGTCATTCACAGAGAGACAGTCCAGGATCAGAATGACCTAAGATCAGCTGCGTCTTAATACAGGGAGAAGGATAAGCAGAGTCCAAAAGCCAGGCCGGGGTCAGATGCTGGGAGCAGGCAGGAGGAAGTCAGGTGCAAGCCAAAGGGTCAAGCCAGAGGGATCAGGAAGAGCAGGTCAAAACAAGCCGGGTCGGTACAGATCAACAGATAATACAGGGCACAGGAACACAGGGGGAGCTGAAGACAAACCAGCAATTGCAGACACTAGCAGCCTTCCTTTATATAGGCCCATGTGACCTGGTAGAAATACTGGGTCCTAAAGTCCTTCCCCTGCCAGAGATGCTGGGTCCTAAAGTCCTTCTCCTGCCATAAGTGCTGGTAGAGATGCTGGGTCCTAGAGCCCTTCTCCTACTGTTGATTCCCTGACACCCTCTGTAACTCTTAGTTTCAGGTTCCTACAAAAATACAATGGCTGCGACGTGTAGGAGGTCCGACGCCATGGTTTCTAACATATTACTACATAAAAACAATGAGAAGACTAAAACCTAAATGGCAGTTGCAACAATTGAAACTCTGTCCATGGCAAAATGCCCAACGAAAATCAGTCCTCGACAAAATGGTGAATAAAATCCAGACTACAACAGAATGGCCGATGAAAACCGGTCCACGACAAAATGGGTGGATGAAATCTAGACTACAACAAAATGGTGGCATTACCAATTAAAATTCAGTTGCTGATCCTGCCAAAACCAGTACAAACTGAGATTTATTCACTAGAAAACCAAAATTTCTCCCCACAAAAACTGACTACATAATTGAGACACCAAATGAACACTTTACTGTGGACAAACACTTTAGACTATATCAATTAGGGCCTATAGGAGGACTAAAATATAGGTTATTTAACTAAACAATATATCCAAAAATGCCAAAGTTACATAAAACACAAAATACAATGTCTTAAACATACACTCTTGTTCCCAAAGAAAGGTCATATACAGTTGTGCTCATAAGTTTACATACCTTGGCAGAATTTATGATTTCTTGGCCATTTTTCACAGAATATGAATGATAACACAAACATTTTTCACTCATGGTTAGTGTTTGGCTGAAGCCATTTATAATCAGTCAACTGTGTTTACTCTTTTTAAATCTTAATCACAACAGAAACTACCCAAATGACCCTGATCAAAAGTTTACATACCCTGGTGATTTTGGCCTGATAACATGCACACAAGTTGACACAAAGGGGTTTGAATGGCTATTAAAGGTAACCATCCTCACCTGTGATCTGTTTGCTTGTAATTAGTGTGTGTATATAAAATGTAAATGAGTTTCTGGACTCCTGACAGACCCTTGCATCTTTTATCCATTGCCGCACTGACGTTTCTGGATTATGAATCAAGGGGCAAGCAAAAGAATTGTCAAAGGATCTGCGGGAAAAAGGTAGTTGAACTGTATAAAACAGGAAAGGGATATAAAAAGATATCCAAAGAATTGAGAATGCCAATCAGCAGTGTTCAAACTCTAATCAAGAAGTGGAAAATGAGGGGTTCTGTTGATACCAAACCACGGTCAGGTAGACCAACTAAGATTTCAGCCACAACTGCCAGGAAAATTGTTTGGGATGCAAAGAAAAACCCACAAATAACTTCAGGTGAAATACAGGACTCTTTGAAAATGTGGTGTGGCTGTTTAAAGATGCACAATAAGGAGGATGTCAATTTTATGTCGCAATGTGATAAACTTATCTGATTTAATATGATAATTATATAGGGTGAGGAACTATGGGTATTTTAATTACTTGGTCACTACACTGCGACATCCATATAGCTTAATTATGTTTGGGGGTTAAGCGACTCTCTCTCTTCAGTTGCACCTGGAATATATGGAAGAGGAGATGTTTAGTTTTAATCCAGGACATAGGCACTGTTTCTCACAAGGAATTGGGAGTTTGCAGATGTAATGCAAGATTCTGGTATAAATAGACTGCAGTGTCATTTAGATGTGCAGCCTGCAGCTGTTGATTGGAGTATGGATACGTTCCCAGTTTAAGATAGGGACGCACCTTCCAATCAGACCTAGTGCTTACCAAGTATTAACTCATTAGGGCGGAGTGTTGGTTGTGCCCCACCCCCTGGTTTTCAGATAAATTTTGTTCAACAAGCCGTGCAGTCATGCTCTTTGAAAAAGTCTTCCTGACGAAACTAGTCAGAGCACGATACCACGGCAACCGTTCTCACGTGAGGACGCAGCGTGCTTTTAGCCTGAAGCCTCAGACACGAGAGGGAGGAGGTGCGGATCAGCTGTGCCTGGTTGACACGCAGTGCGCTCCAAGCTTGTAGTTGTATACTAGTGGAATGAAGGACTGATCAGCTGTGAGTGTGTAACATCCATCCAGTCTGCAACCAGTACCCTTGTGCTTTGAGAGAAGCAGTTTGAGTTATCCACTATTACCAACCAACTGAAAGCTAGAAGGCTATCCTTTGTAAGGAACTGCGCCCACTGATTTTTACAGTGTATTTACTTTATTAGTTTTTTTTTTTCTCTTATTTGTGACTTACAATAAATTATCAAAACGGAACTGGACTATTCGGGGTCTCATTTTTACATGTGGACATTGTTGCTGTTATCTGATCATCAACCCTGGAGGACTTCGGGAGTAAACAGAGAGAGGATTTGATCCAAGGCTTGTTAACCTCCTGGCTCCGGTGAGTTTGAACCCCTATGGGGTGTGTGCAGCACAAGGTGTCCCAATAGATGGTGAAAGGTGCACTCATCAGATCTACTATTCATATAAGGGAATCCAGACCGAGCTCCAACCGCTGTGTCTTTGTTGGAATTTACCTGCCTGCATGTGTTTTGCTTGCATTTACAAAGACTTTGTTTTATCAGTCAGCATTGAGGACTGAAAATAGCGCTGCTTTGATGGGTTAATTGCTGTTTCATATAGTACATTCATTCATCCATATTTATATTTCTATTTTTTTTATTAAGTGGCTGCTGAGAGATATCTCACTCAGAATATGGTGACATCAGGTTAAATCACTGCGGTTCATTACCATTATTATCTTCCATCTGTATATACCGAATATCCTTTAGCGCTGAGATAGGAGGATTGGAGTAGGGCGTATTGTCTCCTTTTTGTTTGTATATCGTTAATTTTTAATTAACAAATTATTTTGACAGAAAAGGAAGAATAATTATTTGGGAAAGGTTCATTTGACTTTTAGACAGGGACTTTCTATGTCAACATCTTCCCATATCACATCCTTTCCGAGAATTGTGTCAGGTTATTGGCAGAACATTTAATTGTCAACTGGTCAGCCACTTGTGTTGCAATACCAAAAGAATTCAGAAACATCTTAGAGAAAACCAAGAATATCAGAAACACAAATTCATGTTGAAGAGGAACTCTGGATACATAGAAAGATATGGTTCATATATTTCATATCTCCACAGCCCCTCCTGTGTTTAGAATTCTTTCGGTATCCCTTTTAAGCTTCTTCTGTATCTTTAGGTTGATCTCCAGGTATACGGACCACCATCTCATGAGCAGTTCTGACTCGAGACCTTAAGGGCTCAGAAGAACCAATATTAGTACCAGCACGTGTGATTATTTTCAAACAACATTTGTATAACATAGGTGCACATTTAACTATCAGGATTATGAGGACTATAATTCCTACAATATATAGAATACCATGTAAAATTCCAGAAAGCCATCCTGCAATACCAGAAAACCAGTTGAGAGGATTGAGCCAGGAAAGCCAGCTTTCCCAGCTACCCTCAACCCAAGCAGCTTCGGTATGTTCTTTGCGAAATTTAACCTTCATTTGTTGTACCTTTTCTACATGCAAAATGATGGCATCTTCAGTCTTAGTATCATTTCCAATGTAGTTACAACAAGTAGTTCCCACTATGGTGCATATTCCTCCTTGACTGGCCGTGAGATAATCCAGCACCAAGCGGTGCTGCAAAACCTCGTTTTTGATCATCTTCAATTCTATAGCAAGGCCTGTAAAGTTTCTATCATACAAGGCAGTAATGTTATCCATCAGGTCTGCCAAATCAGTGATGAGACGGAAAGCCTTTTTAATACAACATCTATTTACCCAAGGAATAGAAAACAACGGTTTAATCTCTCTGTCATGTGATTCAATATTTGTGAAGTTATCATCTGACTTAGGATAAAATGTAGGCTTATCAGGAGAATCGTCATTTTTCACATTAATTTCAGAGTCTTCTTCTTCTTCTTCTTGTCCTCCTGGGGTTTCATCTTCTCCTGAAGCTGATTGATCAGTGAGATCCCTTTTAACAAGGTGCACAAAGTCTTTTTTAAGAAAGTGTACAGGTATTTTGTGGAGCTGTGTTTCTTGAAAGTCATTATCCTCCATATACCAAGTAGCAGGTATGACTCTACCAAAGTAACAAACCCCATTAGAATTCAAAGGAACCCAAGAATATGCTTTCTTTCCACATATGAAATAATAACCTGGTGGGGCAGCACAGGCTTTATTGAAATGATATCCTTGCAGGCACATCAATGGCTTCATATTGTCCCAATCGGTCGGGTAGTACTCTGGTAACCCTGGGAAAGCAACTCAGGTGTATAGGTTCGAGTAAAGTTAATGCAGACAGCTGGTTTTCTCATTGGAGCATTTGTTAACAGTAGAAGTGAAATAGCTCTGTCAATCATTGTTCTACTGACTTCACCAAAATGTGCACTGTCCTCTATTTCAGCTAAAGTGCTAGGTATTCCTAACAAAGGTATAGTCTTATGAGAAATAGGTGCATGTGTGCATATCCAGCAATTAGTGATATTCAGTTTCTTGGCAGCTTGCAGGTGCAAAGATACAAAAGAGTTATGGAAAGGCTCTGCTAGTTTGGCATGATATTTATGTGCGACTTCCCTCCGTGCTCTTAGATCAGTATCTGAAACTGGTTTAAGTTGTGACATTTCTTCCATTACAGTAGCATTAAAAAGAAAAGTGTCTTGTATCTTACCCTTTTCTTTCTTGTATGTCCATTCATATGCCATGACTGTAATCCATACCACCACTCCACCGCAGAGGATTACACTCCAGAGCTTCACATTCATCTTAGGCCCTAGGAGATTCATTCTGCCGTTTTCTTGCTCGAGCCCGAGTCAGTGGAGGAGACCTGGAAGGTAAAGGTACAGAACAATTCTTGCCAGTAGCAGACCGGCTTATATTCTCTTTTGGGACCACAGACTTCTTACAGTGTGAACCATGCACCCAATACTTATAGTCTTTCAGCTTCACTGCAGTAGGAGACACAAGAATGACCTGAAATGGTCCTTTTCACTTAGGGGACAAAGTAGTCCGGGGTGTGTGATTCTTGATATTCACCCAATCTCCTGACTTTAGTCCATGAGTTCCTTCACTCGTGTCCACAGGTTGTCCTGCTTTGGCTCTGGAAAAAGTATCAGCAAACACATTTGCCAATTTGCAAACATATTCTATCATGGAATCTTGACCATTTATTAAAGTCACTGTCTCTGGCTGCACAAGAGATGAATGTAGTCCTTTAGGCGGTCGCCCAAACAATATGTCAAAAGGTGACAGTCCATGTTTCTCTTTAGGGGTAGTCCTAATGGTCGCCAAGGCTATAGGTAACGCTTCTACCCATGTGCTTTGTCCATTAGCAGTTATTTTGGCTAAATACCTCTTCAGGGTTTGATTGCTGCGTTCCACCATCCCACTAGCCTGGGGTCTGTAAGGAGTATGCAATTGCTGTTTCATACCCAAAATATTCACTACTTCTGCCATAAGTTTGTTCTCAAAATGTGTCCCTCTATCTGAGGAAATTATTGACCCTATACCAAATTTTGGGATCAATTCCCTCGTCAGACATTTTACCACAGTTCTGGCATCATTTTTCGACGTGGGCCACGCCTCTGGCCAGTTCGAAAATTGATCAATGCAAACCAAAAAGATACTTGGCTCCTCAGTATGTGGAATATGCCTCATGGGAGTGGGCACTGACTTTCCAATGTTATGCATTTAACATATAGAACATTCAGTAACCTGTTTAGCAGCATATGCAGAAAAACCTGGAGCCCACCAATCTCTGGCTACCACCCGACACATCCCTCCTGTTGAGACATGGCAAGGCCCATGGCTCAAAGCAAACAAAGAAGGAAGCAATGTCGGAGGAGCAACCAGTCTGTTTTTTGTTTGTTTTTTTTAACAGAAAAGTTTTTATTTGCTCCATAAGGAGATTATATACATACAAACAATAAAAATAATGAACAAAAAGAAATGAACAGTGTGCTGCTACACATTATACATATACATTCAAGTCAAATAATTACAATTCAGACTATGTTGTCTATTTATCATCCTAATATAAGGTTATATATAAAAATCTTAATAGAGGTGTATCTATACCTTCGCCCATACCAAATCTTGTGCTTAGTGTGTTATCTAGTGTCTAATAAAAAAGATGACCGTCTCCATGGTGGAAAATAGGTAACAATACTAGACACACATATTTATTTTCTTATACCTTTTGGGGGGGGGGGGAAGGAACAGAAGGGGGAGAAAAAAAAAAGGGGGGGACAAGGAGAGGGAGGGGGGGGCCAGAGGGGGGGGAGCCGAGACCAGGAAAGGACTTATCCAAAGCGGGAACTTCCCGCTTCAATAGCCTATATCCCTCTTATTGGTGGGACCAAGCTCCCCAAATTTTGGAGAACTTTTTTGGGCATTTGCGGTTGATATAGGTAAGTTTATATAATGGCAGTGTGGAGTTGACTAAGGCTTTCCACTGGGCAACCGTTTGAGGGTCAGGTTGCTTCCATTTAATCAGTATAGTTTTCCTAGCATAGAACGAGGCATAAAACACAAACAGTCTTTTATGAGTATTCGGAATAAGGTTATCACATACTCCCAAGAGAAAGACAATCGGGTTTAGTTGTAGATGTAAGTCACCCACCAAATTGATCACGTTTACCACCTCCAGCCAAAACTGTTGTATAAGAGGACAAGACCAGACTACATGCATAAAGGTACCTAGCTCTCCCCCACACTTCGGGCATCTATCTGACACTGTCGGATAAATTCTAGACAACCTCTGCGGCGTGTAATACGCCCTATGGAGAAACTTAAGCTGGATATAACGATCTTTCGCAGATACCATGAGAGGAATGTACTGTTGTATACCCTCCTCCCAATCATCAGCTGCAAGGGCAGGCAGGTCCTCCTTCCATTTATCAAAAAGTTTGTTCTCCTTAGATGGCTCTTCACCTATTATTCGCAGATATAGGGAGGATAGAATTTGGTCCACCTGTCTGGAAATCAAAAAGGACTCAACCCCATGTGAGTGCAAAGTATTCCCGACGGGAAATGGGCTCGTAGTGCATGACGTAGTTGCAAATAACGAAATAGCATTCGCAAGGGGAGTTGAAACTAATTTTTCAATGTATCATAAGGAAGAATCCCCCCTCCCGACATTACCTGTTTTAGTATTTTAACTCCATAATTTGCCCACAAGGCCGGGTCTGGAACTGATTGGAGGTGTTTCAATTTGGGATTCCCCCACAATGGCGTATAGGGAGACATAGAACCTGGTTCAGTGAGTTTCCCCGACATCTGCTCCCAGACTCTGTCGTATACATTGAGGACATCATATCTGGATGTGTTTTTGGGCCCCTAAAGACCAAGTTACTCAATGCTGAGTAGGATCCCAGTATAGCAGCCTCCAAGTTAACCGCTGGATTGGACTTTGGCTGGGTGAACCACCAACGGACAGTCACTACAACTGCTGCCCAGTAATACTTTTTAAAGCATGGGAGTGCCAGACCTCCCAACGATAAGGGAAGCTGCAAGGTAGCCTGAGCTACTCTAGGGGTCCGTCCTCCCCACACAAATGTGTGAACTAATTGATCCAGCTTAGTAAAGAAGGAGCTAGGGATGGGGACCGGGGTGTTACGAAAAACAAAGAAATTTGGGCAGAAACGTCATCTTAAGCAAATTAATTCTTCCTACTGGTGTAAGGGGAAGAGACTTCCAAGCCTGACATCTGGTGTTTAGTTGTAAAATCGGGTAGACATTGTCCACTAAATATTGAGATGGGTCTCGCTGTATCTCGATTCCCAAGTACCTGAACCTAGACACCATAACCAGCGGTATCTGCGGGTCCACGGGAACCGGGGTGCGAGACAGCGAGAATAGGGTCGACTTAGTCCAGTTGATCCATAGCTATTAAAGTTCCAGTGCCGCCGCCAATGAGGCAGACGCATCCGGTAGATACAGTAGCGTATCATCAGCGTATAATTAGAGCCTCTCAGTCAACGGACCAACCTCTATGCCCCTAACCCTGTGGGACGTTCTAAGTAGAATAGCCAGGGGCTCAATGGCCAGGGCAAACAGCCCTGGAGACAAAGGGCATCCTTGCCTGGTCCCTCTACCCAGAGAGAAAGGAGGCGAGAGTACACCGTTTGTGCGTATTCTTGCGGAGGGGCCATTATAGAGGAGCTTCACCCAGGATATGAACTTTGGGCCAAAATTGAACCTTTTAAGGACTTGCCATAAGAACTCCCACTCAACCGAGTCAAAGGCCTTCTCAGCATCTAAAGAGGCCACCACACCCGAGGATTCCTTTTTCTCCGCAAAAGATATGTTTGTGTATAGTCGACGCAGGTTAATGTCAGTTCCCTTACCGGGCATAAACCCTGTCTGATCACCATGAATTATAGAAAGGATAACCGAATTAAGCCTATTCAAGAGTATTTTAGTAGTTATCTTGGCATCTACATTTAACAGCGAGATGGGGCGGTACGAGGCGCAAGACGTAGGATCCTTATTAGGCTTGGCTATAACTACGATAACTGCCTCCGACATAGACGGAGGTGGGCAACCCTCCCCCAGCATCTTTAAGAGTAGGTCATGGAATTTAGGGACAAGAAGCTCTCTATGTTCCTTATAAAACTCCGCTGGTAGGCCATCTGGGCCCGGAGTTTTTGCTGACTGGAGTGCCCCCACCGCCATTTGGACCTCTTTGAGAGTAATCGGAGCATCTAATGCACTACGAGCCACATCCGAAAGTTGTGGAAATTCTATTTGGTTAAGAAAATTGTGAAGGTCTTCACTAGTGGAGGTGTTAGTAGAGGTATATAGGTGTTTATAATACTTAGCAAATTGTTCGTTTATGTCAGCAGGGTCAGAGCAGAGCTTTCCCCTATCGTCCTTTATGTGGGCAATATGTGACTGGGAGGAGCGTTCTTTGGCTAACCATGCTAATAGTCCACCCATTCTTTCTCCTTGCTCAAAAATTCTCTGGGACTGAGCAAGTATCTGCTTCTTGGTGATCTCAACCCTCATCAGGGAGATTTCCCTATGAAGGGATTGCAAAGCATCATAAGTCAGTATGTCTTTAGTATGCACATATCTATCCTCTATCCGGAGAGCCTTCTTTTCCGCCTCCTCTAGTGCTAGTCTGGTGTCCTTCCTAACCCTCCCAATCGCAGTTTAATATTGCCCTCTAGTATACGCCTTGAAGGCATCCCACAGCGTCGGCGGGGGGACCGTGCCCTCGTTAATTGCCCAGTAGACTCCCAACTCTCCCTCCACCAGGGGGGGCACCCTCTCGTCCGTAATCCATAGACCCGAGAGTCGCCACAGTGCAGCACCCATCGGAGAGTCAGTTTTAAGTCTAAGCAGGAGAGGTGCATGGTCTGAAATGCCTCGCGGCAGGATCTCAACCTCCTGTATCTGGGAGAGCAGGGAGTCCCTGGCAAACATCAGATCAATTCTGGAGAAAGAGGCGTGTGTAGCTGAATGACACGTATATTGTTTCATATTAGGGTGTCGTAATCTCCATATATCAGTAAACCCAAAATTTTCCGCCCATTGGGAAAGGGGAGAGATGCAAGAGGGCCCCCTGCTAAATCTATCCAGAGTTGCATCTGGGACCATGTTAAAGTCCCCAGTCAATATAACTCCAGCTGACGGATATAATGCTATTATTGGAGCTAGTTTCCCAAGTATGTTCACCGTGGCAGGGGGGGGATATATATGCCCACGACCAACAGCTCCATTCTGTCGCACATCGCATGCAGGGCTACATATCTCCCCTCCACATCCAGATGGAGATCCAACAGGGTAAACCCAAGGGATTTGTGTACGAGGACACTGACACCCCTGGAATAGGAAGAATAGGTGGAGTGGTAATACGCACCAACCCATGGTTTCCTGAGTGCCAACGTCTTACTTCTGACCAAATATGTCTCCTGAAGTACACATATGTGCGGATTGTATTTTTTCAAAAAATTAAATACCAAGGATCTTTTTATCTTGGAGTTCAAACCTCGGACATTCCAAGATAAAATAGTCAGGGGAGTCATTTGGACCTTACATAGAATGTGGAAAGACGACTATGCAGCATAATCCATATCAATCTGTATATGTAAATACACAAGAGTTGCATAACCTTATTCATCATTTTAAAAGCCCTGTGAGGGAGTATATCCCCGCCATCTAGTGGATAAGTAGTAGAACAGCACTGGCCCTTATTATAGGAAACCTTTACATATAGATGAGTACCCATGTAGCAGCAAAAAAATAATAAAAATCCCAACAGGGAGCAAAAACCTGTGCTCCAACTCCAGCTCCCATCCCCCCACCCCGCACTACCCCCCGAACTTCGTGTGCCTTCTTCCCAGAAACTGTCATGGCAACTGCCAACGGGGGAAATGAACAGAAGGACACCTGAGTGTCACAGTACTCCCACGGTGACTTGACGGGACTTCCCTGTGACGTCACGGGGAATGCCACAGGGAAGTCCCGTCATGCCCCGCCCCCGTTATTTAAGAACTGTCAGACGAGGAGCGCCGTCACACAGCGGGAGCCTCCCTCCATGTCAGCATGGGTGCGGAGCGGCCCGGAGAAGAAAATGAAGAAGAGAAGAAGAAGATGAAGAGAAGAGCAGGAGCCTCCCCCCATGCCATGGGTGCGGAGCGGCCCGAGGAGAAGAAGATAGAAGATGCCGCGGAGGAGATGCTGGACGAGAACGCCGGAGGAAGAACCAGAAGAGCCAGAAGATGAAGGAAGATAGAAGAAAGAAGAAGTATTTAAATAAAGGAATTGTCAAAAACTGTCTCTTGTCATTTTTAACATTTTTGACAGTTTTTTAGTGAAATGGTAGGGGTACAAAAGTACCCCCTTACCATTTCACACAGGGGGGGGCCGGGATCTGGGGGTCCCCTTGTTAAAGGGGGCTTCCAGATTCCGATAAGCCCCCCGCCCGCAGACCCCCACAACCACCGGCCAGGGTTGTGGGGATGAGGCCCTTGTCCTCATCAACATGGGGACAAGGTGTTTTGGGGGGTTACCCCAAAGCACCCTCCCAATGTTGAGGGCATGTGGCCTGGTATGGTTCAGGAGGGGGGGGGGCGCACTCTCGTCCCCCCCTCTTTTCCTACGGCCTGCCAGGTTGCGTGCTCGGATAAGGGTCTGGTATGGATTTTTGGGGGGACCCCACGCCGTTTTTTTTTTTTGGCGCGGGGTTCCCCTTAAAATCCATACCAGACCTGAAGGGTCTGGTATGGAATTTAGTGGGAACCCCACGTCATTTTTTTTTTTTAATTTTGGCCGTGGTTCCCCTTAATATCCATATCAGACCTGAAGGGCCTGGTATGGAATTTAGGGGGACTCCTACGTCTTTTTTTTTTTGGTTCGGGGTTCCCCTTTGGGGAATTCCCATGCCGTTTTTATCAATGAACTTCTATGTGTATTGTCGGCAATGCAATAGCCGCGGTAGTTTTAAATGAGTTTTTTCCTTCAAAATGTCATTTTGCTGTCAGACTGTTCTAAACACAGGAAACATGCGCCCTTTTACAGGCATACTATAGACACCCCCCAGGTACGAAATTTAAAGGGATATTACACTTTTATTGTTTGACTTTAAGCATTATTAAAATCACTGCTCCTGAAAAAAGCAGCAGAGAACACGGGCATATGATGAATTGGGTCAGTGGACCAATATCACCGCAACCCACTCTTTTTAGTAATGCCCATGATGAGCGATAGGCCCAGAAAGGTCCTAAATTAGGAAACTGTGATAAGTTTCCCTGCAAATTGTCTGGCAAGGGTCAAATTTAGTTTTTCGGCAATTAATTGATCAGCATATAAATTGCTTTTGGTCCACAATAAATCTGTATGTGAAAAAAGGTCATAAAAACTAAGTGGATGCCAATCAGGATTTGCAAGCTCATCAGGAAGGGCACTATGAGCTCTATGGGCCTGCATTTAAATTCTTGGTGGCTGCGAGACACTACTTGTGCTAGCCATTGCACCAGTTTGAACTGCACTTATAGGACTCGCCATGTCACCAAGTGTTACTGCAGTGCTAGTTTGTCTATGATCAGGATGTACTAGGCGGCTGGTGCTCGCCAGTTCACCAGAAGGTAGAGCGACACTAGTACCACCACTCTGCTGCATACGAGAACTATGTGATTTCTGCACCTCAGCAACAGGGGAACGGGGTCGGGTATTCCTGACCTTAGCAGGCACCTCTACTCCGTCGTCAGAGCTATCTGTCAGGGTGCTGCTGCTCTCTACAGGTTCGTATGCTGAGCCTGATTCTGACAGTGAGGACTCCCCATCGCACTCTCTGTCATGCTAAGTATCCTGTAGGCCTCTTCACTAGTGTACCTTTCGTTTGATATTTTGGCCACTAAATTTATAAATAGCTAGTGTGACTCATGAGTTAAAAAAAAACACCTGGTTGTCAAGGACTGTTTGAACCACTACAAAAAAAGTAACTGCTAGAGCTAGCAGAGATCAGGCCTGACTCTAAGGCTGCGGTTTTGTGTACTGTGTATCGGCAGTGATCTACTGATACTGCACTTGTTTGGGTGGGGTGGAGTGGCAAAACTCAGGTGCTGGAAGGTGTCAGGGCTGATCATGCTAAAGCTGCGTTTTGGGAACACTATACTATTAGGGACGCTAGTATAGTTCTTCTCTGATCAATATCTGAAGATATTGATCCTTTCAGACACTATACTAGTAATGGAGGTGTATAGTGTGTGTGTGTTACTGGAAATCAAAGGGTTAAAATTTATTAGTGAATATGTGGTGGGACCCTGACGCTATCAGGGATTGATGCTAACTGGCGTCACCCGTGACACTAATACAGGGATCAGAAAAAAGTTCTGTTCACTGTACTAATGACACTGTGACAGGGAGTGAAAGGGTATATGCCCCGTACACATGGTCGGACTTTGTTCGGACATTCCGACAACAAAATCCTAGGATTTTTTCCGACGGATGTTGGCTCAAACTTGTCTTGCATACACACGGTCACACAAAGTTGTCGGAAAATCCGATCGTTCTAAACGTGGTGACGTAAAACACGTGCGTCGGGACTATAAATGGGGCAGTGGCCAATAGCTTTCATCTCTTTATTTATTCTGAGCATGTGTGGCACTTTGTCCATCGGATTTGTGTACACACGATCGGAATTTCCGACAACGGATTTTGTTGTCGGAAAATTTTATACCCTGCTCTCAAACTTTGTGTGTCGGAAAATCCGATGGAAAATGTATGATGGAGCCTACACACGGTCAGAATTTCTGACAACAAGGTTCTATCACACATTTTCCATCGGAAAATCCGACCTTGTGTACGGGGCATAACTGGGGGGGGGCACGATCAGGGGGTTAAAACTGTATTAGGGAATATATATGGCAGGTACCCTGAACCTAGCTGGGACTGACGCTAACTTTTGCTGTCGCTAACTGGCCTCACCAGTGACACTAATACAGTGATCAGTAAAATATCTGTACACTGTACCTAGTGACACTGTGACAGGGAATGAAAGGGTTAACTGGGGGGGGTAATCAAGGGATAAAATGTGCCTAACTATGTGTACTGGTGTCAGTGTAGTACTTTTACTCATGGTTGATGCTATCACCTCTCACAGTGGAACCGAATAGGGCTCCAGCATAGGAGATTGCATCATTTACTGTGCCTTTGTTTATATTACACAGGCACAGGTTGTTCTGTAAATCGTCAGAACTGATCAGCAGGTTCAGGCCATAAATTATTGGCCTGGACCTGTAGATTGATCGGTTTTGGAACAAATCCGGTTGCCACGGGGACGTCGGGCGCATGCGCCCTCTACCCACAGGTGTGAGCGACGTACAGGTAGCAGCCGAGCCGCCCTGCCGCAGTAAATGTGTGGAACAACCACAACCACTTTAAAGCAGGGCTCCAGCTTTTCCTCCCCAAAACAATAGATGCATTGGGCATGTAAATGAATCACAACCCTAATGTCATTTTATCTGTATCTTACCTCATTTAGCTGTATGCAGGAGGTTTATGTGTCTGTGATGTCACTCCTTCTGGCTAAAGCTGGATTCACACCTATGCAATTTTAGTGCTTTTTGCATTTTGCAGATTTGCACTACCGTCCATTTACCATGGTTTCCTATGGAACACGTTCTGTAGTGCAAATCTGCAAAATGCAAAAAGCACTAAAAATGCATAGGTGTGAATCCAGCCTAAATTTCAAAGTTCTCTGACTTCCTGTTTCTTTCCCTTATCAGTCCTGATACTACATGTCCCATCATGCTTTGGGCCTCTGTAGTTTCAGGGCAGGCAATGGGAGTAACTTGTAGCAGTTCTGTGTATTAATTTAGGTGGATCCTAGAGTTACTGTGGGTATTTCTGGGCCTTTACATGGGTGGTGAATGGAAAGTAGTGGAATTCAGCAGTAAACCGAGTGCTGTACAGTGGAAAGTGAAACTTCTCCCCCTTCGTCTTTCAGGACAGCCACCATGAGAGATAGTCTCCTCCTCTTCCTCTAGGAAACACTGCGCCAGCCCATAAATTCTTACTTCCCCCTGCCAGACCTCAGTATTAGTGTTTTCTCCGGTGGGGAGACACTGTGCAAGGAACCTGGCCACTCAGTCTGGGTGACTGTGGCTGTTTTTATTTTTTGGAGCCTATAATGGAAGCAGGGGCTTCATAGGGGCTTGAGGGGGGACTTACCCCTCGTTCTGTTGCCACCACTTCCTAGCCGAGCGCGGCTTCAGGCTGTGGGGGCTCCCTATCGCGGCCACAGGGCTGCAGCATGCAGGCGTTCGCCTTTCCTGTGTACTATACAGACCGCTCTCTTTTTTTTTCTTTTTTGGAACTAGGCGGGCCGGACGACGGGCGACGTCATTTCCGGCGGAAGGGCGAATGCTTGTCTTTGACCCGCGGCTTCCGGTTCCGGGTCGCGGCGCTGATAGGGAAGCAAGGCACAGGCTGGAGACGAGTCTGGGACGCGCACAGGCAGCGTAGGACTCGGTAGTAGCAACCACCTGCAAAGTCATGTCGGAAGCAGATGCTCAGCCAACGGACACTACCTCCAGCCTTCCTAAGGTAAGAGTGCCCTGGGGAAGAGTACTCTTTATCTAGGATTGTCCCTCCATGTATAGTTCCTGTCATGGGGGGGCAGACACCCTGGGTGGTCAGGGGGAGGGAGGCTCAGATCCCCACATATTAAGGAGGGTCTAGTGCACTCCCAGGGTTGTATCCTTGTTTTTTGAAAAAAAAAAAAAAAGTGACAAAATGTTTTTTCTTTTCATGTATTTCAGAAAGCTACAGAGAAATCTAGGTCTACACATAGCTCTAAGAAGAGGTGTGCCTCTTGCAAAGACACATTAGGGGAAGCATGGGCAAAGGTCTTGTGTAGGGAGTGCATAGACTCCCTTGTTAAGGAGAGGGACTCTGAACAGGAGTCAGGACTTGCAGCCTCGGTTAAGGAGCTTTCGTCCACCTTTTCTTCATTTAAAGCCTTATTTGAAAGGTTTCAGCCTCCCATTAGTCCAGCTCCCCAGGATACAACCCCGCCTCAGGCTCAGGGCTCTGCTCCTGCCCAACCTGCAACTTCAGTTAGGGCAGAGGAAGCTCCAGGGCCCTCCGGAGTGGAACAAAGACAACCAGACAGTTCCTCCTCCGATTCCCAGGATGGTTCTGAGGGGGAGGACCAGGACGGGGAGTCCAGGAAATCCTCCAGATATAAATTATCCCTGGAAGAGGTAGAGGACCTCTTAGGGGCTATTTATACAACCCTCGGTATTCAGGAGGACAGGAAACCCCTGACCCTTTATGACCAAATGTACAAGGGCTTGGGGGAACAAAGGAGGAAAGTTTTTCCAGTACATGAGGTACTGGTTGAAACTATTAAAAAGGAGTGGCAGGATCCCGAAAGGAAACCCTTTTTTTCTAGATCCTTAAAGAGGAGATTTCCGTTCTCGGATGATCCTACATCTATCTGGAATAAAAATCCCAAGTTAGATGCCGCCTTCTCCCAGGTTTCCAGACACACAGACCTGGCATTTGAGGACATGGGGGCCCTGGTAGATGTCATGGATAAGAGAATTGACTCTCTCCTCAAGAAGACTTGGGTTTCAACAATTGGTAACTTAAAACCTGAGTTGGCTGTCACAGTAGTGGCCCACAATCTGGAGCACTGGCTCTCTAAGATTCAAGAGCATATTGAAGCTGGAACGGCAAAAGAAACCATTCTGTCTTCTTTCCCTACGATTCTGCGGGGTATCGCCTACATAGCTGATGCCTCGGCAGAGTCAGTACGTATGTCGGCCAGATCAGCGGCTCTGGCCAATTCGGCCAGGAGAGCCCTCTGGCTAAAAACTTGGCCGGGCGATAGCGCCTCTAAAGTCAAATTGTGCGGCATACCGTTAACGGGAGACCTTCTCTTCGGCCCAGGGATAGAGACCGTCTTGGACCGCACAGCAGACAGGAAGAAATCCTTCCCGGTTAAGCGGAAAACCCCTGCACATACAAAGAAGGGGTTTCGTCCGCAAAAGCGTAAAGAAACTCCAAAGCCGGAAGGGCAAAAGAAGTTTTGGGGTCAGAAAGGCAAGGGCAGGGGAGGGGCGATTTTTCGCCCTCCTGAGCAGCCCCGTAAAAGTCAATGACTCCCCAACCAGGGTGAGGGGAAGACTGGGGGCCTTCCTCCCACAGTGGGAGAAAATATCCCCCAATCGCTTTATCCTAGGGATTATAAGAAGGGGGTACCATATCGAATTCACAAATCCTCCTCCACAGAGATTTCTTGTCACGCACCTACCCAGGTGTATGGCAAAAGCCGAGGCTCTGTTGGAAGCATTAAGAGATCTGGTAGATCAAAATGTGGTTCTCAGAGTTCCAAAGGCCGAGGAGGGAGAGGGTTTCTATTCACACATCTTCGTAGTGAAGAAACCCACAGGGAAATTCAGACTGATTCTGAATCTAAAACCCCTGAACAGGTCAGTGACATACAGGAGATTCCGCATGGAAACAATTTTCACAGTCAGAGCCCTGTTGCCCCGCAACTGCTTTATGGTATCTCTGGACCTAAAGGACGCGTATCTACACGTTCCTATAACAGAAGCCTCGCAGAGGTTTCTTCGGCTAGCGGTAAATGTAGGTGGAACAACGGTACATCTACAGTTTCAGGCGCTGCCTTTCGGGCTATCCTCCTCGCCCCGCATTTTCACCAAGGTCTTGGCGGAGGTGATGGCTTTTCTTCGGCTCCAGGGAATATCAGTGATAGCATACCTGGACGACCTGCTCTTATTTGCAGCGTGTCCACTGCAGTTAGTAAGAGATCTAGAACTAACAAAGAGGGTTCTTACAGGTCTAGGGTGGCTAATGAACTTGGAGAAATCCAGTTTGATTCCCTCTCAGCGCATCACGTACTTAGGCTATCTGTTGGACTCAACGCTACTGAGAGTGTTTCTTCCAGCAGAAAAAGTACAAAAACTGGACAGGGCAATGGCTGTTCTCCAGTGCAGCAGTCAGGTCTCCATAAGATTTCTGATGTCGGTCCTAGGACTATTAACCGCTACCCTCCCAGCAGTGCAATGGGCAGGTCTGCACTTTCGTCCCTTACAGTCCTTTGTCCTAAGGGTGTGGGATCACAGTCAGAAAGATCTGGACACCTTGGTACAGGTTCCACCCCAAGTAAAGAGATCCCTCTGGTGGTGGAGGAGGGTCTCAAATTTGTTGCAGGGTCGTCTGTGGTTCATCCCAGTTTCTCAGGTGGTAACCACAGACGCAAGCGGCAAGGGTTGGGGGGCGCATCTGGGTTCCCTTTTAGCACAGGGCACCTGGGAGGGCGACGAACTAAGAAGGTCGTCCAATTGGAAGGAGCTGAGGGCAATCGGGCTAGCACTCAGGTTCTTCAAAGAGGAGCTACAGGGCCACCATGTGCAGGTGCGGTCGGACAACTCGTCCGCCGTGGCCTATGTAAACAAACAGGGCGGCACGAGAAGCGGAGTCCTGTCAACCTTAGCATCAGGCATTCTGAACTGGGCCGAGACTCACACTCACTCACTCTCAGCAGTCTTCCTGAGAGGAGAAAAGAATGTGATAGCAGATTTTCTCAGCCGAACCAAACTGAGAGAGGGCGATTGGATCCTCAACCAGGAGGTTTTCAATCTCATTTCAGAGAAATGGGGTCCTCCAGAAGTAGATCTGTTCGCGTCAAGAAGCAACGCGAAAACCCCTTGTTTTTTCTCCCTAAACAGAGGGGAGGGAGCGCGAGGGGTCGACGCATTGATCCAGAACTGGCATTTCAGAATCTGCTATGCCTTCCCGCCCCCGGCGTTATTACCGGCAGTTCTCAGGAAGTTCCAGATGGAAAACACGTCCCTGATTCTAGTAGCACCACATTGGCCAAAAAGGGCTTGGTTCTCAGTACTCAAGCAGCTAGCGGTCGAACCTTCCTTATTCCTGCCACCTCGAGAGGATCTCCTCTCACAGGGCCCAGTCCTCTGTCCACAGGTTCACCAATGGCAGTTAGTGGCCTGGCTACTGAGGAGGGTATGCTAAGAGCTAGAGGTTTTTCTGAGAAATTAATCTCCACCCTCCTCAACAGCAGGAAGAAGGAAACACGCCAGATTTATAAAAAGGTCTGGGTACGTTTCAATGAGTGGTGTGCAGAAGGCTCCTTTGCGGTACACAGTCCTACAACGGTGTTGGAATTCCTTCAGTGCGGGGCAGATAGGGGTTTATCCATAAGTACCCTTAAAGGTCAGGTGTCAGCACTCAGTGCTTATTTAGAAAAGCATCTGGCCACCAACCCCTGGGTGGTCAGATTCTTTAAGGCTCTGTCTAGACAAAGACCGGTTCAGGGCCCTCACTTTCCCAAGTGGGACCTATCTTTAGTGTTACAGGGCCTACGGGAACCCCCTTTGAACCTTTTGAGGAATGTCTACTAAAGGATCTTACGTTAAAAACAGTTTTTTTGGTAGCAGTGACAACTGCCAGGAGAGTCAGTGAGATTGAGGCCTTATCAGTTAGACCTCCTTTTTGCGTTATTTTTCCGGATCGGATCATCTTCAAGACTGATCCAGCATTTTTACCTAAGGTGGCTTCTGGTTTCCACAGAAGTCAGGAGGTAGTTCTACCCTCATTTTGTCCCAACCCCTCGGGGGAAAGGGAATTAAAATTTCATTCTTTGGACGTATGGAGATGTATCCTTAAGTACCTAGAGCTGACCAAGAGGTTTAGAAAGTCAGACTCTTTATTTATTTTGTTTTCTGGGGCCAGAAAAGGATGCAAAGCGTCTCGACGCACTATTGCCAGATGGCTCAAAGTAACCATTGGCCAGGCCTATACATTAGCAGGGAAAGAAATCCCAATGGGTATAAGGGCACACTCTACCAGAGCTATGGCAGCTTCTCAGGCAGAAAAGGCTGGAGCAACGCCAGAGCAAATATGCAGGGCTGCAACATGGTCCAGCTATTCCACTTTCGTAAAGCACTACAGAGTGGACCTGGTGTCGGCTAGTGAGCAAGCCTTTGGGCGAAAGGTATTGCAAGCTGTAGTCCCACCCTAACTGGTAAGTGCTCGTTCATCCTCTCATGGTGGCTGTCCTGAAAGACGAAGGGGGAAAATTAGAGTTACGTACCGGTAACGTCTTTTCCAGTAGTCTTTCAGGACAGCCCTAGTTACCCACCCGAGATTTTTGGGTGTCTTATAAAAGACCAGAATGCAGCATGATAATGATATGGGATAGTATGTTATTAATGTGTTCTTGTGTCTCCCCAGCTGACCGGAGGTAATCTTGGAATATACTGAGGTCTGGCAGGGGGAAGTAAGAATTTATGGGCTGGCGCAGTGTTTCCTAGAGGAAGAGGAGGAGACTATCTCTCATGGTGGCTGTCCTGAAAGACTACTGGAAAAGACGTTACCGGTACGTAACTCTAATTTTTTTTTTTTTTTTTTCCGAACTTAAAAAAAAAAGGAATCACATAATTTGATCAGTATACATTTCCCAAGTTAATGTACAGAAGCATCAAAATCAACAGAAGGTCAAGAAGACAAAACTTGAGAAAGCAAGAGAACAAACCATATCCTCTCATTTTATTATTCCCTCCCTCCTCCCTCCCCTTCCCTATCCCAGATATCCTTCCATACATCTTCCTCTCTTCAGTCATACCATCGCTTCCATATTTTAACAAATTCCTTATGGTTCCCTCTCTCTCTCTCTCTCTCTATATATATATAATATATATATATATATATATATATATATATATATATATATATATATATATATATATATATATATATATAAATATAAATATATATAATCTTTCCTTCTCAATTGTATCCTTTACCGCCTGTGCCCATTCTGTTACCATCAAAGGGTTTTTATCTTGCCATTTATGTGCAATCAGCTTCCTTCCCTGAAACAGGCATCTGGTTACTGCAGTCTGTGTACCTCCCAATATTCCTTCCTCGTCTATTAAACCCAAAAGACACACCTTGGCCTCTATATTCAATGATGTTCCAAACACAGCATTAATTTTACTTATTATTCCACTCCAGTACCTGCACAACTTAGGGCATCTCCATATCATATGTATTAAATCACCTCTTCCATTCCCACATCTTTGACATTCTACATTCAGTCTTCTCCCAAACGTAAACAGTTTTGCGGGTGTATAGTATGCCCTGTGTACCAGGTATAATTGGGACATGACCTGTGAGGGTGAGAGTGAGACCCTAGGGCCTCCACTTAGTCCTGTTACCGCATTCCATCTCGCCCCCCTGTTCTACTCTCACTGTAAGTGAAAGTGAAACCTTACAAACAATATTTAAACCTACAGATCAAGACTGGGATGCCATTAAAGTTCATGTGTGTGTAAAGGCAGGTGTCCCAATACATTTGATCTAAAGTATATACAGTATCTTACAAAAGTGAGTACACCCTTCACATTTTTGTAAATATTTTATTATATCTCTTCATGGGACAACACTGAAGAAATCACACTTTGCTACAAGTAGTGTGTGTACAGCTTGTATAACAGTGTAAATTAGCTGTGCCCTCAAAATAACTCAACACACAGCCAATAATGTCTAAACTGCTGGCAACAAAAGTGAGTACACCCCCTAAGTGAAAATGTCCAAATTGGGCCCAATTGGCTATTTTCCCTCCCCGGTGTCATGTGACTCGTTAGTGTTACAAGGCCTCAGGTGTGAATGGGGAGCAGGTGTGTTAAGTTTGGTGTTATCGCTCTCATACTGGTCACTGGAAGTTCAACATGGCACCTCATGGCAAAGAACTCTCTAAGGATCTGAAAAAAAGAATTGTTGTTCTACATAAAGATGACCTAGGCTATAAGAAGATTGCCAAGACCCTGAAACTGCAGCATGGTGGCTAAGACCATACAGTGGTTTAACAGGACAGGTTCCACTCAGAAAAGGCCTCGCCATAGTCGTCCAAAGAAGTTGAGTGCACGTGCTTAGTGTCATATCCAGAGGTTGTTTTTGGGGAAATAGATGTATGAGTGCTGCCAGCATTGCTGCAGAGGTTGAAAGGGTGGGAGGTCAGCCTGTCAGTGCTCAGACCATACGCTGCACACTGCATCAAATTGGTCTGCATGGCTGTCATCCCAGAAGGAAGCCTCTTCTAAAGATGATGCACAAGAAAGCCTGCAAACAGTTTGATGAAGACAAGCAGACTAAGGACATGGATTACTTAAAACCATGTCCTGTGGTCTGATGAGACCAAGATAAACTTATTTGGTTCAGATGGTATCAAGCGTGTGTGGCAGAAACCAGGTGAGGAGTACAAAAACAAGTGTGTCTTGCCTACAGTCAAGCATGGTGGTGGGAGTGTCCTGGTCTGGGGCTGCCTGAGTGCTGTCGGAACTGGGGGGGCTACAGTTCATTGAATGAACCATGAAGGCCAACATGTACTGTGACATACTGAAACAGAGCATGGTCACCTCCCTTTGGAGACTGGGCCGCAGGGCAGTATTCCAACATAACAACCCCAAACACACCTCCAAGACTACCACTGCCTTGCTAAAGAAGCTGAGGGTAAAGGTGATGGATTGGCCAAGCATGTCTCCAGACCTAATCCCTATTGAGCATCAGTAGGGCATCCTCAAACAGAAGGTGGAGGAGCGCAAGGTCTCCAACATCCACAAGCTCCGTGAGGTCCACATGGAGGAGTGGAGGAGGACTCCAGTGGCAACCTGTGAAGTTCTGGTGAACTCCATGCCCAAGAGGGTTAAGGCAGTGCTGGAAAATAATGGTGGCCACACAAAATATTGACACTTTGGGCCCAATTTGGAAATTTTCACTTAGGGGTGTACTCACTTTTGTTGCCAGCGGTTTAGACAATGGCTGTGTTGAGTTATTTTGAGGGGACAGCTAATTTACACTGTTTTACAAGCTGTACATGCATTAATTTGCATTGTAGCAAAGTGTAATTTCTTCAGTGTTGTCACATGAAAAGGTATAATAAAATATTTACAAAAATGTGAGGGGTGTACTCACTTTTGTGAGATACTGTACATGTAAAACTTATGTGGGAGTGTTGTATCTCCTCTTTGTGTATCATCTGGGGCTGTTCACTTCACTGGGTATAGGAGAGGGTTTACATCCACTTTAATGCTTGTGAATGGAACACAACCTTTGCTGTTCTGTGAGGCTTTATAATATTACCTGATTTTTTTTTTTTAATGTATCATTTGATTAGTAGGCCTGGTGTCACATACCTGAGAGAAAACTGAAATGATGAGGTCGGCCTGTCTTGTAACTCCAAGATAAGAAGGAAGGGAAAACACAGGAGTGTTATATTAGAGGAAAGTTTTAATAACAAAGTATGTATCACACTCACAAGATAGAGATAAAAATCAAGCTCATCTTTGTGTCTGAAGTGTAACTCTCCCGGTGTCCAAGACAGGCACCAGCGTGGAACGCAAGGAAGCAACATCACTGGAAGTGGAGAAACATCAGGGAGAGAGCGTCCTAGATGCACAGAATAGGCAGGCATCTAGAACGGTCTCTCCCTGATGTTCCTTCTCTTCCGGTGATGTCACTTCCTTATGTTCCACGCAGGGTCCGTTCAACTTCCTGGTGGCCACAGGACTGCAAACAGATCCCCTGCCATCTTCTCCACGCTTGTATTCTGGGAGAGTTACCCCCCAGACACACAGATGAGCTTGATTTTTATCTCTTGTGAGTGTACTACATACTTTGTTATTAAAACTATGCTCTAATGCTACACTCAGGTGGCCCTTCCTGTGTTTTCCCTTCCTTCTTATCCTGTTTACAGAGCTGGATTTCTGAGGATAGCTGCCGCCATTCACCTTAAGAACCTATTCTTTATGGACTAATATGACTATTGGTTTACCACCCATTTATATGCTTACAGTTACTCTGTCTTTGCGCTTACAGTTTCCCGTTCTTCATTTGTCTGATATCTCCAGCCCAGGCCCCACTGGGAGTGAAATAGAGGGTGCAGAGGCACAAGAGAAACATGAGTGCCTGTAGGTGTAGACCAAGGGACTTGCAACGGGAGATGCAGTTCCAAGGCAACAGGAGAACCATCAGGTCAGAGATGGTAGCCGTACTACGTAGTTCAGCTGAGGTTAAGGAAGCACTCCATTTGAACTGCAGGGCCAGAGCGTGTGGCTGGTCTGAGCTCTCAGTAGACTTGCAGCAGGAATACACAGCAGGTTTTAGAACTGCGACAGCAGACTGCCAGGCAGACACTCAAACGATTCAGAAAGCCAGGATCAAAGACGTGTGGTCACAGGATTAGCGAGGGTCATCAACAGGCGGGCAGCGAGGTACCAAATCAGGAGCAGAGCCAAAGTCAGGAAGGAGCCGGGTCAGGAACTAGCGACAAGACAAAAGCAGGATGCGAGATTAGGTCAGGAGTAAGCTGGGTCAGCAACCAAGAAACACACTGGAAGTACAAAGGATACAGGGAAACAGCTGAAGACCAATCAGCATTAGAGCACAGACAGAAGCACCCTTAAATAGTCTGGCACCAACATACATTGTGTGCGTGCCCGTTCACGCCCATCCACATATCTGTTAGCCATTCTCTGGAGATTTGTGCGCACATGCACATTTCTGTTAGCCAAACGTTTCACAGGAATTCACTAACACCCCCCCCCAATAGACTGCTTTTCAGGATGAAGATGGAGGTAAGCTCACAACACCTGTGGAGCATGAACATTAGAGGAAGGTTCCCAAGAATTATTCTCAGTGCTGTAGCTCTTCCATCCAATGAGGAACAGAGTTCGGTTCCCCCCTCTTCCTGCAATCAAGGATGGCTTCGACCTCAAATTCTTAATTTTCTTCAACAAGCAGTGGAGCTGGATTCTCAGGTTCCCGATCAGAAGAAGGGTTAGAAACAGACCATTTTAGTAATGACACAAGAAATACAGGATGGATTCTTAAACTCTTAGGCAGAATTAACTCAAAACTACTGCATTAATCTTCCTCTTTACAGGAAAAAGGCCCAATGTATCTTGGCCCCAATTTCTTTGAGGGACAGGCCAACTTTAAGTTAACAGTGCATAGCCATTCCTTATCTCCAGGCTTTAGGTCGAGATTACCCCTCTTCTTCTTAACAAAGAATCTCTTATTGTTTGCTTGAGATTTGGTAATAGCTTCTTGCAGAAACTGATTATTGGACCTTCAGAATTTCAGACGATCCTGCACTGCTGGTACTGAAGATTCTTGAGGAACATCTGGCAGTAAAGAAGGGTAAAATCCATAATTCGCTAAGAAATGTGTTTATTTTATAGCGGAATGCACAGAGTTATTATAGGCAAACTCTGCCAATGGAAGAAGAGATGCCCAATCATCTTGTCCGAAAGATGAAAAACAATCTTGTTCCAGGGTCTGATTTGTCCTCTCAGTCTGACCGTTTGTGGTTGGTAAGCTGATGGCAAACTGTGTTCAATGCCCAAATCTTCACACAAAGCCTTCCAGAACCTGAAAGTGAACTGTACCCCATGGTCAGAAGTGATGTTACTGGGAATACCGTGTAGACATACCACTTCCCTGATGAAGGCAGATGTAGTCTCTGGAAGAAGGGGTTCCTTTCAAAGGCATAAAGTAAGCCATCTTGGAGAAACGATTCACTATCACAAAGATGGTAGTGAATCCTTTTAATGGGGGTAATTCTACAATATAGTCCATGGCGATCATGCTCCATAATTCATTAGGCACAGTAAGTGGTTCCAACAGACCCCAATGCTCCATAAACATACCGTGCATGATTTAACATAGTTACTGCAATTTCGCACCAGGTCCAGCCACCAGAATAAGCGAAGAACTAAGTCTGAAGTCTAATGAACTCCAAAATGACTTACCAGAGGATAATCATGGCACATGTAAAGGACCACCGTCTGAAATTGCTCTGGAACAAGATCAGCTCGTAATGGAAGTAGAGACCCTCTTTTAGTTGAAGACGAAATTCCTGGGGTGAAGGATGATCCAGGGCTGCTGCCTTGATCTGAGATATGAGATCAGCTTGTAGTAACAGAAAATTTTTTAGCAGGTAAAATCGTGTCAGGTTCAGGGGGTACCTCAGTATCTTGAAACAAATGAGAAAATGTTTCAGGTTTCCCATTCTTTATCCAGGCCGATAGGTAATATGGAGACAAAACCTAGAGAAGAAAAGCGTTTTGCTGTACTTAAGCACTCCAGATTCTTATGGTCTGTAAACACAAGAATAGGATGTGCCGCTCCTTCCAGCAGATACCACCATTCCTCCAAGGCTGTTTAATGGCAAGTAACTCCCAATCGCCTACATCATAGTTCCTTTCTGGAGCACTTGGCTTCCTAGAGAAAAAGGCCACAGGTTGGAGTAGGGACTTCACTCCTTGTCGTTGTGACAGTATGGCCCCTACAGCATTCTCAGAGGCATCAACCTCTAGGACCTATGGTAATGCAGGAGCAGAATGTTTTAAGATGAGTGCAGATTTAAAGAGACCCTTCAGTCTCTCAAACGCAGCTTGAGCTTCCAAAGTCCAGGTGAAGGTTGTACGTAGCTTTGTCAGCTGTGTGATAGGGGAAATTATACCAGAAAAGACTTTGATTAATTTTCTGTAGAAATTAGCGAACCCAACAAACCGCTGCACAGATTTCTTATCTGCGGGGGCAGGCCAATCGAGTATTGCTGATGCTTTGAGGATCTATGGCAATTCCATCTGCAGAGATAATAGTCCCAAGAACTGAATAGTGAGTTTCTTAAACTCGCTTTTTTCGGGCTTTGCATAGAGGCGATGTTCCCTCAACTTGCTTAACCACTAGCCGCCCGCCCACCATCAAATGACAGCTGGGCGGTGCGGCTCTTGTTCTGGGTGGGCGCGCAGTACAGCAATCAAAGCGGTGCCGTGTTGATAGGATACAGCACAACCTCAATCTATGTAAAGAGCCATGGCCGCGTGATCAGCTGTGTCCAATCACAGCCGGTCACATGTAAACACGGAGATGCCAGTAATCGGCGCTCCTCGCCTTACATTGACAGAGTGTAAGGAGAGGAGAGCTGATCAACGGCATCTCCTCACAGGGGACAGCTAGGTATTTAATCAGAGCACTGATCATCAGTGCCCACCAGTGCCAGCAATGAGTGCCCACAATGGCCACCAATCTGTGCCCACAAGTGCCAGCAATCAGTGGCCATTAGTGATGCCAGTCAGTGCTAGCTATGACTGCTGCCCATCAATGCCACCCATCAGTGCCTCCTATCCGTGAGGCCTATCTGTGTCCACCAGTGCTGCCTATCTGTGCCCAGTGTCACCAATCAGTGCCACCCATCAGTTGCACCTATCAGTGCCCATATTTTCCAGATTGGATGACCAGGATCACCGCATGGATCATTTGCTTTGGCATTTCAAACGCTCCTGAGTCGCACGGCTCGCCTGGAATCTTCCACTATGGCTGCTCCAGTACAACCTGTGTTGCAGGCCGTCCCTGCTGCTGCTCCAGTCTCTGTGCAGGCAACCGCCTCGAGTATTACCTCTATAAGAGGCATGTCTGGTTCCGCTCCGCTTTCCCAGTGATTTGGGGGCGATCCTGTTCAATGCAGAGGTTCTAAACCAGGTTGAGATATACTTTGAGATGCTGCCCCAGGCGTTTCCCACGGACAGAAGCAAAGTAGGTTTTGTGATATCTTTGCTTTCTGAGAGAGCCTTGGCCTGGGCAAACCCTCTATGGGAGATGAAAAAACCGTGGTCCTGAGTTACCCAGAATTTGTGGCTTCCTTCAAAAGGGTATTTGACGTTCCCGCACGCTCCCCTTCTGCTGCCAAGAGCCTCATGTCCATCAAACAGAGTACGGGAACTGTTGCCGATTACGTCATTGAATTCCGTACTCTGGCAGCAGAGGTTGCTTGGAACAATGAGGCCCTCATGACTGCTTTTTCTCATGGTCTCTCGGATTCCATCAAGGATGAGATAGCAGCCCGAGATATACCCACTGAGCTGGAGAGGTTGATCACGTTTGCCATCCTCATTGACTCCAGACTCACTCTCTTTTAAGGAGTGCTGGCTCAAGCCTCCTGTACATTTGTCTCCGAGCTTTGCAGTCCCACCCTTGCCTCCCTCACCTCCCATGCCTCCTGGTACCGAGTTGGTCTGTGAAGATGAACCCATGCACAGAGCCCTTAGGAGGAGGGAGAGATTGTGCCTTTATTGTGGCCAGTCTGGTCACTTTTTGAAGTCTTGTCCTACCCGTCCAGGGAACGCCCGAACCTTGAGGTCCTGTCACGGACAGACCTTAAGTGGCGTTGTTTCATTTCCAGTTTCCCAGAAAGATAAGCCCCTGGTTTCGGTTACCCTGTCTTGGGCTGAGTCATCCATCAAGATACAGCCTCTAGTCGACTCTGGGGCTGCAGGCCTGTTCATCGATGCTGCCTTTGTATCAAAGCACTTGACTCCGCTGCAGCTGCATGACACTCCACTTGCCATTGAGGCTCTTGACGGGAGACCTCTACAGCCTGCCCATGTAACTCATGAGACTGTTCCATTGTCCATGGCCGTAGGGGATCTTCACCATGAGATAATTCAATTCCAAGTTATTTCCTCACCTAAGTTTCTGCTGATTATTGGTTATCCTTGATTACAGAGGCACAACCCTTCTTTTGATTCTCTCCGTGCTGAGGTTATGTCCTGGTCGCCACAGTGCAGTGAGAGATGCTTCCAGAAGGTAGCCAAGGTTCTGTGCACCTCTTCACTCTCCTCCCTGTCGGAGGAGTACTGCGATTTTAGCGATGTCTTTGACAAAGGTCAAGCCGGTACTGCCTCTACACCGGTCGTATGATTGCGCAAGTGGCCTTCAACCTGGTGCCATACCCCCCTCGTGGCCGGGTTTACCCTTTGTCGGTCTTGAAGGATAAGGCCATGGAGGAGTATGTTGCAGACGCATTTTCTCGTGGTTTCATCTGCAAATCCTCGTCTCCTCCTGGTGCTGGTTTCTTTTTTGTGAAGAAGAAGAGTGGTGAACTGAGACCTTGAATCGATTATAGAGGTCTCAATCGCTTCACGATTAAGAATGCCTATCCCATTCCGTTGATTACAGAGTTATTTGACAGCCTCAAGGGAGCAACGGTTTTCACAAAGCTTGATTTGAGAGGGGCATACAATCTCATCAGGATTAAGGAGGGCGACGAGTAGAAAACTGCGTTTTAATACCAGATCAGGTCATTGAGTATATCGTGATTACCAACAATACAGACCTGATCACAGATGTGGAAATACGGGGCAATTTAGGTAACAGCGATCACAGGTCAATTAGTTTCAGTATAAATCACACAAATAGGAAACATGAAGGGAACACAAAGACACTGAATTTCAAAAGAGCCAACTTCCCTAAACTACAAACCTTGCTAAAAGGCATTAATTGGGATAAAATATTAGGAACAAAGAATACGGAGGAGAGATGGGTTTGCTTTAAGAGCATATTAAATAAGGACATTAGCCAATGTATCCCATTGGGTAATAAATTTAAAAGAGCGAACAAAAATCCTGGATGGCTTAACTCCAATGTAAAAATGCATATAAAAGCAAAGGAGAAGGCCTTCAAAAAATGCAAGGTTGAGGGATCATCCTCAGCATTCAGACTTTATAAAGAATGCAATAAGAAATGTAAGGGTGCAATTAGGACGGCTAAGATAGAACATGTAGACGTGGTGTATCGATTTTGCAAAAGCATTTGACACAGTTCCCCATAAACGTTTACTGTACAAAATAAGGTCCGTTGGCATGGACCATAGGGTGAGTACATGGATTGAAAACTGGCTACAAGGGCGTGTTCAGAGGGTGGTGATAAATGGGGAATACTCAGAATGGTCAGGGGTGGGTAGTGGGGTTCCCCAGGGTTCTGTGCTGGGACCAATCCTATTTAATTTGTTTATAAACGACCTGGAGGATGGGATAAACAGTTCAATCTGTATTTGCAGACAATACTAAGCTAAGCACGGCAATAACTTCTCCGCAGGATGTGAAAACCTTGCAAAAAGACCTGAACAAATTAATGGGGTGGGCGACTACATGGCAAATGAGGTTCAATGTAGAAAAATGTAAAATAATGCATTTGGGTGGCAAAAATATGAATGCAATCTATACACTGGGGGGAGAACCTCTGGGGGAATCTAGGATGGAAATGGACCTGGGGGTCCTAGTAGATGATAGGCTCAGCAATGGCATGCAATGCCAAGCTGTTGCTAATAAAGCAAACAGAATATTGGCATGCATTAAAAGGGGGATCAACTCCAGAGATAAAACGATAATTCTCCCGCTCTACAAGACTCTGGTCCGGCCGCACCTGGAGTATGCTGTCCAGTTCTGGGCACCAGTCCTCAGGAAGGATGTACTGGAAATGGAGCGAGTACAAAGAAGGGCAACAAAGCTAATAAAGGGTCTGGAGGATCTTAGTTATGAGGAAAGGTTGCGAGCGCTGAACTTATTCTCTCTGGAGAAGAGACGCTTGAGAGGGGATATGATTTCAATTTACAAATACTGTACTGGTGACCCCACAATAGGGATAAAACTTTTTCGCAGAAGAGAGTTTAATAAGACTCGGGGCCACTCATTACAATTATGCCCCGTACACACGGTCGGATTTTCCGATGGAAAATGTCCGATCGGAGCGTGTTGTCGGAAATTCCGACCGTGTGTGGGCTCCATCGGACATTTTCCATCGGATTTTCCGACACACAAAGTTGGAGAGCAGGAGATAAAATTTTCCGACAACAAAATCCGTGTGTACACAAATCCGACGGACAAAGTGCCACGCATGCTCAGAATAAATAAAGAGATGAAAGCTATTGGCCACTGCCCCGTTTATAGTCCCGATGTACGTGTTTTACGCCACCGCGTTTAGAACGATCGGATTTTCCGACAACTTTGTGCGACCGTGTGTAGACAAAACAAGTTTGAGCCAACATCCGTCGGAAAAAATCCTAGGATTTTGTTGTCGGAATGTCCGAACAAAGTCCGACCGTGTGTACGCCCTATTAGAAGAAAAGAGGTTTAACCTTAAACTACATAGAGGGTTCTTTACTGTAAGAGCGGCAAGGATGTGGAATTCCCTTCCACAGGCGGTGGTCTCAGCGGGGAGCATTGATAGCTTCAAAAACTATTAGATAATCACCTGAATGACCGCAACATACAGGGATATGTAATGTAATACTGACACATCATCAAGTCCAACCTATGTGTGTGATTGACGTGTGTCTTTTTTCAACCTCACCTACTATGTAACTATGTAATGCCTTTTGGCCTTTGTAACGCTCCGGCAGTTTTCCAGGAGTTCATTAACGATGTCCTCTGAGATTTGTTGCAGTTATGTGTGGTGGTTTATCTCAACGATATCCTCATATTTTCCAAGTCCCTGGAGAGCCACCACACAGATGTCTGTCCTGTGCTTCAGAGACTATGAGAGAACAATCTCTATTGTAAGTTGGAAAAGTGCGAATTCCATTGTGAACAGGGGAAATTCCTGGGCCATGTCATTTCCACTGCTGGTTTTTCGATGGACCCAGAGAAACTTTCAGTGGTCCTACAGTGGCCTCGACCCATGGGTTTACGTCCTCTGCAGCTTTTTCTTGGCTTTGCCAACTATTATCGGAAGTTTATTCGTAACTTCTCGTCTCTGGTCAAGCCCCTAACTGATATGACCAGGAAAGACGGCAACCCACAGAGTTGGTTTCCGGAGTCCATTAAGGCCTTTGAAAGTCTCAAGGTTGCCTTTGACGCCTTGTCACGACAATTTTCCTCCACTTCCAAGTTGGAGCCGGTTCTGGTTCCTGTTACTCCTCCTGATCGTATTCTGGCTACGGTTCGCACCAGTCTTACTTCTCCTTTGGGTGACAAAATTCTTGCTGCTCGGGTCCATGCTCCTCCTGAGAAACCTTGTGACCGCTGCTTTGTTCCCGAGAGTCTCTGTACTACCATGCTCCAGACTTGCCATTCTCCAAAGGCTGCTGGCCACCCTGGGAAGAATCAACTCTTTTGGGCCATTACCCAACAATGGTGGCCTAGTCTACGTGCTGATGTAACCGCCTTCGTAGCTGCCAGTTCTGTGTGTGCTCAGAGTAAGACTCCACAACACCTTCCAGTGGGCCTCCTACAAGCCATACCCAATGGAGAGAGGCCCTGGACCCACCTGTCTATGGATTTCATTGTGGAGTTACCCAACACAGTTATCCTTATGGTGGTTGACCGGTTCTCGAAAATATCGCATTGTATTCCACTCAAGAAGATGCCTACTTCTAAGGAACTGGCTTTTATTTTTGCTCAGGAGATCTTCTGCTTACATGGGCTACCAAAGGTGATTGTCTCAGACAGGGGTAGTCAGTTTGTGTCCCGGTTCTGGCGAGCCTTTTGTGCACAGTTGGGTATTCAGCTTGCTTTCTCCTCTGCGTATCACCCGCAGTCTAATTGGGCCACAGAATGAGCCAATCAGTCCTTGGAGCAATTCCTACGTTGCTATTTTTCTGACTATCATAGCAACTGGTCAGACCTCTTACCGTGGGTGGAGTTTGCTCACAATAGTGCCTTGAATTCAGCTTTCCGTTTGTCCCCGTTTATGGCTAACTATGGTTTCCAACCTTTCGTGTTGCCTGCCTCGTTTGTTCCGCAGAGTATTCCTGCATTAGAGGACCATCTCCGTGGTCTTCGTTCCACTTGGGCACAAGTCCAGGAGGCTTTGCGACATGCTAACGATAGGTACAGACTCCATTCTGACCCCAGATGCCTGCCTGCGCCTTCCTACAAGGTTGGGGACTGAGTCTGGCTGTCGTCTCCCAACTTCGTGTTACTTCTTTGAAGTTTGCACCTTGGTTTATTGGGCATTTCCGTATCGTTCGCAAGATTAACCCAGTGGCTTACGCGTTGGACCTTCCTCCTAGTATGCGCATCATGTCTCCTTATTGAAACCTTTGGTCTGCAACCACTTTACCACCTCGGTGCCACGTCCTCACCCTATACAGGTTGAGAACCATGAGGAGTATGAAGTACAATCCATTGTTGACTACTACAGTACCTGGTGCATTGGAAAGGGTACAGTCCGGAGGAACGCTCTTGGGTTTCATCCTTGGACGTACATGCCCCTGTCTTCCTCCTTCATTTCCATACACGTTTTCCCCTCAAGCCCGGTGGTCCTCTGAGGGGGAGGGGTTATTGAGGAGGGGGTACTGTCAGGGCTGGGCTCAGCCCTTCCTTCTCTGAGCTGGCTGCTCAGCTGTCGGCTAATTGCCAGCTCCTTTCTCTGCACAGTGACTCAGCTGTTGAGGATCTGCTCATCAGTCCTGCCTACTTAAAGCCGTCCAGCTCACTTCATCTCTGCCTTCACCTTTGGTCATATCTCAGAGACTTCTCCTGCGTTCCTGTTGAAGACTTGCTCGGCTGACGTCCCTTCTGGCTCCTGATCCTGCTTGCTGTTCTACTACGTTGATCTCTGGTTCTCTGACATTGGCATTGGCTGCCTACCCGATCTGGTTACTGAACTCTGGCTATGTATTGACTAAGCTTACTCTGTTTACCTTTTTATTATTATTAAACTAGTGTGATTAACTGTATTTCTGTCTCGGTCTGATTCATGGTTTCTGACAGTGATGACGTCCGAATGCAAGTACTCCCGATGACCTGAAGCCGTAAAACACAAGATAGGTATAGTCTCTAGAGTGACAGGCCCAGATTTGATGTCTGAACCATCACCAGATGGACCGAGAAGCTATCCATAAAGAGGCAGATCATGCTGGGCCACAAATGAGTCAACAAAACAGCTATGAGCCCCGGAATCCACAATAGCAGAAACGGAGAGCGTCTTTTCTGGTAACTGAAAGGAAACTGTCAGAATAGTATGAGCTCAACCAAAGTCCAGAGCAGCAACTGTGTAGGGTGGAGGAAAAGGTCTCCTAATTTTGTCTTCTGGGACAAGTCCATAAAAAGTGTCCTGCATCCCCACATTAGAGGCAGAGGTTACCATGGCAACGCCGTAACCGTTCTGGTTCAGACAGAGGAGGTCTTGGGAAACTGGATCGTGGAGATTCATTGGTGCCTGAAGCTTTCCTTGGCATGGCCGTAATTGTTAGAAGCCTTCCTTAACCACTAGTCATCCGCGCTATAGCCGAAAGACGGCTGCAACGCGGAATCCAATTGCCGGGAGGGCGCCCTGGACGTCCTCCTGTTTACTTCCATGATGGGCGCGCATCGTGGAAATCCTGTGTTGGCCATGTCCCTTGGAAACAGCCAATCACAGATTGTGCTAAATGGCCAATCACAGCGGCCATTTAGCACTCGATCGCAGTGTCCAATGTGAGATGATCTCAAATGTAAACATATGAGATCATCTCTCATTGCTGGCTCTCTCTCCTCACACGGAGAGGAGGATCTGTGCTGCAGCGTGAGTGCCAAACTTTATGTGAAAATACATTTAACCAGTGAAAACACACAACAGAGCCCAATAGTGCCCATACAGTGCCACATCAGTGCCATTGGTGCCACAGTGCTCATCACTGTTAGTGTCTCAGTGCCACCTGTCGTCAGTGCCACCTGTCAGTGTCACTTGCCACCTCAGTGCCACGTTTCATCAGTGCCACGTGTCATCAGTGCCATCTGCCAGTGTCACGTATCATCAGTGCCACGTGTCATCAGTGCCATCTGCCAGTGTCACGTATCATCAATGCCACATATCAGTGCCATCTGCCAGTGTCACATGTCATCAGTGCCACGTATCGGTGCTATCTGTCACCAATGCAATCTGCCAGTGTCACCTGTCATCAGAGCCGCATATCAGTGCCATTTGTCATCACTAAGAATGTCACAAAGATTATTTTCAGCTGAGGAGGCATATAATATTCTTGCGGCTGACGAGAGCAACGGGGAGCTCTCCGCTTCGGATTCCTCATATTCAGATTCTGAGTCTGACGTGGACTACGAGCCTGTCCAAAGCAGTGGAACACTGACAGCCTCAGAGGAGGATGAGAGTCCGCCCGCCAGACGAAGGCGTACTCGTGAGGAGGCAGTGCCATCCACCAGCACCGTAGTGCCATCCACCAGCACCGCAGTACCTCAGCCACGTACCAGTGGGGTGTCACCTCAGTCCCAAAGGGTTAGGTCCCATGCCAGCCTTCCCTATTCCCTTCAGAACCCCTTGTGGCTTCCTCCTAATTCAGGAGAAGCTATCATTCCCCCTTTTACTGCCCAGCCAGGAGTTAAGGTGGACACAGAAAATTTTTCCCCGATTTGATTTTTTTCAATTTAATTTTTACTGAGGACATGCTAGCATCAATTGTGGCCCAGTGCAACCTGTATGCACAACAATTCATAGCATGTAACCCAACGTCCTATTATGCCCGTCCCTACGAGTGGAGATCCCTAACATTCTGTATGGGACTAACCAAAAAAATGCATTACATCCGTATTGGTCTACCCTCCCTATCCACCGCATGCCCATCTTTTCCTCAGTAATGCCCAGGACCAGATATCTCATGATTATGAGATTCCTACACTACAATGATAATACCCAGTGCCCTCCCCGAAATTACCCAAATTTTGACAAGCTTCATAAAATTCGGCCACTACTAAATTATTTTTCGGAAATCTTCCCCCAGTTGTTTACCCCAGACCAACACACATGCGTGGATGAGTCCCTTGTAAAATTTACTGGCAGGCTGGGCATAAAACAATTTATTCCCACCAAAAGGGCCCGCTATGTGGTGAAGATGTATAAATTGTGCGACCGAGCTACAGGGTATACCTATGCCTTCATGGTATACGAAGGGAAGGACATCCAGCTACATCCCCCTAATTGCCCTGAATACATCGGATCGAGTGGGAAAGTCGTTTGGGAACTCATAAACCCACTCCTGGAGAAAGGCTACCATTTGTATGTGGACAGCTTTTATACTAGTTTGCCCCTGTTCCGCAGCCTTCACAGAAATAACACTCCAGCATGTGGCACTGTAAGGAAGGACCGGAAGGGCTTTCCTCAAAACCTCGTCAACAAGAAGCTAAGAAGAGGGGAGACAAGAGTTTACGAAATGAGGAAATTCTAGCTGTGAAGTGGAGGGACAGAAGGGATGTCTGTGCTTTCATCGATCCACGATAATACCGTTGTGGAGATCACCAGGAGGAATGGCCAAATCCAAAAGCCAACATGTATCCACAAATACAGTATGTTCATGGGGGATGTCGACTTCAACGACCAAATGCTCGAAACCCTACCTTGCCACAAGACGAACATACCAGTGGTATAAAAAAGTTTAAATTTATTTGTTTAATTTGGCCATATACAACAGCTACGTTATTTATCACAAATCCAGTGAAAGCCCCAAATTCTTCCTTGGCTACCAGGAGGAAATCACCACTGCTCTATTCCCGAACGGCCCACCAGAAACCATTCGATCCGATGTGATTAGCAGACTCTCCGAACGCCACTTTCCCGAAATAATCCCTCCCAGACCAACAGGCAGAAAAAATGCCGGGTGTGCACCAAAGGAGGAGTGAGAAGAGACACCACTTTTTATTGTCCCCAATGTCCTTCCCAACCAGGCCTCTGCATAGTTGACTGTTTTCGCCGTTGCCATACTTCACTAAATTATTAGTGAAGTATGGTAAACACTTCCTACCATTTACTTTCACACCCCTTATGCCTCTACTTGCTCTGTAACTGACCCTGGCTTGTTATTCGACCACGCTTCTGCCTACCGATTCTGTTCATACCTCTGCCTGATCTGGAACTGACCCTGGACTGTTTGACCATGCTTTTTGCCTGCCTCTTGGACTGATCTTGTACCCTGCCACTGGACTAGTGGGATTCATAACACAGGGGTCTCACATATGTGAGGGTCTCCAGAATTGTTTTTCTGGATGAAGAAAACATTTTTTTTTTCTCATTCCTAGATTAGGGTCTGGAGACTCAGAGGCTTCAAAGAGATTTGGGTGGGAGAAGCCTCTACCTCTGTCCCCATTCTGTCCTGAATGAGGCCCTACTTCTGCCTGCTGCCTGTAGAACCTATGCCATCATGCCTCTGCCTGTCGCATGAACTGACCACACCACATGGATGGACCATGTTCCTGCCTACTACCAGGATCAATATTTTGGCATTGCTGACAATCTCTGCCTGCACTGACCATGGACTGTATATGGACAGTATCCCTGCCTGCTGCCTGTACTGACTATGGACAGCGTTCCTGCCTGTTGCCTGGACAATTGCGTTCACTTTTGCTGACCAAGTCCCTGCTTGCTGCTTGGACCAGTGCTATACTTCTGTGGACAACTGTGCTACTAAAACCACAGGTAATCTTTTTTCTACCCTTTGCTCAGCAGAATGTATTTTGGGGTGTAATTCTTAGTATATGCATGCTATGTGTCCCTAGAACACCTGACAGTGTTCCTTTTATGTGGCCAGGCTGTGTAAAAGTCTCACACATGTGGTATCGCCATACTCAGGAGGAGTAGCAGAATGTATTTTGGGGTGTCATTTTTGCTATGTACATGTTATGTGTTGGAAATATCTTATAAATGGACAGCTTTGTGTAAAAAAAAATGCGTTTTCATTTTTTTTTTGCACATTTTCCAAAAACTTCTGGAAAAAAATGAACTATTCAAAAGACTCATTATGCCTCATAGATTATACGTTGGGGTGTTAGCTTTCCAAAATTGGGTCATTTTGTGGGCGTTTCCATTGTCCTGATGCTCCAGGGCCCTCAAAAGTGTAATAGGTGGTTGAGAAATGAGATTTGTAATTTATGCTCCTAAAACCCTTGAAGGTGCTATTTCAATATTGGACCTCTGTATGTGGCCAGGCTGTGTAAAAGTCTCACACATGTGGTATCACCATACTCAGCAGGAGTAGCAGAATGTATTTTGGGGTGTCATTTTTGCTATGTACATGCTATGTGTTGGAAATATCTTATAAATGGACAACTTTGTGTAAAAAAAAAAAATGCGTTTTCATTTTTTTTACACATTTTCCAAAAACTTCTGGAAAAAAATGAACCGTTCAAAAGACTCATTATGCCTCATAGATTATACGTTGGGTGTTAGCCTTCCAAAATGGGGCCATTTTGCACGCGTTTCCGTTGTCCTGGTGCTCCAGGGCCTTCAAAATTGTAATAGGTAGTCAACAAGTTAGATGTGTCATTTATGCTCCTAGAATACCTGATGGTGCTCCCTGCATGTTGGGCGCCTCCTATGTGGCTAGGCTGTGAAAAAGTCCCACACATGTGGTATCGCCATACTTAGGAGGAGTAGCAGAATGTATTTTGGAGCGTCATTTGTGGTATACACATGCCATGTGAGAGAAATAACCTATTACAGTGACAATTTTGTGGGAAAAAAAAAATCTTAATTTTGTAAAGAATTGTGGGAAAAAATGACATCATCAAAAACCTCACCATGCGTCTTACTAAATACCTTGGAATGGCTACTTTCAAAAAAGGGGTCATTCGGGGGGGTATTTGTACTTTCCTGGCTTGTTCGGGTCGCAAGAAATGAGATTTTTTTATGATTTGCACCACAACTTGTAGACTCTATAACTTTCACACAGACCAAATAATCACTAATTTGGGTTATTTTTACCAAAGATATGTAGCAGTATAAATTGTGACCAAAATTTATAAAGAAAAATTAATAATTTGCAAAATTGTATCACAGAAACTTAGAAAAATGCGTTTTTATTCAAAATTTTTGGTCTTTTTTCATTTATAGCGCAAAAAATAAAAAACCCAGAGGTGATCAAATACCACCAAAAGAAAGCTCTATTTGTATGAAAAAAAGGACAAAAAATTCATTTGGGTACAGTATTACATGACTGAGTAATTGTCATTAAAATGTGAGAGCACTGAAAGCTGAAAATTGGTCTGGTCACGAGGGGGGTTTAAGTGCCCAGTTGTCAAGTTGTTAATCTAATATTTAACAATTAACATTACTAACATATGTATGAATGGGTTGGGTCTTTATAGTATGATTTGAGTTGTATATATTTACTTCTTCTAGATTAGGAAAAGTAAAATATTTTTTATTTTACCATTTTTGCAATTTTTCCATTTGCTTTTTTATTTTTTACTTATAGCTTTCAAAGTTTATAAAAGACCCCCCAAACCATATATTTTCTTAAAGCACATGATCAGAATAAAAAGAAGGTGCTACTAATTTCTAAGGTCCCACGATATTTGCGTTTATCAAAACAATATTTTTGCTAAAAATCCACTAAAATCATGATTAGCAGATAAATACACAGCAAATTTGACAAAATTCCTACTAAATATAAAAGCTTAACCTGTATTGAGTTCATAAATGACAAATATTTGTAACTTTTAAATTGCGCCTTTTAGCGAAATGATAAAAATTGAACAGACACGAAAGTGTAAATATCCAAATTTCACAAAAAATATGAAGGTTTTTAATTTTCCCTTAAAGCTTTCAGAATTTGTGAAAGACCCCCCAAACCATATAATTTCTGAAAGCATATGACCTCTGGAATAAAAAGAAGGTGCAACTGATTTTTTAGGCTAAAAATACACTAAAACCATTAGCAGATAAAAACACAGCTAATGTTACTAAATTCCAGCTAAATATAAAAGCTTAACCAGTATGGAGTTAATACAAAAGTAATTTTTACATTGCGCCTTTTTGCAAAATGGTTAAAATTCAACGTATGCAAAAATGTAAATATACAAATTTCTCTAAAAAGCTGAAGGTTTTCATTTTTCCCTTACAGTATTCAGAATTTGCGAAAAAGACCCTCCAAACCATATATTTTCTGAAAGCATGGGACCAGTAGAACAAAAAGAAGGTGCTACTGATTTTAAAGGCAGCACGAGATTTGGACAAATGTTTATCAAAACAATATTTTCGCTAAAAATACACTAAAATCATTAGTAGTGCACATAAACACAACATAACTTACAACATTCCTGCTAAATTGCTACTAAAACATCATTCACATGTGGCATACTAAAGTGTACAATTTAGTATGCCACATGTGAATGATATTTTAGTAGCAATTTAGCAGGAATGGGGATGCCCATGTTTACCCGCACAGGTGTTCCATGCATCCCCATATAGGCAGTCCCATTTATGTCAATTGGGATGCAACAGCTGCACAGGCATAGCTGCTATTCCTAATCTGACGTTTGTGTGGGTACATGACCCCGAACGCAGACCGTGTGAGATCAGGGAAATGCATGCGGATCTACATGGATGTAAAATTGGGAGCAACGGCTCTGTTCGTGCAGTTGCTGCTTCCCAAATTACATCAATGGGACTGAACAGAGATGCATGGAACACCTGTGCATCCCTGTAAAGGTACGCTGTGTATGCCCTGTGTGAACAAGGCCTTAGGCCCCTTTCACACAAGCACACTGATTGGATCTATCTGTCCGTTTTTCAGGCGGGCCCAATCGGACCATGCATTGTCCTCTATGGAGAGGCTGATGTAAATGCACATGTGTCCATTTACACCCGCCTGCTTCCGATCCAGTCTAATCCGCTAAAAACAGAGGGAGGGGGACCCCAAAGGTTGGGCTCGGAGCGCAGAGCATTGCACGCCGAACCAACCCACTTGTGACAGTAGCGAATTAATATTCACTATTGTCGGAATGGAGAGATCGGAGTCCAACTGAGGAGCCAAGCTCTGTTCTCCCAAGACGTTATGAGCAATCAGAATGATGGAACACACATATGGGAACCTCCTGGGTCTGATGAGGACAATGATTGCCAGACACCTAAACAGGTGCGGAGAGTTCTGATCAAGGAGGAGAGGTGCATTTTGGCCCATGAACGGTACAGAAGATAACACATTGTACATCCAGCAGTGAGGGGTCTTATTGGACTGTCAGGATGACAATGACGATGATGAAGATGGAGACATCTCCCAGTCAGCTCCGGGTAAGCAGAGCAAGGAAAGCTTCTTAGAAACTGAAAAAAAGGACAGTCCTCCCTGCATTGCTTCCTCTAAGGGCCGCCCGAGTGGCAAGAGGGCCAACAAGCTCTCCAATATAATTTCTCATCTGCAGAGCCTGGCCAGTGAGCATGAATCCCCCCGCAGAGAGACTGCAGCAGAGGAAGACTAGGTCTGGCCTCAGGTGGAGAGCTCTTACGCCTTCTCTAGTGACGGCATTCCATATGAAGGTAACAGTCTGGCCTCGCCGGAAATATTTTTTTTTTTTGCAAGAAAATTACTTTGTACCCCCAAACAGTATATATTTTTTTAAAGCAAAGGCCCCACAGATTAAAATGGTGGGTGTTGCAATTTTTTTTTCACACAGTATTTACGCAGCATTTTTCAAACGCAATTTTTTAGGAAAAAACACACTTTTTTTAATTTCAGTGCACTAAAACGCACTATTTTGCCCAAATGTTTGATGAGATAAAAAGATGATCTTATGCCAAGTACAGGGATACCAAAAACGACATGCTTTAAAATTGGCGCACAAACTTGCAGTGGCGACAAACTACATACATGTTTAAAAGCCTTTACGGGTTACCATTTTAGAGCTACAGAAGGAGGTCTACTACTAAAATTACTACCCTGACCTTTGCGGTGATACCTCACATGCATGATGCAATTGCTGTTTACATTTGACACCATACCAACGCTTGCGTTTGCCTTTGCGCGTGAGCACAGGGGGACAGGGGTGTTTTTGTTTTTTTTTAGATATTTATTTTGCTTTCTTATTATATTTTTAAACTGTTCCTTTGATTTTTTTTTTAATCATTTTTATTGCTATCTCAGGGAATGTAAATATCCCCTATGATAGCAATAGGTAGTGACAGGTACTCTTTTTTTTTTAAAAAAAATGGGGTCTATTAGACCCTAGATCTCTCCTCTGCCCTCAAAGCATCTGACCACACCAAGATCGGTGTGATAAAATGCTTTGCCAATTTCCCAATGGCACTGTCTATATCCGGCAAACCTAAGTCATGAATTGCTCGTAGCTTCCGGGTTCTTAGGCCACAGAGATGATTGGAGCCATTCTGGTCTCTGATCAGCTCTATGGTCAGCTGGCTGAAACACCGGCTGCATTCTCGAGTTCCCTGTTGGGACAGGAGAGCCCGAAAAAAACCATGGAAGATGGTGGGAGGGGGGGACGTTCCCTCCCACTGCTTATAAAAGCTGTCTAGAGGCTAATTAGCCACTAGGATTGCTTTTATATGAAAGCTGACCACTGGCTGAAAAGAATGATACCAAGATGATCATTCAGGTATAACCACTCAAAGTCCAGCAACATACCAGTACGTTGCTGGTCCTTGTTGGGCATACATTGTAATGTTCTTTTTTTCATGCAACCTGTGGGCTGAATGAAAAAAAGAGATTGATCGGTGGGTATGCCCACCATTAGAATACCGCCCTTCATCCACCCACTTCTAATGATGGGTATACATGCACCATTTTGTTTTTAACTGTGGTGGTGAAATCACCTCCTACAACGATGGAGTCGCTGATTTACGTATCGTGGGAGCAAACGCTGTTGCTGTCAAGATAAATAAATCAGTGCTACAGCTGAATGGCCTAAAATATATATGCCAAAGCATGGGGGCATCCGCACCAAAAGTTAGGAGCAAATCTCTCCTCCACCCCTGCTGCCTCCATGCTTCGGCATATATGCTCTATTTTTTTTTTTAACTGTGAAATCACCTCCGACAGCGCTGGAGTCACGGCTTTATGTATCGTGTGAGCAAACGCTGTTGCTGTCATGATAAATAAACACTTGCTGCAGCTGAATGGCATACATGCTAAGCAAATGATGGTTAACAATTAAACAAACATTACAGTATAACATACCATACCTGCAAAGCAAATACAATAAAACATAGTAAAAATAGAGAGAACGATAGATATAGAACAATAGTGAGCGAACAGTAGAGCAGACAGTAGAGAGCGAATATAAGAGAGAGAACAATAGAGAGAGAGGTGAAAAATACAACCACAACTATTTTTGGATTTTTTATTTTATTTTTTTGTGTTTTTTTTTTTTTTTTCACTTATTTCAAGAACTGTAAAAAAAAAACTGTAAACTTAGTTTGAAACATTCATCAATGCAGAGACCAGGTTGGTCAGGACAGGAGGGACAATAAAATCGGGTGTCACGCCTAAATCCGCGTTTGCTGCAGACACGACATCTTTTTGGGGGATTTCTTTGGGTAAGGGTACCAGGAAGGACAAAAGGAAAATGCCTCTCATGTAGCCGGCTCACTGCATTTGGATTGGGAAGTTGGGCAAGAGCACCTTCTGGAAACAGAAGGGCTCTTGCGATCTCTTCCTGGAATTTAAGGAAGGATCCAGTCCGTCCTAAAGCTCTGTATAGCACATGAGCATTCAGCAAAGCCAATTAAAATAAGTACACAGACACTTTTTTGTACCAGCGTCTGGCCTTATATGCAATTGGGTACGGTGCCAACAACTGGTCCACCCCGCCCATGTTAAGGTTGTATTCGTGGACACCGAGGGGTTTCTCCACAACACCAGTCGCCGTAGGAATTTGGACTGCCGTGTCTGCGTGAAGCGAGGACAGAATGAAAACATTCCGTGAATCCCTCCACTTCACTGTTAACAAATTATTACACCTCAAGCAGGCTCTCTCCCTCCATCTAAGTCAGGCTTCTACAAGCCGTTGGGGGAAGCCCTGGGGATTAGGTCGCACAGTGCCACATGCGCCAATTCTGTAATCAAAAAGGTGACTAAAAAGTGGCACGTAATAATTGTCTACGTACAAGTGGCACCCCATTCCGAATAAGGGTGACACTAAGTCCCACACTATCTTACCAGCGCTTCCTATGTAGTCTGAGCAGTTCTCCGGCTCTACGTGACTATCTTTTCCCTTGTAAACCATAAAACTATATGTTTAGCCTGTGGCCCTGTCACAAAGCTTATACATCTTGACCCCGTATCTGGCACGCTTGCTGGGAAGATACTGTTTGATAGACAAGCGGCCAGAAAACTTAATCAGGGACTCATCAATGCAGACAACTTGATTGGGAGTAAACAAGGCTGCAAAACGTTGGTTGAAGTGGTTTACGAGGGGTCGAATTTTGTAGAGCCAATAAAATCCAGGGTCACCCCAAGGATGACAGAGTTCATTGTTACTGAAGTGCATGAACCGCAAGATCTGCTCATCATGTCCTGGTCATGGAGGCAAAGAACACTGGCATATGGGGAATTGGGTCAGTGGACCAATATGACCGCAACTCACTCTTTTTGGTTATGCCCATGAGGAGGGATAGGCCCAGAAAGGTCTTACAAAGCATACAAATTGCTTTGGTCCACAATAGCTATATAGAGATCTTCGGTGAAAAACAGTGAATAAAAATCAAGTGACATAAAATCAACTGTTTCCACCTGAATTCCGGGTTGGCCAGTGAATGGGGAAGTACGGGTGCTGCAGAAGAGGTGGGTTCCCAATTAGGATTGGCGAATGCAGCAGGAAGGGCACTATGGGCTTGATGGGCCTGTGTTTTTCTTCTTGGTGGTAGCGGGATACTACTCGTGCTTGCCACCTCGCCAGCTTGAACTGCACTTATGGGACTCGCCACGTCACCAAATGTTACTGCAATGCTGGATGTACGACCAGGATGTACTAGGCCGCTGTAGCTTGCCAGTTCACCAGAAGGAATAGCGACGCTAGTACTGGCTCTCTGCTCCATATGAGGAACCTGCGGTTCTTGCACCTCAACAACAGCAGAAGAAGATTGGGGTCTGGTATGCCTAGCCTTGGCAGGGACCAAAACTTTGTCGTCAGAGCTATCTGTCAGGGTGCCGCTGCTGTCTACAGGTTCGTATTCTGAGCCTGAATCTGACAGATGAGTGACTTCCTCTTCACTATCTGTTATGCTCAGAAACGTGTAGGCTTCTTCACTACTGTACCTTCGATTTGCCATTTTGGGCTCTAAATTTATTGGTACAGCAGTGAGACTCGCAGGTAAAAAAGCACCTGTTAGCGACTGATTCAAACGCTACCAAAAAAACTGTTAGAGCTCGCAGGGATCAGGCCTGACTCTGCGAATGCTGCAGTTATGTGTGTTGTGTTTTGTAAGTGACAGTGATCGATTGATACTGCACTTGGCTGGGCTGGGCTGGGCGGAGGGGCTAAACGCAGGTGCTAGCAGGTATCTGGGCTGATCCCGCTAACACTGCGTTTTTGTGTACCCTAAACTGTTGGGGACGCTAGTATAGCTCTGATCAGATATCGATCCGTTCAGACACTATACTACTAAGGGAGGTGTATGGTGTGTGCGTGGCTGTTAGCGGTACTGGCACTAATCTGACGCTGCCTGGGGCGTCACAGACCCTATCTGACGCTAAAACCTAACTTTGATCACCCACTGAACGATCAGGGGGTTAAACCTTTATTGGGTAATAAACGGCGTTTACCCTGACGCTATAAAAAAAATCTAATTAAACTGCGTCACTCGTGACACTTATACTGTGATCACAGGTGACGGGGTAATCCAGGGGTTAAACCTTTATTGGGGGGTTAGGGGGGGTCTCTAGACCTATCTGGGCCTAGGCCCAATTACCCTAACACTGATTTTTGTCACTAATGACACTAGTACAGCGATCAAAAAAAATCTGATTGCTGTACTGGGTGAGACAGTGACAGGTGGTGAAGGGGTTAATTGGGGGGGTGATCGGGGTGAATATGTACCTACGTGATCTGGTGTCAATGTAGTGTTGTGCAACTCACTGTTCTGATGCTCTCTCCTCTCGGTCCGGAACGAAAAGACCGACACGAGGAGAGATTACATCACTTCCCCTGTCAGTGTTTACAGTTACACAGACAGGGGAAGGAGATAATTCGTCAGGAGCAATCCCCAGGTCCAGGCCAGATATCATCGGCCTGGGCCTGGGAACTGATCAGCTCCTGATCGAATTCGATCATCTGGGACGGTGGGGGGGCCGCGCGCATCACGTATAGTAACGTGATTTCGCGCAGCTGGACCAACCTGCCGCAGTAAAACTGCTGAGGCTGATCCGGAACCGGTTAATTGGTGCAATCGCTTTCTGATTGTAGATGCTCTTTGACACCAACTGGTGAAGATTTACCTGCAAATCCTACAGTGAAATTTCAAGGTTCTTGGAGACTTCTGTTAGCATCAGTTGATCAACTGTTAGGCTGGACTCACTGGAGTGGTCAGTTCTGAACAAATTGAAAGTTGTTTGAAATCAATAGCAAAAAACAAAACAAAAAACATACCCTATTCCCCTTAAAGGCTAAGTTTACCTTTTGCACCATGTTACATGTTATTTAGAGAGTAAGATGTAAGATTGTGCACATGCCCCCCTCACACCCTCAAATATCTCCCTCACAGCCTCCGTCACTATAAAAATCGGTATGGCTGTGTGAGACTCTGCCACATATCCGTGTCATTTATTCACAGGGACCTGTGAATGAATAAAACTACAAATCCTTTCTGCTACCATGTCAGAGGGACTTGTAGTTTTCATTGGACTATGAGTGTGGTAGGCAGCAAAGTCGTAGTTCATTGAAACTTCCTCCAGCTCTCCATCTGTTGATAAGAACGTTTACCATGGGTACAATACAATAAGGCATTTGTATTAAAGTCTTCACAAACAAGAATAGGCAGGCAAAGGATCAGATATTCAGTAATTTAAACACAATGAGTAGTCTTAGATAAAACTGAGGTAACAAAGCTAACATTTAAATAATTTTTTAGCCCAACACTTCATATACCTGATATGTGCCTGCTGTACCATGTACTTGTATGAGAAAGTATCCTGTTCTTTGTATTGCTTCCTTTATGTGAAATCCCTGGTGTTCCTGCCAGTCCCTCTGCTTTCCTATTAAAACTGACTACACTAAGCAGGAGAGCACAGTGTGGTCAGTTCTCTAGCTATGCTGGGAACTCTGTGTACTCTCCTCCAATGATCAGGCTTGTCCTGACACCCCCCCGCTGCACAGCCTTTCACTGGCAAGCTCCGTTACAAAAAGGGGAAAAAAGGTTTCTTTCTATTAATTTCTACTTTAAACTGAATGGGTTGTTTTACAAGGTGATCATTTACAATCACTTTAAGTAAGAAAAGGCAAGGAGAAAGAGGTAGGTAGAATAAGCTGGTATTTTCTAAATTAATACAAGGCTTCCTCTGATTGACTTAGGCAGAGAGGCAGGCAGATGGCATCATAATCTTTGCCTAAGCCAATCAGAGGAAGCTTTGTATTCATTCATTCAGTGGCTGCACAGGAGGAGGAGGAAGTGCAACAACGGATGGCCCATAGGAGTCTATGGGGGATATCACCACTCCCAGGCATTACCAGCCATTGTGGAGTGCTCTCTTGTCTTCCCTGCAGCTGATTGACACAGGGGATCACTTGACCGGATTGAAGCAGGCTAAAAATAGATATGTATATGCATCCTTTTTGCACAGATTAGTCAGCATAGGTGTTAGGAGAGGTAGGGGACATTTTTAAAGCTAGTTAGATTTAAGCTGGAATTCCACCTTAAAGCAGAACTTCAACCTGCATCTCACCACCTTCCACTGCCACATTTGGAACTTTTTGGGGGGGGAGTGGGGAGCAGATACCTGGTTTTGACAGGTACCCGCTGCCACTTCCAGTCAGATCGCCGCAGCGATCTGTGTGGAAGGTCAGCCCCCCTCCTTCCCTTGCAGCCTTCTGGGACACATTACAGGTCCCAGAAGACTGTGGGGCCATTCAAAAGCACAGCACGGCTTACCCATGCTCAGTAGGAAACCGGCTGTGAAGAAAAAAAACATTCCCCACTGGGTGATCTATGTACTGTACATTGCAATGATTTTAACAAACTTTGTTGCAGATTCCTATTTTTTGTTATTCTAAAGAGAAGTAGCTGTTTGTGTCCATGTGCAAAATCAATGTGAATAGGAGTGATTTTATAATTATCGATCAGCTGATGCACTTGTAGGGTTCTAATAAGGAAAATTGCAGTGTCTGCATCCCTGTAGACTTGATTCCCTTGGGGAGTATATCACTAAAAATGAAATTTTTGTTGCAGGGAATGCCCAAAATTTGACTTGCATCTCAGTGCACACTTCTGGGAAAATCAGCGAGCCAATCGCACAAGCAGGAAATGACATTTCTGAGGTGTTTTCTGTACAACGCCTGTGTACAGAAAACCTCCAGGTTGCCATATTGCATTGCGTTTTACAGAAAATTACAATGCTGCAGATTGAAAAGGAAAGATCATTTTTAATAACATTCAATAACAATATGACTTGTGTCGCAATTGTTTATGCTATATTTTTTTTTGTATTTGCTATTTTTTTTAATTTTGTATGCATCAGGTCTTTGCATTTTAGAAACTAGAAGATATATCTTACTTTAATAAGTGGTTCAGCAGCTAAATAATAGTTGTTATAAAAAGTGCCCTTTTTCAGTATGTTGGCTGTTCTTGCAATTAGGCCTTTGGGAATAAGGTTTTCCTTATTGTTACCCGTTTATTATATTTAAGATTTAATATATCAAAGATCTGACATGGGTTAAATGAGAGTTGACCAAGAGTAAAAGCTTTAACACAATAACAACATTTATTGGTAAGTATTTGAAAGTCTATCTAATACACAAGCATCTATGTATAGTCTACACCAAGGAAGAAAATATTAAGTTAAAATAAAAGAATTACATGAAGGAATACAGAGTATATTCCTTAAAACATTCATCTGCAAACATATTTAGTTAAAAGTAAAGGGCATACCTTTCCCATAATTACCCTTTCTTACCAAAGTTCCATCCTGATGGCTGGTCTCCCCAAAAGAGGCGTTTCCTCCCAGCTAGTCTGTGTATATCAATACAGGCTGATGCCTCATTGGTCAGCATAGCGTGACTTCTGATTGGTTATTTTCCCTATACTATGCCTAAGTCAGCCCCCTTTAATGCAAATCCTTGTGAGCCAGAGATTGACTTGAATTTTCCTGGGAATTTAAGTATTGATTAAGGGTTGGCCTCCCTTCATTGCATATCCTAGCATGGGATCCTTTGAAGTGTGTTTGTGTACAACAATGAGGTTTGAATCCATTGTTTGTACACAAAAGGCTGGGCCCCGTCTTGTCTGGTCTTCTTACAGATGTGTGAAGATACTTCCGGCCTGCATAGATACAAGCTAAATGATATATATTTCTAATTACAATATTTTACAGCTATTAATGAAGATTTCACAAACTCGTAAGGCAACAGATGGCCCCAGAGAATAAGACTCAGCCACACCTCAAATAATGGTTTATGTGTAATCTCCCTTAATATTTGGAACTTTTGGCTTTGCCTTCTGAAACAAAACAAAAAACTCTTTGAGGAAAAGAAAAAACTTTTAAACTCCCCATCTCTACAGTCCACATTTCTGGATACCAGTATCGGTAGTCATTACTTGTTCTGGATGTCATAAGTCCATAATAAAAATCATAAGAGACAGCACCAAAACAAGAAGAAAAAAAAACATGAGGATCCTTGTTCTCAACAGTCCATAACAGTAAGAAAGTCCATAAGTCGAATCTGGTCCTGTTGCCCTTGCTTCTGGGACAGCCTTCCCTGGTGATTCCAATTGGATACAGCATACAGTAATGGCCTGGGGACCAGCTTTCCTGGCTTTCTAAGATTATACTTTATTAATGTGGACAAAGGTAGAGAAAGAAACACGAGTACATTTAAGACATATGCATTCAAATGAATGCTTGTCTGGTAAATCTGAGCAGTAAGGACCTTTGATTAAAATTGCCATAGATATACTGCGACGTGTGCAACAATTTGAATGGTTACACCCTTCAGCCAGGTGTCTGATTTCCATCCACCCATCTTTCTTCCCCCTCTGTCATATGCCTGCAAGTAACTCTGCCCCACCTTCTGTGGAATACCACTGTGTGTGTGTGTGTGTGTATGACCCTTCAAGTATCCAGGGGATCTTGTTGCCATCACAACTCACCACTAACTCCTTTTACTGTAGCTGTGTTCAGTTATACCAACCCTGATGGGCTAAAACCTTGGCTGGTGCCAAACATTTGTGCATATATCTCCGTCCTTGGCTATTGTGTGTAGCTACTGTACGAGTCCTGCCTTTAGCAGGCTACGGAAGAGGTCATCACTTTAAGAGTTCTCAGTGCAGATTAGGCAGTGTCGACAAAGCAGACAAAAATAACTTGATTTCAGAATGCGGACAAGTGTGATGTCACCAGTTACTCGTGGCTTCAGGAACAATCAAACTAAATTACTCTTAAATACAATTGTACCATACTCCCTGCTTTTTGCTAATCACTGAGTCTCACAAGTCCCAGTATATCTATATGATATTCACGCAATGCTCTTCGAACTTAGTTATGGCACAAAAAGAAAACAGACCAACAAAAAAAATTGACCAATGACCACATATGATGACTGTCCAAAATTAGAACTGTAGAGAGGACTATATGTCACATATACACAAAATGGTCACATGAGTGTTGCTAAACCTTACTGTTACTATTGTCATGGTAATAGCTACAGTGATCTAAATTCAAATAAAACAATTATCTAATGTTATAAGAGAACAACAAAAAAAAAAAACTGTTGGAACTTGGTCCAATCCCAAAATGCTATAGGGAAACTTTAATATTCTCATATCAACATTTCTAACCGTTTTAAATTTTCTCCATATAATGTTCTGCATACTCCCCTCTTTTTTTTTTTTTTTTTTTTTCTATTTCACCATAGTGAAACCAAACTCAAGAATCGCCAAACAAACAAAAATAGAGGTAATATAGGAAAGAAAGAGAAAAATAGTTAACATTAAAATAAAAAAATAAAAAATAAAAATCTTTCTTTTTTTGTTTTGTTTAAAAAAAAAAAAAAAAAAAGAAAATAGTTAACGTAAAAAAAATAAGAATAAAAATTAAAAAAAAAAAAGGTACAGATTTAATGCTGCCTCAACCTGAGATTTGTGATACCCCTTTCTCTTTAAATTGTTAAAGAGCATTGAATCTGTATTTTTGTTAAACAAAAACTATTCAAACTGTCTTCAAACATTGCAGCTATACAAAAAGCTCGCTCTTTGTAGTGGTTAACATATTAATTGATTGTCAGTGAAAGTCAAACAGGCCACGGGAAGCTGTATCAGAGAGAGGCCACAAGTTTAGTGGAACAGACCACAATATATATATATATATATATATATATATATATATATATATATATATATAGTGTTAGAATCTAGTTAGGCCTGACTGCAATTAATTCGATTCCAGGCTTCTCCTTAAAACAAACATAAAAATTATATTTTAAGGTCCTCTATGTTTCAAAGAACTTTGCCCAGTCTGTGTCCAATCATCCGTCCTTTGTTTTTGTATTTACCCTAAAATACAAAACTCAAAAAACATTTATAACAGCTCACTATACCTCTCTGAGAGGTTCCTAATGAGTCCATCAACAGTAAGTACTGTAAAAATGCACAGACACACCCACATATGTTTGTAAGTACGTAAAGTCTAAGAAGAAAACATAAAAATAAAACCTTTAAACATATTAACAGCACATGCGTCAATTTGGAAGGAAAAACAAAACAAAACACAAGACTTACTGAATCCCTAAAATGCCACAAGGTGCAAAGTAATGTGTTATTATGTACTTTCTGAGTGTCAGATTGAAAGAAACTCCACTCTAGTGCCGCGTACACACGGTCGGACTTTTCAGCTACAAAAGTCCGACAACCCGTCCGACAGCCCGTCCGACAGACTTTCGGCGGACTTTCAACGGACTTTCTAATGACCGGACTTGCCTACACACGATCACACAAAAGTCTGACGGATTCGTAGGTAATGACGCACACCGGTCTAAAATAAGGAAGTTGATAGCCAGTAGCCAATAGCTGCCCTAGCGTCGGTTTTTGTCCGTCGGACTAGCATACAGATGAGCGGATTTCTGGGTCCGGCGAAGTTACAATGTAAAGATTTGAAGCATGTTCCAAATCTAAAGTCCGTCAGATTTGCGGCTGGAAAAGTCAGCTGAAAGTCCGGGGAAGCCCACACACGATCGGATTGTCCGCCAGCGTCCGTCGGACTTTTGTAGCCGAAAAGTCCGACCGTGTGTACGCGGCATAAGCCACAGGAAAGGAAAAAAAAACAAAATCCCTACAGTTACTCCGAGTTATAGGGATCAAAATCTCGTATCTGTGCACAGGTTATTTCTTTGCGAATACATTTAAACTTGTAAAAAAAAAGGTATAAATTTAAACTGGTACCAGTATTGAGCTCATTACAAATGGAGAGAAAAAAAATACAAAGCATGGGCATTCATGTGATCATACTTATTGATGGCCATAAAACAATGGTCAGTACACACCCCTAAAAAACTAAATTCTTTGTTTACACATGGACAGTTCATACACATGCATTCCATCACTCAGACACACACATTCATTTAGATGGAATCCCATACATTCTGGATAGAGCTTTGGTAATTGCAAATTAATTGCTAGGCATCTCTGGCCACTGGGAGAATACAAAGGAAAGAAGAAAAAAAAATGGAATATTATACCTTACCTTTTATTAGGCGTGTATTTACGCATATGTACAGCTATCTGCATACAGCTGCTTTATATGTACATATACTTTCAGGAACTCACTCATCCCCCCTCTTTTTTTTTTTTTTTTTTTTTTCTTTAACCTATTTAAAGCGAACAATCCATCATTCTTACGTGTACATTGGTAAATGGTCAATGAAATTCCCACTTTGATCTAGTGAAACTAAAATGCCCTAGACCTCTAAAACATAACTTATATCTTGTATTTCATCCCCGGTTTTAGTGTACTGGTTGGTTCCCGATGAACAAATTACTCCCTCCATTTTTCAAATTCAACGAGACAATAACGTTTCTTTTAAAGGATTGGAATTCTTTCACAAACTCATCCTGTTCCTGTTTAATTTGCCTAATCTCATACTGTAAAGCGTCATTTTCGGCCTTAATAGTTGAGGAAGGGATGTATGATTTTGTATTTTCATATTTCCTAGTTCCTTCACCCCAGCGTGGTGAGTACACTTCCACGTCATGCCTCTTTGTTGTATATTGCTTCTGTTTAAATATCTTTTCACCAGAAGACAAAACAAAACTGAGAAATGTGGCCGAATAACCCACAGGTGTAGCACTTTATCTTTTGTAAAGTATTAAAGCGTCTCTTAACAACTGGTGTGGTTTTAGGCTGAGAATATGCAAGGCTAAAACCTGATTAACAACTTTTCCTGTCTTCATACGAGATCTAGGGGCACTTTCAAAAGAGCTCTTATCTTTCAATGAGTTGTTGAAACTACCACCTACTCCAGATGGAGATAATTTCCTGTTGCATCTAGAAATACTTAAAGGGGTTGTATTACCATGTTCACATCTGCTGGCCACAGCCACCTGTCCTTTAAGAATTGAAATTGTTTGTAGCAACTGTGACTCTGTTTGTGTGCCCTATGTGTGATCTATACATTTTCCTTTCTTAGTTTCATGTAACTGATCTTGGATCACTTTGTATGCACTAGTTATGTGGTCCAGTTCAGTCTCAACTTTGGTTAGCATGCTTTTATATTGTACCACTTCTTTTTGAGACAATTTGTAATTTTTAACATTTTCCTCCTGTGAGGCATTAACCATTTGTTTAAGGGTAGTTAAGGTTTGTACTTGGTTATGTAAAGCTGTATTCTCCTTTTCCTTCTCAGAAATTGTATTTTTATTATAAACTATATTTTCAAATTGCTGTATTTTAGCATTCATAGCCATGCAAGCAGCATACGTGCCTGCTACGGCTAGACTTGTGAGCTTTTTATTCTTTTTGGTTGTTTTTACTTGTTCTTCAAATAACTCCTGGACATAATTTAGCATCACAGGCAAATTCATTGCTCGTATGTTTAAGAGTATACGTTGCTACAAACCTTTCTAGACAGGACATGGCTGCCATTACCAACAAATAGTATGCACAATTTGTAAGCTAGATTAAGTTAAATATTCCCCTGTACTATACAGTCACTTTGAGATTAAAAAAAAAACACAAACTCAAATCGAATAAAATCCTGAAAATACAGTAAAGTGTATATTAAAAAATATTTTCAGCTCTTAACCACTTGCCGACCGCGGCATGTAGATATACGTCGACAGAATGGCACGGATGTGCAAATGGGCGTACCTGTACGTCCCTTTGAATTTGCCGCCGGCAGCATGTGCGCACGTGCCCCGAGCTCCGTGAGTAGGATCGCGGGTCCCACGGACTCGATGTCCGCGGGGGTACCCGCGATCATCTCACGGAGAGGAAGAACGGGGAAATGCTATTGTAAACAAGCATTTCCCCGTTCTGCCTCGTCACACTGTCACTGATCACAGCTCCCTGTAATCGGGAACGGTGATCAGTGTAGTGTCACATGTAGCCCCTCCCCCCACAGTTATAATCACTCCCTAGGACACACTTAACCCCTACAGCGCCACCTAGTGTTAACCCCTTCACTGCCAGTCATATTTACACAGTAGTCAATGCATTTTTAATCGTACTGATCGCTGTATGAATGTGAATGATCCCAAAATAGCACCAAAAGTGTCCCATCTGTCAGCCATAATGTCACAGTCACGATAAAAATCTCTGATCGCCGCCATTACTAATAAAAAAAAATTTACAAAAATGCCATAAAACTATCCCCTATTTTGTAGACGCTATAACTTTTGTGCAAAGCAATCAATAAATGCATATTGTGATTTTTTTTTTTTTTTACCAAAAATATGTAGAAAAATACGTATCGGCCTAAACTGAGGAAAAAAGTTGTTTTTTAGATATTTTTGGGGGATATTTATTATAGCAAAAAGTAAAAAATATTGCTTTTTTTGCAAAATTGTCGCTCTTTTTTTTTTGTTTATAGCACAAAAAATAAAAACTGCGGAGGTAATCAAATACCACCAAAAGAAAGCTCTATTTTTGGGGGAAAAAAGGACGTCAGTTTTGTTTGGGAGCCACGTCGCACGACCGCACAATTGTCAGTTAAACTGACGCAGTGCTGAATCTCAGAAAGTGCCCTGGTCTTTGGCCAGCCAAATGGTCTGGGGCTGAAGTGGTTAATAAAACAATTTTTATGTTAGTGGAGACACACTAACAATAGCCTGTAGCCTACACCCACAACACAATAGACCAGGGTGACAATAGCAACAATGGTAAGGCCACAAGGATCAAATAGGGTCAGTAACCCTCTAGGGTTACAATAGAAAGGTAAACAAAGCCGTGTTTACACCCATATCTGTTAAACCCAATTCAGTTTAAAAAAACATGCAAAACAGAGAGAAAAAAAAACAAGATACAACAATTTGAGCTTGTCAAATAAAACACACAAAAAAATACTGTATGCTAAATGCACCTTATTTTACCCTATAATAATAATCTTTCTCAGATATGAACTTCAGCAACAAGACTTCCACAGTTTTGTACTTTAACTGACAACAATGAGAATATTACTGCTTGTAAATTCCCACAGCTAAAAAAACAAACTACTCTCTTGTAGCTCATTTTCAATGTCCTACACACAATACTATGCCTTTAGTGGACACACCATTTAAATTAAAAACAAAAATGTTGAACCTTTTCAACAAAACCAAGACCAAACTCAATCGGTGTCTTTCCAATAAAACGCATGAACTCACCACACTACACACTCAAACAATGGTTAGAGAGAGCAATGGAGCTTTGTGAGCACAAAAGAAACAAAAAAATAAATAAAATTTCCCGCCAAGTTACTTCTTCCCCATTACATTGACCGGTTATAATGGTACTTCCAAAGAACTTTTTCAGTTAAAATTACGGGATTATTAAGCAAAACAAAATATGTGGTGTATTCTCCCTCCATTTTAGAGTTAATCTAATACCCACTAATAAAACAAAAACATTTTACCTATATTTTTCCCTAGATAAACTTGTTGTGACCTCCAACTTCCAGGACAAACTGACTCAGTTTAAATTCCCCCCACTAACCTTAATCTGCATTACACAAATCTCGGTATTATATTAAATACTTTCAGTCTTGTACTCTACTTCCGTGGTCGCCAATTGTTACCTGTTATTATATTTAAGATTTAATATCTCAAAGATCTGATGTGGGTTAAATGAGAGTTCTTTGACCAAGAAAGCTTTAATATAATAACAACATTTATTGGTAAGTATTTGAAAGTCTATCTAATACACAAGCATCTATCTATAGTCTACACCAAGGAAGAAAATATTAGGTTAAAATAAAAATTACATGAAGGAATACAGAGTATATCCCTTTCATGACTAAGCCTATTTTTAAAATTTGGTGTTTACAAGTTAAAATCCGTATTTTTTGCTAGAAAACTACTTAGAACCCCCCAAACATTATATTTATTTTTTTTAGCAGAGAATCTAGAGAAGAAAATGGAGATTGTTGAAATATTTTATATCACACGGTATTTGTGCAGCGGTGTTTTAAACGCAAATTTTTGCGAAAAGGGACACTTTCATGAATTTTAAAAAAATCCAAACAGTAAAGTTACCCCAATTTTTTGTGTAATGTGAAAGATGATGTTACGCCGAGTAAATAGATACCAAACATGTCACGTTTTATAATTGCACGCACTCGTGGAATGGCGAAAAACTACAGTACCTAAGAATTTCTATAGGCAACGCTTTACATTTTTTTTTTTACGGTTACCAGGTTAGAGTTACAGTGGAGGTCTAGTGCTAGAATTATTGCTCTCGTGGTCGCGGTGATACCTCACATGTGTGATTTGAACACCGTTTACATATGCGGGCGCGACTTCCGTATGCGTTTTCTTTGTTGCGCGAGCTCAGGGGGATGGAGGCGCTTTAAAAAAAAATTTTTTTTCTTATTTATTTTATTTAATAATATATTTATAAATTGTGTTTTAAAAAAAAAAAATTATGACTTTTATTGCTGTCACAAGGAATGTAAACATCCCTTGTGACAGTAATAGGTGGTGACAGGTAATCTTCCGATCCCTCCTTTGCACTTCAAAGTATATATACAAACATATTTAGTTACAAATGAAGGGCATACCATTCCCATAATTACCCTTTCTTACCAAGGTTCCATCCTGATGGCTAGTGTCCCCAAAAGAGAACGTTTCCTCCCAGCTAGTCTGTGTATATCAATACAGGCTGATGCCTCATTGGCTGGCATAGCGTGACTTCAGATTGGTTAACTTCCCTATACTTTGCCTAAGTCAGCCCCCTTTAATACAAATCCTTGTGAGCCAGAGATTGACTTGAATTTTCCTGGAAAGTTAAGTATTGATTACGGATTAGCCTCCCTTCATTGCATATCCCAGCATGGGATCCTTTGAAGTGTGTACAACAATGAGGTTTGAATCCCATTGTTTGTACACAAAAGCCTGGGCCCCGTCTTGTCTGGTCTTCTCACAGATATGTGTGAAGCTACTATCTTCCGGCCTGCATAGATACAAGCTAAATGATATATATTCTTAATTACAATATTTTACAGCTATTAATTAAGATTTTACATAAACTCATAAGGCAACATTATCTTAGGGCTCTTTCACACATGTATATCTGTTTTGACGGACTCTGCTTGCTCAGCAGGGATCGATCCGTTGATCCCCGCTGAGCCGGCGTATGACAGGTCCGTCTCTGCTCACTGTGCAGGAACGGACCTGCCAGAGCCCCGCTCTCCTCTGTGGGGGGATCGGATGAAAACGAACTGCCTGTCTGTTTTCAACTGATCTGATCCACTAGCCGGATGGAAAATAGGCTTTCCATCCATCTGCATTTAGCGGATCTGATGTTAGCGGCATGACACCACTGACATCCGTCCCTCCATAGAAATACATGGAGCGTATGGTCAGTTCTGCCTGAAAAACTTACAGGCGGACCTGAACGATCCGTATATGTGAAAGGGACCTAACCTTCACTGGATGAGGGAAAAAATGTTGTTCAAAACAACCACAGAAAGAATAAACAACTATATGGCTCTCCTATTGATAGTGTTATGATAGTGTTATGGTTATCAGGAAGCTGGGAAATGGTAATACAGTATCAATACTAGTTTAGGTAGTTGGCAAAACAGAGGGTCAAAAAGCCCCTTATCTTTGAATCTTAGAGCCCACTCACACTACTGCATTAGGCCTCTTTCACATGAATGATCCGTTCAGGTCCGCCTGTCAGTTTTTTAGGCGGACCTGAACGGACCCTCCATAGACCTCTATGGAGCGTCGGATGTCAGCGGTGACATGTCCGCTGACATCCAACCCGCTACGATCCGGAAAAGTGTAACGGTGGAAAAACCTACTTTTCCATCCGTTTTCGGATAGGATCGGGTGACGACGGACTCTACGGCCCGTCATCATCCGATTCCCCCATAGGGGAGAACGGCACTCTGACAGGTCCTGTGCAGCGACGGACCTGTCATCTGCCTGCTCAGCAGGGATCCACGGAGCGATCCCCGCTGAGCAAGCGGATGTTCACGGGGCGGATCCGTGAAAGGACCCTTAAGGTAACACAGGGTAAAAACATGCATTGCCACAAAGCACAGTACCTTGCCATGTGTGTGATTGCTGCATTACTGTGCCATTCATTTTGAATGCTATACCAATGCATGTCCAAAACAAAGCTACAATGTGTCACGGTTAACTGCAAGAAAAAATTAAATAATTTTTATGCAGTATTATTCACCATTATGATAATTAATAAACCTCCAGGACTTTACTGTTGCAGGAAGCATATTTCAGATTTTAACAGGAACTCTCATTTCTTTTATGGCAATAGAGCCAGCTGCCATCTGTGCCTTTGCTGATGATACACTTAAGATAAGTAAACAATACTAGATACTAGTGTTATCTCCATTTTGCAGCAATATATAATTTGTTTTATGAAATATTGAAAATGTGTAACTATGTGAGAGCTCACGTCACTTATGTTGAAACTGATAACTATGTTTCCTAATCTCCTGGACACTAATTATGTCATATGAGAACTAAATGAGTTTATTGACTCTACAAATAAGTGTAAACATTGTATGAGATAATTAAGTTGTAATTTGTAATAAATATCTGTGCTCTAATTTTGGAATGACTTTTCTAATAATCACTTGGTAAACATGTTAGAGCAATTAACTTTATTTGGGATTGGAGCCAGATTAGTTACTTTGCATGTAACACAGATCCAATTTATTATTATTCCAATAAAAGTCTACTGAATAAACTGAATTAAAGTGACTGACAAGTAACAGGGCTGCTATTGCTGGTCTCTTTCTGCAAATGCTTGTTAACTGGCTGTGTCTGAATTAAGTACTTTTGAGCCACAGATCTGCAACAAGCCATGTTTGTGTAAAAAATAAATGTAAAAAGTCAGAATTCTTTCTGGAATTTCAGTAAACAGTCAATGTGTTTGAGGGTTCTGGAAACATTGGGGGGGGGGGGGCTAAAAAAGATTTAATAAATCATTTAATAATTGTCTAGTCTACATGTTGCATATCAAGTCTATAATACTGGTTTATCTTTTAAGGTATAGGTTTAAAAACCTTGCAGTATTATACACCATTTTTTTAAACATGTAAATGGAAAAAGCCTCAAAAGCTAATGGCAGGGCGCATGCGCGGTAGCTCGCAAGATGGCCGCAGCCTTCTAGAGCTCCGCTCCACCACAGCCCTACGATAGCCGCCGGAGCCCGCAGAACGTACCCGCAAGCCTGTCGCTGGGTAGAACGGGTAGGGGAGACTCTCAGGAGCCATCAGATGTCCTCAGTACTAGCGAGGAGGAACTTCAGCAGCCAGATGGCGGCGGGCGCTCCCCTCAGCTATGCCAAAATGGCGGCGGGACCGCGAGGCACATACAGCACGGAGGAAGCAGAGGAATCTATTGCGGACCAGGACTTGCCACCTCCACAATCCCCAGGTACCTCCTCTCCACCCCGGGACTGGGCTGCTTCTCCTGCCTCGACGGAGTCGCTGTTAAACAGAATGAATGATGGTCTCCCCTCCACACCCATGCTAGATCCACACACAGGCATGCTCCTGTCAGTGAGTGAGGAAATGGCCGCCACCCCCACTCCTAATGACTTCCCCTCCATGATGACAGCTTTCTCCCAACTACTTTCTAAAAGCCTGGCAGCAAATGCAGCCCAAATTACTTCGTCAATCCATGTTGACCTGCAGCAAATAGGGCTGAGAATGGATACCATAGAAAAGAAAGCAGATCAATCAGTGGTGAGGATTAACTAGAACTCAGCCAGAATTCAGGATGTTCAGGATCAGCTTGAAGCTGCATTTGCAAGGATCGATGACCTCAAGAACAGGTCTAGGCGTTATAACTTTAAAATCAGGGGGCTCCCTGAGTCTGAAAAGGATGTGAATGCTGCTGTAAAATCTCTGCTCAAGGGTCTCATCCCAGGCATTCCTGATCACCGTTTGGAATTGGATAGGGCCCACAGAGCCCTGCAACCCCCCCGCTCAGATGGCCTCCCTCGGGATATAATTGTGAAACCACACTTCTATTCGGTGAAGGAGGAGGTCATGAAAAAGTCCAGGCTCTCCGAAGATCTAAAGCTCATGGGCCATAAAATCCAGGTGTTTGCGGACTTATCACCATTCACAGTGCAGAAGAGACGTGCGCTTAAACCTCTCCTGCAGATTCTGATGGAAAATGAAATTACATACAGGTGGTCCTTCCCCCTCCGTTTGAATTTCTCCTACAGAAATAAGAACTATGCATTCTCATAATTTGCCGAAGGGGAACACCTGTTTCTGCACTTGGGCCTAATTGGGCAGGAACCCCCCAACACTAAGCCCGCCAGGGGCTCCACACCGTCCTCTAAAAGACCTCCACCAGCTAGCCCGCTGCAACCCACCTGGCTCCAACCAAACCACAAGCGATCCAAGGAGAACGTTCCGCCATGACTTACAAGCCGTGTGCAGGGCCTTAGGCCCTCAGCGGGGACTTTCCGGTTTTCTACTCTTTCTGTTCCCAGATGACTTTTAGGACTTCCGTACATCACCCCTCACTAGCTGGCCCAATTTTGAGATTCTCTCTTCACCAGCTATGTCCAGGAGGGGGATCTGGTCCCAATTCATACCGGACTGGAAGTTACCTAAACCCGGCGGTGTTGATCATTGCCGTGGGAGAGGGGAAGGGGTAGTACACTCATACACTTCTACTTCTGTAGAGTACTTTCATGTCTAGCTTATTAGATTATACATTTGTTGTTATCTTACTCGCCTTGATCCTTAAGGGCAGGTTTTGAAGTCTCACACCTTGTGGGACTCCTAAATAGGTTACAAGAGTTCTAAGTTGCTTTATTTTTATTATTTTTTTCTTTGCTTGCTTGCTGCCCCTCCACGCGGGTGGCGTGAGGGGTGAGTGAGACTCGCGGGACCCAGGGAGGTCTCCTCTGGCTTTGTACTCAGAGCCCAGGAACTCCCCCTGATTGATGCCTGTCGGCTCTCCTAGGCTCTCAGCCTCATTGACTGGGGTACTGGGCGCTGGACGGGCAAAGTTTGGTACAAGCGGCGGCATATATAGTTGGGGTTTTTTTTGGTTTTTTTTTTGGGTCGTTCTGCTTAATACTCATCATAGGCTCAGGGATAGCCTTAGTTATAATTCTTCTCTAGGTGTCGGGGCTGTGGTGGATCCAGCACGCCTTTAGTGGAAACCAGGATCACAGTAGGTGCACCTGGTTTCCTTCCCGGATCTCCCCTAGCTGGGGTTTCGGGTCCTCTCAGGTTTATAGGTTTGAAGTGGCGAGTTCACTTCAACCCGGGGGTGGGAAGGGGGTCGGGGACCCCAAGGTTTACTGTTATCAGGGAATATATCTGTTTGATATGCATTTATTTCAGATTAATGTAACGTATTTGTTTCTCTTCTTCTCTTGTTTCCTTCCTTCCTTCTCTCCCCTTTTCTATGCTCACCTGAGTATTACCTGGTTCCGGGCGTGTTCGTGGCCTCCCACAGCAGGTCCACATTATTTGGTTCCATGGTTCATCAGACTGCCCGATGCGATCTCTCTGCTCAATAGTGGTATAACACAGATTTTTATTATAGGTACTCCTCCTCTGGTCCATGGCTGATACTCACGCCCCCCCCTCTCTTAAAATCATATCCCACAACACTCAGGGTCTCAACTCTCCCGTAAAACGCAGGAAACTATTCCAATTGTACCACTCCATGAATGCAGATGTTCTACTCCTCCAGGAGACCCATTTTCCTTCTACATATAAGCCCACCTTCCTCCACCAACGCTTCCCCCAATTTTTCTTAGCTTCCGCAGACAACAAATCTAAAGGGGTAGCTATCTGCTTTGCCAAACACATCATTATCTCACAATCAGAGGTCATAATTGATCCACAGGGCCGGTATGTACTGGTGTCTGGCCATATAGACGGCGAACTCTACACTTTTGTATCCTACTACTCACCTAACATGGGGCAGAAAACCTTTTTTGAATCCCTATTACACAAATTACAACCCCACCTGCGAGGCACGATTTTTGTAGCCGGGGACTCCAACACGGCTTTTGACTTCTCCCTGGATAAATCTACTGAGGGTAAACCAATACCTAGACGCCCCTCCAGACAGAGCGTCAAAATTGCGAGGTTGCTTCATGAGGCGGGACTGATTGATATCGGGAGAGAGACTAATCCGCATATGAAGGATTATATCCACTTTTCTGCACCTCATAATTCCTATGCCAGGATAAACCACATTTTCACGCGTTCTGCTGCGATCCCACTGATTAGGAGGACCAGGATAGTGGATACTCCCTTATCCGACCATTCAATGGTGACACTGTCCACACAGAGGACTGGGGGCCCCGGAGGCCCACCTCGCTGGCATTTGCAGGAATCCCTACTGAGTGACCCAGTGCAATGTTCCTTACTAGAAAAGGGCCATCAAGGAATACTTCCAAATTAACGTGACAAGTGAGGTCTCCCCGGTAACTGTCTGGGCAGCCCACAAGACCGTAATTAGGGGGAAACTGATACAACTGTCATCCAAACTTAAGGCAGAACACAGAGTAGACACAATCAGACTGACAGAGGAATTCCATAATTCTGCAAAGGCACATAAACAAAACCCCACACCTAAATCCTTAGCAAACTTAGATGAGGCCAGAACCCTTCTAAACCTACACCTGACTACAGCAGCGGAAAGGCACCTTAGGTGGACGGGGGCAAAACTTTACTCCCAAAAGGACAAAATAGGGTCAAAACTGGCAGTCAAATTGAGCCCCAAACCCCACTCTTTGGCATTCCCGAAAATTAGGCTACCCTCAGGGGATCTGACCCAGAATCCCAAAAAGATCATGGCCGCTTTCCATCAATTTTATTCGGACCTCTGCAAACCGAACTTTTCATCCCCCCGACGGTCTCAGCATTCCTTACTGGACTCCCTTACACTACCTACTTTGTGATCCGAACACAGGGACCTCCTGGAGGATCCCTTCTCGAACTCGGAAGTACTAGACACAATCAAAACATTAAAGGTGGGTTCCTCGCCAGGTCCAAACGGCTTCTCAAATGGTTACTATAAAAAGTTTGGCTCCTGTCTAGCCCCCCCTGACGAGACTCTTTAATGCACTTAGGGAGGGGTCTCTCCTTGGTACAGACCTCAACTCAGCATACATATCGTTTATACCAAAACCGGGCAAAGATACAAGTGAAGTGGACAATTACTGCCCCATCTCGCTGATAAATAATGACATCAAAATTATGACAAAGATATTAGCAAATAGAGTCGCGAGTTTCATATATATATATATATATATATATATATATATATATATATATATATATATATATATATATATATATATATATATATATATATATATGACGCTGAAGGAGTTCACGGCGATATCCGGCCTAGAGGTCAATATGAATAAATCTTTGGCTTTAAATATAACAGTACCTAGTTATTCACTTACACATCTCTCTAATGATTTTGACTTTTCGTGAACCCCGGTCGCACTCCTTTATCTAGGGATAAAATTAACATCGGACATAAATAATCTTTTTAAAGCTAATTACCCGCCTATGATCATCAAATGTAGAGAAGAGCTGGTCAAGTGGTCTAGATGTGGTCTATCCTGGCTAGGTAGGGTGCATGCAGTTAAGATGACACTCCTCCCACGCCTCTTATACCTTTTTCGTTCTTTTCCAGTTCCAATCAGGAAGCAATTTCTCAGTAAATTTCAGTCAGAAATAATACGCTTTGTTTGGGGTAATAAGGGTTATAGGTGCCCTTCTCAAACTTTATTACGCCTAAAGTCACAGGGAGGACTGGGGTTACCAGATTTGTGGGATTACTATCAGGCAGCTCAATTATCACAAATTTCGATAGTCTTCTCTAGGAACCCCAAACCTGATTGGCTTTCTATGGAAAGGAAAGCTGTCCCCCTTAATACTATTGATTACCTCTTATGGTCAGACCCCAAAAGTAGGCCGGCAATAATGGCCCCCACCCTATCCCACTCGATTGCTTTATGCTCCAAACTTTACACAAATCACTCCCTGATTTCCCCGCTGAAACCATTGGCCCATTTTTTTCATAACCCGAATTTCACTCCGGGACTTAATATACAAGCGTTCCGCTGGTGGACAAACAAGGGCCTCTATCGCATATGTCACTTCCTGTCATCACAGGGTCCACTTACCATGGCTCAGTGTAAAAAAATCTGGATATGCCGGATACGGAAAGGTTCAGATTCGCTCAAATTTCTCATTTTTTACACACTATCTGGTCCAACATGAAGGACCCTCTCTCTAAAACACCTTATGAGCAGTGGTGCACTAATTCTATGGACCAGAGGGGAGGTATCTCCCTGATTTATGCAGCACTTCAAATGAATTTGGATAAACCATCCTATGCTTGGGCCTGGGAGGAGGACACGGGCAGCGCCTGGAACGCCTCTGATTGGTTTCGGGTTTCGACGCGCTCCTCTAAAGGTATTTGCAATGTATCGCTAATTGAAGCTAGCTTAAAAGTTATGACTAGGTGGTATTATGTTCCTTCTAGATTAGCATTAATATACCCAGGAACGTCCCCGCTTTGCTTTCGAGGGTGTGAGCTAGAAGGTTCTATGTTTCATATCTGGTGGTCATGCCCTCGGATCAGATCCTTCTGGAAGAAGATTTTCCGCACCATTAGCTCCTTAACAGGAGAAATGATTACCCCTAATCCTAACATGGCACTACTTAATCAATACATACCTAATCTGACTAAGCACCTACAAGTGCTCTCTTTCTTCATACTGATGGAAGCTAAAATTACTATAGCAAAAGCATGGAAGAGGCCCCCGGTCTCCTTTCAGGCTTGCAGAAGAAAAGTCTCATGGATTATGGCACAAGAGCGCATAGTAGCGAAACTAAACGATAAAATTGAGAGATTTAATGCCACCTGGGAACCATGGGCCACGCTTTGTGATATTCCATTTCCCCCTGGTGTGGAGAATATGTCACGGAACCTCTCCCCTCCCCACTGATCTCCTCTTTTTCTAACTCCACCTTCTTTTTCACACGTTTCCTCTGCTCTCCTCTTGGGCACCCTGCCCGTACCCCAATTGACAATTTGACATTCCTGAAATAGCACTATTGAAGATTTTCTCCTATGCATGGGCTGGACGACCGGGATAGTACTCTCCCCCTCGGGGACACCAGACTCTTAAAGTCCAGGGAGGCTGTGTTTATATTTTGAGCCCCTGGGAGCTCTCCAGACATTCCCACAGTAAGAGCCCCTAGGGGTGGGGCGTTTGGGAACCTAGGGGGGCGAAGACGTTAACGCCCCGGGAAGTAACAATTTTATTTTCTCAGTGATCGTTTTCCAAAGGGGGGCACTCCCTGGTTGTCCCGGCCCTCCACTTGAGTGTCATAGTCGAGTGACATGTATTTAATTTTCTAATGTTAACTCTGGCAAGCCTTGTTCATTTAAAGTATATATGTATTTAGCTCACGGCATAGCAATGGCTGTTGAAGGTTACCGATTTTGTTAGTTTCCTCTATGCTTTGGATACTTGTCCTTGATTTGTATGCTACTGCTCTTTAATAAACATTTTAAAACAAAAAAAAACAAAAAGCTAATGGCAGCGCTTGTGTAATGATTGGTCATAAACTGAACAATCTAAACCATATATAATAAAGTCCATGTACACATTTGAATGCTAACATAGATGATCCCGGAAACAAGTGTGAGTCCTTCTAAAGTCTATGGAGCGTGATCATCAAGGATAGTTTGTATTCATTCCACAAAAAGGGGGGGTCTCCGGCGCTCCGCAGCATGTAATGTCTAAGGTAAAAAGTACAATGGTAGCTATAATAGCACATTAACATAAGGCAGGTAAATTCTAGAATGAGGAGGCAGCCATCCTCAGAGGGTGTCTATTACCTCTGTTGATAATCAATGTTGAAAAAAGGAGGGGTGTGGAGGCGCCAACTGTGGTAGCTTGTTTATGCAAAAATGAAATTACTGGTCCGCAGGGTGGAGGTGTTTCTTTGAGATGGGAAGTGTCCTGGGATGTGCTGTTATTTTGTTTCCGGCTCGGATTTCAATCCTTCAGGCGTCTGGGTGTGGAGTCTGTAAACAGGCTGAACCGCTGCATCCAGTGCATGGAAAGCTCCACGCTGACCACTCTGGAGCGCGGAAGCGGAAATGACGTCACTGATGCACGGCAAACGCCCAGGCTGGTGTTGGAGATAATACAGGGATAGTACAGGCTACGTGCTCGGGGCTCACAGCTCCTTCTACTGGCCTTCTAGGAGTGACTTGGCCAGTAGAAGGAGCTGCTTCTCTACATATAGTGACTGGGGCCGGAGCTGCACACTCAGCGCTGTGTATCAGCACAGGAGGAGGTATCACGTCTCACCATGGCTGACGTTCTCCCTCAGCTCTTCCAGTACATTGACAGCCACCAGGAGCTCTATGTGCAGAGACTGGCAGAATGAGTTGCCATCCAAAGTGTGGAAACTTCCAGTGAACCTGAAATTCTGCTTTGAGGGAATGGAAGTGTCTGGATCTGAAGGATTAGACAATTTGATTCTTTCCAAGAAAAACACCTTTCTCAAGGATGTGGACTTGCATTTCTGACTACTGGCTTGGTAAAAATAAGCTATGCATTATGTATGGACTCCATGGTATGTGCTACTTTTTTATTGAGGTTGAATGCAGCAACAAGAATCTTCACTGAGGGGTAAATGGAGGCTCTGTGCATGAACCAATGACTGACCTTGTTTTTCTAATGGGAATCTTAATAGACAAAACAGGTAAAATCCTAATCCCTGGAATAAATGAAGCTGTAGCATCTCTATCACATGAGGAAAAAGACAATTATGATAAAAAATTGACTTTGATCTTGAAGACTTTGCATAAGATCAGGGCCAGCGCTACCATAAGGCAGCTTAGGCAGCCGCCATACGGCGCCAGGATAAGGGAAGGGGGGAATCCTCAGCCACTTACACAGGCGGAGGAGCCGGCTGCCATCACACTCAGCACTGACTGCGCATGGTGATTGGGAATACAAACATGCAGCAGCGCAGTGGGAACAGTCTGGCCACACTGACACTTCTCCTCCTGGATGTCTTCTTTCTTTCATTATGCAGCACAGCCACGATCCTATCCTGTCTTTGTAAACAAGAGGGTGGGTGATGTCATAACTCCTCCCTTCCTGCACAGAGAGAGAGAGAGAGAGAGAGCTGGCTGCTAGGCTGGATGGCTGGCTGGACAGAGCTGGCTGCTATCCAATGACAGTGGGCGGGTCGCCAAGGGCAAGGGGCTGGACAGCATCAGCACCTGCGTTTCTATGTGAGGCAGCTGTGGAAGCCCCCCTGGAAGCATAACCGAGTATTGGGGGGAGCAAGTGAAGCAAGTCTTGCAAACAGGTTAGTGTAGTAAATACAGTACAGTGTCAGCAGGGTACAGACCAGTCTGTACCCTGACACCACACTGTACATTATATACAGACCAGTCTGTACCCTGCTGATACCATACTGTGCACCATTCTATATGTACATAATGTACAGTAGAGTGTCAGTGTATAAGATTGGTCTGTACCCTGTAGATGCTGTACTGTATTGGAGTGGGGGTTTGCATTGTGGAGGGTAGGGGGGTGGTAGGACAGTTGAGGTGGGCACCAAAATGCACCTTCACCTAAGTATACAAAATTCCTTGCACCGGCCTTGCATAAGATATTGGTGCTAGTAAACTTCTACACCCCACAAAGGACATGATATTGATGAACAGATGAAGGTTTCCATCTCTGTCTCTCCATGGCATTAAAGGAGCTTTCTCTGCGAGTGGAGCCAAAACAGTAATTCCTAGAAAAGTAATTGGAACATGCTCTATAAGACCCCTTTCACACTGAGGCAGTTTTCAAGCATTTTAGCACTAGAAATAGCCTCTAAATACCACCTGAAATCCGCCTCCTATTCATTACAATGGGTCTTTTCACACTGGGGCGGTGCGCTTGCTGGACGTTAGGAAAAGTCCTGCAAGCAGCATCTTTGGGTGGTTTGAGAGCGGTGTATTTAGCGCTCCCAAAATGCCCTGCCCATTGAAATGAATAACGCTTCGGAAGTGCAGAAACACGGGGGGGGGGGGCGCTTTTAAACCTTTCTTTGAGGTTAAAAGCACCTCTTTGGGCCAAAAAGCACAGCCTAAACAGTGCTAAAGCGCCACTAAAATGAGCAGCGCTTTAGCACTGTGAAAGTGAAAGGGGACTTGTTCCAGACATGAACCCCGGTGATTTTAAAAACAGGTGGACGATTACTTAACCAAGCAATTTGAATCACTGGGGAGCCCTGCCTTAATAATTTCAAAGTGACAATGGGCCATGGAGGAAAGCCTGGGGTGTCTCACTTTAACCACATTCACTACCTTGGAAAATGGAGGTATGGCTAGATAGGTTAATTAGGATACAGCACCTCATCCCAAAATACATTAGTAATTAATCGAATGGGGAGGACGAGGGATTATCACGGTGCCAAAGAAACAAAGATATGAAGGTGAGATAGCAGAGGTAAAATTACAAAAATACTTTATTTCACAAAATTCAAAATTCGATACATACAGGAAACAATAAAATCATTAGCAGAAATTGACATATATAAAGTACATGACCAAGTGCAGTAGTGTGGGCCAAAGGAAGGCGGCCTTCAAGGCAAGAGCTCAGTTTCCTATCTATCTCATCTTCATGTCTTTGTTTCCTTGGCACCGTGATAATCCCTCGTCCTCCCCATTCGATTAATTACATTCACTACCTTGCTGGAAGGAAAGCCATGAAAATGTTCTATAATGTTGAACCAGACTTAACATGGGAGGGTGGAAGCATTACTGTGACTCTCACCTTCTAGGAAGCTACTGGCAAAAATGTCATGCTGCTGCCTGTGGGCTCTTTCAGAATGAAAAACTTAACAGGTATAATTACATCCAGGGCATCAAACTTCTGGGGGATTACTTGTATGAGGTGTCTAAACTGGAAGAAGCTCACGATCAACTCAAAAGCCATGATCAATGTAACTGCACAAGAAAAACTATCCACTTTCATTTTTTATATGGCTAAATACTAGTGTAAACAATTAATGAAAAAAAAAGTAGTAATATAGACCTAATATGTACTATATAGATTAGACGTTTGTTATAAATTTTATATGATTATTTTTACCCCTGATGAAGGGGCACCCTCAAAACCCCTGAAACACGTCATTTTTTTTTTTTTGGACTAAACAACAAGTTTTAATTAAAATATTTCTGGCCCTGAATGGATGGCTTGGTACTTTCCTATCTTCACATTAAGCCTATTTGAGATGTAAGCCGCTTTATGGCTCCTGCTCTCTGAACAGTTACCATATATACTCGAGTATATGCCGAGTTTTTCAGCACATTTTTTTTGTGCTGAAAATGCCCCCCTCGGCTTATACTCGAGTCAAGCACTTTTCTTCAGCAGAGAATGACATTTTCCGAACTGACTTTGGGACCCAGTATCTCAGGGCCACTTGGTGCTAAGAACCCCAAATTTGGTGTGCAATATATCCAAAGCCGGGGTTCCTAGCACCAAGTGGCCCTGAGATACGGGGCCCCAAAGTCGGTTCGGAAAATGTCATTCTCTGCTTCAGAAAAGTGCTTGACATTTTCTGAACCGACTTTGGGGCCCCGTATGCTAGGAACCCCAGCTTTGGATATGTTGTAGTGCTAGTTCCACTGGGTGTGCTGGGGTTCCTAGCACCAAGTGGCCCTGAGATAAGGGGCCCCAAAGTCGGTCAACTGTGTCAATCTGCAGCAATGTCATTTCGGGATCTTTGGGTCCAGAGACCCCAAATTTTGGCTGCAGCTAGGGGGCATCTAGGAACCCTTAACTACTGAGTTTGAAGTTCAGGGGACCTATGGCTGCAAATGAGCACAGTGAGGCATGCAAATGGTCATTGTTGACCCTCTTTTTTACTTACAGTAGCTGCGCATTTCTCACCCTAGGCTTATACTCGAGTCAATAAGTTTTCCCAGTTTTTTGTGGTAAAATTAGGTGCCTCAACTTATACTCGAGTATATACGTTACCTAATGGAAATTTCTCCCTAAATCGGATCTGTGGCTAACCAGAATAGTTACCTGGATTGAGTGGTCCAGCACTCCATACCTTTTCTTTTCCTTTTACTTCTGTTTTAACAACTTGGACTACACCAAAGCCAAGGCAACAGCGAGGAAACTATCATTTCAGCAACAACAGCCTCCATTATTCTGTCATTACAGTTTCCCTTGAAATGAAAGGGGCTCTATCTTCTAAAATACACATTAAAAAAAAAACAATAAAACAAACCTTAAAGCAGAAGTAAGCTGTCATAGTTACATAGTTAGTCAGGTTGAATAAAGACACCAGTCCATCCAGTTCAACCTGAGTAAAAAAAAAAAAATTATAAACCTATTTCAAATAAAATATCCTCAAAACCTACAATGAAAGGAGCAGTAGTTATTCCCAGGGCTGTCATAGCAAAAAGAAAATGTTGGGCCCCCAAGAGCTTTTTGTCATGATGTGCTGATGTGTATAGCATATTAGCACATTGACAGACTTGCCTAGCATATTAAACCCCTCCAGCACTGTGATATATTTGGCTTAATGCCATCAGTTGGGCCAAGATTATGTATTTCCTGTGCATTGGAGTTACTTGGAAATTTGGATGTTCTTGTTAAATATATTTATTGAGTTTTCACAGAAGAAGAAATAAAATGATACAATACATGGATACATATCAGTCGTCAGAAGATCTTTGCAGTATGATAAAAAAGATAAATAAATAAGTTAATAAAATAAAGTAATTTTAGAGATATCTTACAACCATATTTACTATACACTAGTTGGGATTCTAGATGTAAGATTAGAGAAATAAATCAAGTTATTAGACTAAGTATCCACAGGAATATTTTAGGAAATAATAAAAGAAAAGGAGAGGGAGGAGAGATAAAGATGGAAAGAAGGAAAGAAGAGAGAAAAAAAAAAGAGAGTTTCCCGGGATGATGATCCAGCTCTCATTAGGTATACAAATATAATATATATTTCAGTAATAATATGATATATATCTTAGTGTGGTAACAACAGAGATTGGTCAAAATCTGTAGGGAGGTAGTTTTTAACCCATGGTTGCCAAATTTTGCGAAATTTATTTATTTTATTTTCTTCAATAGCTGTCATCTTGGCGTATAAAAGTATTATGTTCATTCTGTGTTTAGCTTCAGCAAGAATTAGATTTTGGGACTTCCACGCCTTGGCAATCGTTTGTTTAGCTGCAGTGCTAAGTTGGATAAACAATTGGAATTGAGAATGGGTGAGTATTGTGGGTTTAAGGTTTAGGAGTGCCGTTGCAGGATCTGGAGGAATCGTGATTTCCAGGGCTTTAGAAGCCATAAGAAATATATTCTTCCAGAATTCTTCAACTACGGGGCATTGCCACCATATGTGAAAATGTGTTCCTGCTGTGTCACATCCTCTAAAGCAATTAGGTGAATATGTGGGGACAAATTTAGCTATTCTAGCTGGTACAAGGTACCAGCGTGCTAGAACCTTGTAATTAGTTTCTGCAGCAAAACAATTTGGAGAGGAAGTTTTGGTGGCTGACCATATATTCGACCAATCTTGTTTATTAAACACTCGATAAATATCTTGTGCCCATTTAGTTGTGTATGAGGGTAGAAGCTCACTAGATATCATATTAAGTTGGAAATATAATATTGAGATAAGTCCTCTAATGTGTGGATCACTTATACAAATCCGCTCAAATTGAGTCATTTGATTAAGAGTTGAGCCTGTACTAAGAAGTGGTTCTTAAAAATTTTTAATTTGTAAATATCGAAATATTTCAGTTTTAGGTAACCCAAAGGTTTCACATAGTACAGGAAATGTATAAATAGCTTTAGTCGAGGAAAGATTGTATAAACGAGTCAGGTTCGTAGAGGTCCATGCAGAGAATGATTTTGGGAATTTCCGGGCAGGATAAAAGGCTGGATTATTAAGAAATGAAAGCAAGGGATTATGTGTTGTTTGAAGATTATGTGCAAATTTACATTTATCCCATACTGCTAGGGTCTGTTTCGTGATAGGATTAGAAAGATGTATTCTATCAGCAGGACAGAGCCAAAACATATTTAGCCACTGAAATAGGGTCATTTTCCACTGATTCAATAGCTACCCATAGGGGAGCTTCTACAGAAGTATGATACTTGGGTATACGTGCTAGCTGTGCAGCGTAGAAATAGGAGGAAATGTTGAGCAATCCCAAACCACCACTCAATTTATTAAGGTAAAGCGTAGATTTAGGTATATGAGGTTTGGTGGTACCCCAAATGAAGGACATAACTCTACGTTGAGTAAGTCTAAGAAAGTAAGATGGTAAAGAAATAGGGAGTACCCTAAATAAATATAAGAATTTTGGCAGGATTGACATCTTTACCGCATTAATCCTTCCCAACCATGACAATGATAAAAGAGCCCATTGTTTCAGGAAGCCGGAAGTTTGTTTAAGGAGGGGTAAGTAATATTCCATATAAGGCCACGTAACCAAATCGAATGCTTTCCTTATGTCTAAGGATACAAGGCAAGCTGGGATTCGTCTAGTTTTAGCCGCATTAATAAGTAAGAGTGCTCTCCTGATATTATCTCCAGCTTGGCGTTTAGGCATAAAGCCTGTTTGGGCTTTATGGATTAGTAGGCCAATAATATTATTCAGTCTAGTGGACAAAATTTTAGCAATTCATTTTATATCGAGATTTAGGAGGGATATAGGACGAGAATTAGTCCAGGAGGTGGAGTCAGAATGTGGTTTGGGGATCATTGCTATTATAGAGGTGAGAGTCTCTGTTCTAAATGAGTTACCTTTAAGGATCGAATTGAAGGCTTTAGTTAAGACAGGTGTTAAGATTGATGCAAATTGTCTATAATATGTTGCCGAAAATCCATCTGGGCCTGGTATTTTACGTAATTTTAAAGATTTTATTGCGTTAAGGACTTCAGTATCTGTAATTGGACATTCAAGAAGATCTTTCTGTTGTTGATCAAGGTTAGGAAGCGTGATATTGGAGAACAGTGTGTCTGCTTTAGTTTTATCAAAATTTGAGGCAGAAGAATATAGTTTAGATAACTTAGAGCGAAAAATTTCAAGTATTTTCACTGGGTTACTGGTGTAAGATTCCCGGGATACTTTCAATCTGATAGGCGTATGTATATGTTGTGAATTTTTTTAAATTCTGGCCATAGGTGTATCAGGTTTATTTGCCCTGCGATATTGAACATGCTGGCGTTTACTTATAAGTTTATCTGCGGTATCAGTAAGAAAAAGATCTAGATCCAGGCGGGCTTTTTCTAGTTTGGTACTGTTGGTAGCATTCGGGGAGGTTTGAAAAGTTTGATGACAGTCATTAAAGGTAGATTCAAGTTTTGCAAACAACAGTTTGCGTTCTCTTTTAAGGTTAGTTGCTTGTTGTATCAGTCTACCCCTAATGACTACCTTGTGCGCCTCCCATAATGTAATAGCAGAGACATCGTCTGTATCATTGGATTTTAGGTAATCAGAAAGTGCTTTTTCAATCTCAACACGATGAGAAGGGTGGATCAGTATTGAATCGTTTATATACCAAGTGGTATCGTGTGATCTAGGAATTGTGGAAGCAATGGTAATGAATACTGCGCAGTGGTCTGTCCATGGAAAAGGAATGATTTTGGATGATATGATTTCTGGTAGCATACTTGACGGGATTAGAATATGATCTATTCGTGAAAAAGAGTTATGCGGATAAGAATAATGAGTGAAGCGCCTACTAATAGGGTTCATCTCTCGCCAAGTATCTACCAGGCTATGAGTGGTGAGTAGATGTTGAAAAGTTAGGTTTATTGAGTTTGTGGTAGGTCCAGGGGGAGATTTATCTAAGAACGGGAAAATAGTAGCATTAGAATCCCCACAAATAACAACAGTACCAAACTTATGTACTTCTATAAGTTGAAAAAGGTGGGATAAGAAAGCAGTTGGGCGTTTGTTAGGGGCATAATAAGACACAATAGTAATAGGATTATCAGAAATAAATCCTGTTAGGTGAACATATCGTCCTTCAGGGTCTGTTATTTTGGATACAAGGTTAAACAGAGTGGAATGGTGAAAACCAATGAGAGTTCCGCGCTGTTTAACCGTAGCTGAAGCAGTATAGAATTGTGGATATGATGATGAAAGAAATTTGGGAAATTATTAGCTTTTTTCATAGCAAAAGAGCGTAAAGCCTTGGTTCGCTTATGTGGGGTATTAAACCCCTGTACATTTAATGACATGATATTTATAGGAGCCATAAAACAACGAATGCGAATATTATAGCATAACAAGCAGAGTACTCACCGAGAGCCAGGATCACCAACCCGAGAGTCAGGAGGGAATAGCAAAGATTAAAGAAAGAAGCAATAGAATAGAAAAAGAAAAAAGGAGAGGAGAATCGAACAAACCCAATATGAAGACAATTTAGCAGTATATAAAGGCTAAATAATAGGGTGTAGGAGCATCTCAGGAGAGTTTTTAGAACTCGCTGAGAGGGTCCGGGACCACCAATAGAGACCCCCATAACAATGGTAGGAGTCCTTAAGTGGAATAAAGGGCAACAAGAAATTCCTAAGGGATGTATAACATCGGAGGACCACAGGAACTATTCCATTACTATCATGGAAAAATTTCGCTTAAATTGTTACAAAAAAAGAAAAAATAAAGTTCAAAAACTTTAGAGGGAAAAAAACAGAAAAAAGTTAATATAAAAAAAAAAAAAAAAAATGTTTGTAACATAACAGTAGTATTTAGCCATAACTCATTTTAGTCATGAATATGGCCAGTTAATTAACTCTGTCAGCATACTGTGCTGGAAAAAAGTAGCAAGGACAAATAACTAGTCTGGCTTAGATTGTCAGTCCATTGAATCCTCATTGTTTGGTGGTGAATGTTCATATCGACCTCGCTTGTTAAGATTTTGATGGGAAGATGTGGAATAGCTGGGTTTTGGGTCTTTGTTTTGCTGTGTAGAACGAAAAGCTGAGCGCCTATGAGACTGGTCATTTGGTAAGATTGCTTCGGCTAGGCCCATATCAAATAGGGCTGACTTCAAGTCCTCTGAAGAGCGACAAACATATTTTGTTTCCAAATGAGTAAATCTGAGACAAAAAGGAAATCCCCATTGATAGGGAATTTGATTTCTCTGGAGTACCTGGAGTTGAGGTTTAAGTGCATGTCTTTTTGCAACCGTTAGTGGGGACAAATCCGTGAAGAGTTGATAGGTATTGCCCTGGAAGCTAAGAGATTCTCTCCTTCTGGCAGCTGTTAGTATCTGTTCTTTTGTTCTGTAAAAGTGCAATTTAGCTATAATATCCCTCGGGGGACCATTTATTTTGCGTGGGGCTAACGCTCTATGCACTCTATCCATTTTGAACCTGTCAATAGGGGTTCCAGGTAATAATTCTTGAAAGAGCGCCGTGATATTAGCCTGCAGGTCTAGAACAGATTCAGGGATTCCCCTGATTCGCAGATTCGATCGACGATCTCTGTTCTCTTGGTCCCCTAAACGATTTTGTAATGTAAGGTTTTCCTCTTTTAGTACCTTCATCTCAGACATGTAGTTCTGTGTAAAATTATCAATTTCATCAACCCTCAGTTCTAAGTCAGCTGTTCTCTGACCTAGTTCTCTAATTTCTTTAGTCAGTTTGTCAGTTATATGATCAGAAGTCTGTTTGAGGGCTTTCTGAAGCATACATTCAAATTTTTTGAAGATGTCGGACTGTGTAGCAGCTTGTAATTCACAGTATTCATATTCAGACTCAGACTCACCGTTAGCAGCCTGTGTCTTCTGACTGTGAGGTAAAGATTTTTCAGTGTATTCACCGCTGTGCTGACTGTGGGGTAAAGATTTTTCAGTGTATTCACCGTTGTGCTGACTGAGGTAAAGATTTTCCAGTGTATTCACCGCTGTGCTGACTGTGAGGTAAAAAATTTTTAGTGTATTCACCGCTGTGCTGTGGGGGAGAGGATGCCGCCGCCATTCCAGCCGCCAGCCTGTGTGCCGTTTCCTTCGTTTTTCCTGCTTTAATTTTCGTTTTAGGAGCTCTCAAGACCATTGTCAGTGAAGCTGACAGTATTAGGTAGGATTTTCTGCAGTTTTGGGATACTTGCTGGTTCACTGGGACCTATAGTCCTCCGATGAAAACTCCCGAGGAGTGGAGCTCTAAGGTAACATTACCTTCACCTCAGGCTGCCGCACATGTGCCCCCGGAAATTTGGATGTTCAAATAAAAAAATGATCACACACAAACTCAATTGTTCTAATATTCGCTTAAACCAGGGGTGTCCAACCTCGGGCTGACTAACAGAATACAGCCCAACACAAAATTGTAACCTCAAAAATGTTGATTTTCTTTTTGGTATTTTTTTTTGTAAAAATGTGTTTACACTTTGTGAACACATGCGGTCAAAGAAAAAATTGACAGCGTCTCTTTACTGGACTTTTATAAGATTTATCTTCCCCCCAAAAAAATATCCCACACTTCACAATCAAACCTTATTCATGTCATCAGTTTTCGGCAGGACCTATTTGTGATCAACTACAACCCCTGGCAAAAATTATGGAATCGCCAGTCCCTGAGGATGTTCCTTCAGTTGTTTATTGTTGTAGAAAAAAAGCAGATCATGGCCATGGTCAATGTCATGGCCTGCAAACAGTCCGGATCTCAATCCAATTGAAAATCTGTGGTGGAAGTTAAAGAAAATGGTCCATGACAAGGCTCCAACCTACAAAGATGATTTGGCAACAGCAATCAGAGAAGGCTGGAGCCAGATTAACGAAGAGTACTGTTTATCACTCATTATCACTCATTAAGTCAATGCCTCAGAGACTGCAAGCAGTTATAAAAGCCAGAGGTGGTGCAACAAAGTACTAGTGATGTGTTGGAGTGTTATTTTGTTTGCTTGTTTTTCATGATTCCATAATTTTTTCCTCAGAATTGAGTGATTCCATAATTTATTACCTGTGCTTGTTCTATAAATCTAACTGTTACTGGCCACCACAATTATTTTCATGATTTCTTTTAGTGTTTCTTAACGCCAGAAAGTTGCCATTTGAAATACGTTTAGTTTTTGGCCATGTCTGTGATCTGCTTTTTTTCTACAACAATAAACAACTGAAGAAACATCCTCAGGGACTGGTGATTCCATCATTTTTACCAGGGGTTGTATTTTCAAGGATAAGCACACGAAGGGTAAAAGTAGAACCAAAATATCTGATGAGCACTTTGAGAATTCATTGAGAATTGTTACTACATCTGTCGGACCAGATATTGATGCATTTGTTTTTTAGAAACCGTGTCAAAAGTTTTATGTTGCCTTCTTTTACTTTTATAATAAAAAATATTACAAAAAAAATGAAGTTTTATTACTCGGATAGGTACATTATCTATATCAGTGATTGTTACCTTGTGATCTGTCTGACTTTTTCTGCTCATCAATTATCCCCATTGTTAGTGAATTTTATGTGTGGCCCAAAACACATCCTGTTCTTCCAATGTGGCCCAGGAAGGACAAAACGACTGTGCATGCAGAAAAGTATTACTGTGCAGCAAAAATACAGTGGCTATAAAAAGTCTACACACTCCTGTTAAAATGTCAGGTTTCTGTGATGTAAAAAATAATGAGACAAAAATAAAGAATCTCAGAACTTTTTCCACCTTTAATGTGACTTATAAATTGTACAAATGAAATGAAATCTTTTAGGGGGGTAAAAATAAAATAATGCGGTTGCATAAGTGTGCACACCCTCATAACTGGGGATGTACCTGTGTTCAGAATTAAGCAATCACATTCAAACTCATGTTAAATAGGAGTTAGTACACACCTGCAATCATTTAAAGTTCCTCTGATTAACCCCAAATAAAGTTCAGCTGTTCTAGTAGGTCTTTCCTTAGTCGCATCCTACAGCAAAAACCACGGTCCACAGAGAACTTCCAAAGCATCAGAGGGATTTCATTGTTAAAAGGTATCAGTCAAGAGAAGGGTACAAAAGAGTTTCCAAGGCACAAAAGGGTACAAAGGAATTTCCATGATCTATCCAATAATATACTGTATCATGGAACACAGTGAAGACAGTCGTCATCAAGCAGAGAAAATAAAGCACAACAGTGACATTACCTAGAACTGGACGTCCCTCCAAAATTGATGAAAAGTCGAGAAGAAAACTGGTCAGGGAGGCTGCCAAGAGGCCCACAGCAACAATAAAGGAGCTGCAGAAATACCTGGCAAGTACTGGTTGTGTGGTACATGTGACAATCTCTGTATTCTTCATATGTCTGGGCTATGGGGTAGAGTGGCAAAACGGAATCCTTTTTTTACGAAGAAAAACCTCCAAGCCTGGCTAAATTTTGCAAAAACACATCTGAAGTCTCCCAAAAGCATGTGGGAAAATGTGTTCTGGTCTGAAGAAACCAAGGTTGAACTTTTTGGCCATAATTCCAAAAGATGTTTGGCATAAAAACAACACTACATATCACCAAAAGAACACCATGAAGGAACACCAGGGAAGCATGGTGATGGCAGCATCATGCTTTGGGGCTGTTTTTCTTAAGCTGGAACAGGGGTCTTAGTCAAGGAGACTCTCATAAATTTACAGAAGTTAGGACTGCAGGTAATACAGGGTGCCGTTAAGTGGCCTTGCAGCTTACGAATGCGCTTGCAAATGTGTGCTAACTAAACCCCTGTTTTTAACACATACTGCTAGACAGGTTAATTCTGTTGGAAAGCAGACTGGTTGGTGAGTTGAGCTGGGAATCTTTCTGGTTTTGTAGAGCACAGCAGTGTTCACGTGTTATTTCCAAAGAGCACTTGTTCACCTCTGAATGGACTTTGTTTCTATTGTGGATTGTTTTCAGTGATATTAATATATAATATATTTGTTTGGGATTGTAGGACATTATTTTGTATAAATGCATTTTTATTCACTGATTTGTTCACTAGTAAATATTTATTGAGACATTATGTATTAAGTTATGGTATATATTGGTTGTTTATTGCACATTTGTTGGTTAATAAACTGTATATTTAAAGGGGAAGTGCAACCATTTTTATGTATATACTGTGACATGGGGTGATTTAGTTGCATGTTTTAGTGAAGTCCATGCCAGTTTGAACTGTGTTGTAAGGGCCTGGTAGTCCACTTTTATGAAAAGAGATTAACGTAAAGTCCATAAACTTGCCCACACAGGGGTTTCTGTTGCACACAGCATAAATAGGTAATACAAATACCAAGCCACCTGGCTGTCTTCAGCAGTGCCTGTGCTCTTAGTCAGAACCAATGGCTCTTCAATTCACATAGCTTTAAACCCGTGAACGCACACAGCTGCTTGTTAATACATAGAGCTAGCACACAGCAATACTGGCTCACACCTGTCTCCCAAGATGAAGACCTGTATCCAAAATGGGAGCACACCTGGAGGCCTGAACTATTCTCAGTTCTTCACACCCTGCTGGTCTTCAACAAGTCCTGGACACTGGGTTGGATATTTCTTCCTTCCAAAGGCACTTTGAAATCTCCAAACTACGGAGCCCAATCCAGGAATACCAAAATCCATAGAAAGCTGTAAAAACTGTTTTCTCTGTTCAAAATCTATAATCCGGAGTCCCACACTTTGCACACATAGGAACCCTATGTCCCTTTTCAACCATTTTCTGATTGGCAGGGCCTCATACTTTCATAGTACACTCTTCTGTTGTTTTGAATTTGGACAATCCCTGAGTACTGCTTCTGTAAAACTTTGTAAGATTTTATTTTGGTTATTGTCACCTAACACAGCTTTATTTTGGTTTTATTTTTACAGAGATGGATGGATGAATTAGTTTGTTTTGAATATTAGAAATTAGTTTAATAGTGTTGTCAGTTTGTGGTGATCAGATACAGTTTAGTTCTTTAACCGCTTCCAGACCACCCATAGCACATTTACTGCTGCAGGGTGGCCTGGCTGCGCAAAACAATGTGCCTGTACATTGTCTTTCCTTCCGGGTTTGGGGAGCGCGCACCGCCGGTGACCAGCTGTGATTGGACACAGCGGGAGCCAATGAGTGGGTCCGGTGGTTGCAATATCCATTGGGACCCACCAATCATTGTCAGGAGAGCCAGAACAGCGGTCTGCCTATGTAAACAAGGCAGACCACCGTACTGTCAGAGAAGAAAATGGAGATCTTGTGCTCCTGCTAAGCAGAAACATGAATCTTTGTTTTCTTCCAGTTAAGCCATTCCCCACACAGTTAGAAAGCACTCCCTAGGAGTACACTTAACCTTTTGATCGCCCCTACTGTTAACCACTTCCCTGTCAGTGTAGTTAGTACAGTGAGAGTGCATTTTTTTAGCACTGATCACTGTATTAGTGTCACTGGTCCTCAAAAAGTGTCACTTAGTGTCCGATTTTTCCCCCGCAATGTCGCAGTCTCGCTAAAAATCGCTGATCGCCGCTATTATTAGTAAAAATAAAAATGCCATAAAAATATCCCATAGTTTGTAGACGCGATAATGTTTGCGCAAACCTATCAATATACGCTTATTGGGATTTTTTTTTACCAAAAACATGTAGCGGAATACATATTGGCCTAAATTGATGAAGAAATTTGATATTTTTTTTATTGCATATGTTTTATAGCAGAAGGTAAAATATACTTATATAGAGGTGATCAAATACCACCAAAAGAAAGCTCTGTTTGTGGGAAAAGAAAGGACATACATTTTGTTTGGGTACAGTGTTGCATGAATGCACAATTGTCCGTTAAAGCAACGCAGTGGTGTATAGCAAAAAATGGCCTGCTCATGAAGGGGATGAAACCTTTTGGGGCTGAAGTGGTTAAAGTGGAGCTAAACCCTCCAAGGAGGCTGCCATATTAGCCTCTGTTTGATCTGCATGCCAAGATGCTGCACGTGTAATCAGCTATGACATCAGCTTTTTGATGACTTGACAATTCAGTTGAAAGTTAACATAAGCTCACTGGTAATTGTAAAAGTTATCATTCAAGGCATGCCTTGAATTAACTGTTTTGGTAAACCGTTAAAACAGAACGAAATTCAAAAAATGTGAACAGGCAGGCTCTTTATTCATTATTTATTGCTGAAGAGACATGCAGTGTCCCTTCTGCAATAAAATAAACTTACTGCCTTATTTGCAATCCTCTTCATAGTTTCATAGTTATATAGTTAGTTTAAAAAAAGACACAAGTCCATCTAGTTCAACCAATAAAAGGGGGGGGGGGGGGATCATACAATCCCATTTACACAATCCTATACCCACAGTTGATCCAAGTTCAGAAAGACAGCTTCATTTACATTTCCAGAAATGTGTCAGTGTACTGGGATGTATGACTCCCATGTTTTCATGGGAGTGACGGCAACCCCCACCAGCCAATTAAGGTAACTGAAGACTGACGCCCGGAAAAAAGCCCAGGAGAGGATGCAGGTGCCAGCAAGGGACCTCGTGGACATCAGGCCTTTGGAGCATAGGTGAGTATTTCTTGCCTTTAAGCTTATTTACATGTAGCGGTGTCGTCACCACTTGGTTACTTAGCAATCCGCCAATCGCCCTGCTGCCAGACCGCCATCTATTAGTGAAATCAATGAACAGTCATTTGCACAGTTTTGTTATGTTTATTGCAGGTGCACAACTGGGGTGGGATAAAGGAAGATATAAGATGCCCATAGCATTAGCACATTGTAGTACATTATTTAATGGCCTTAGACTTGCAAACTGATGTACACCTTGCAGCCTCAGCTTCCTTCCTCTGCATAACTTCTCTGCAGACTGTTGCTCCTTCTCTTCTGATACAAGTCCTTTACTGCCAAGCTACTGAAACGCTACTTATTTACTTCCATTGGAATTAGAAAGAATCACTCTGAATAATTCCACCTTGCAGACCTGAATGGTATTGCCTTTGTGAATCAAGGAACCAAAGGCCTACACAGCCTCTCACCGACGGCTCAATGAATCAGACAGCCACACAGTCTTTGGAAGGTATTACCAATGTGCTAACCAGGCCAGAGATAACACGGTATCTCCCCCCGACGACCTGACACATGGCAATAAGCGGACCACTGTTGCCAGCCAGTCCATTGCTGTCGATGCTGTGTTCCCCGGCCACAGCATTCTGCACTACTCCTGATAGATTCTCCTCCTCTGTTTCTTTCACACTGACCTTTTCTCCAAAAGAACAGTTCTGTGTCCCCGGTCACAGAGCGCTGATCTACTCTCCTCCGCTTTACTGCTACTTCTTCCACTTGATCTTCTCCGGCATACAAGTCCTGTGTTCCCCGGTCACAGCAGCTCAATACCTGTTTAGAGATGAAGATCTTTATGGCTCCTGCCTAGCGGTTCCTTCATTTCTCCTTCACGCTCGGTGCATCCCCACGTGGGGACGCCCAGAACAGCAACTAAATACTCCATTCTGTCTGTTCCTGCTTTCCAGAACTCCCCCCTGGCAGCATGTGACTTCAGCTTATATGGGAGGCCTGCCTCCTGCCAATACCAAAGGGTAACTGGTCAGAGCTCCTCACATAAGCTGCCTGCCACTCAAACCTCAGTTCCAACCCCTCTTCCAGAACAGTCCTTCTGAAAGCAGGGGAGGCACCTCTGAGTCAGAGCACAGGTGGCCACACCTCCCACTACACCAAACACTCCCAGTCCCAAATCAAAACAACCATGCCCAGCCTAAAGCACCGGCCTGGCTAAATTTACCTGTACTTGGATCCTGAGCTATAGAAAAATACTAGTCTAACACCTACCTTCAGGTAGAGGGTGCTACATACAGAAAAATGGTAAAGGTGACCTAACACCGGTCCTACACCCCTCCTTCCCGTAGCTTGCTGTACTTACTGGCAAATTTTCAACTGTTAGGGCTTTTGCAGCCGCTCCACTGGTCCAGGGATTTCAAATCCCTGCTGCTATCTCTCTTCTCTGTCTTTGCCAGGATAAAATGGATGGATTCTGGTTATCAGTGTCATCACAAAAATATGTTTTTTTAATCTCTGCCTTCCTTTTGCTGCACCATAGTAAAATAACATGAGGCTAAAGAGGCCCTTGCACCAGTAAGAGTGGGAAACATGTTTTCTTTTTTCTTGTTGAACCACTTCTGATGCTAACAATATAAGCTGGTATTAACATAAAAGCTCACACAAGTGTTTCTTTTGCTGAGAAATAACAGATGTGACAAGCTGCTATTTATAACAGGTTTACTTTTTTCTTTTTGTTTCTTCTTAAAAAATAATAACAGAAGTACAGCATATTGGTGCATTCAAACGCAAACAACTGAACAGACTTTTATTTACCGTACTTATTTCTAACCATGTTATATTTTACTTTTTTATTGGTTATTTAAAGAGAAACTAAACCCTGGAAACTGTGCCCAAAAAGAACAAGTCAAAGAACTACTTACTAATATTGCTTCTGGTCCCCCTGCAGCTGATCTTTCTCATTATTGACTTACTATGCCTAGATAGATCTTTGGCTTTCTTGTGTCAGAGCCTCCAGAGAGAACAGTCAGCAGCACAGCTGTGACATTAGTAAATCTCACTGAAAATCTCATGAGACCAGAGGCAGCAGTGCTATAATCTCATACTGCAGATATTCCGTTTTTTAAGCTGTAGGCACATACATGAAAGCACACTCATATTTATCAGAAGAAATCCCAAACAAAAAGTTACATTTTAAAGGGTATTGCTTAGGCACAATTAAAGCCTGAACCCCAGGAAAAGTAAAAATGCTCCCCACTGCAAGATTTGAAAGCATTTATTTCTAGGGAAAAATCAGTTTTAATTACAGTATTGGATCCTCTGCTCCAGCAGGATCCTCTGCACTGCTATACTGGTTCCTGCAGCATCTTCTTCCCCACACTCCAGTGGTCTAGGGTACTGACATCTTCAAGACTGATGCAGGGCCCAGGGCCCTGCATTAGACACGAGGACGCTGAGGAATGGATAACTGCCTGAGCATAAGGAAATGGAGGATTGGGTGAGTAAAACTGCTTTTCCCATCCCCGAGACAGAAACACGCATTTAACCCTTGTAATACGGGTGCAGCCCCACTGCAAGGGATGATTTATACTTTCCTAAGTTGAGCTTCAACATTTACAAGTTTGCCCTATAACAGTGGTCTCCAATTTGCTGCCCAGGGGCTGGATATGGTCCTTTGCTTGCCTTTATCCAGCCCTTGGGGCACTTATCTGACCTTTGGGGCACTGTTCCTCCCACTGATACAAGGCACTATTCTTTCCACTGACACCAATGATAAAGCACCATTTTTTCCACTAACTAGTGTTAACTTCGGCAGCATATTTTGATTTAAAAGGAAATGAATAGCCTCTAAAGATTGCAAACCAAAGATATAAAATTAATAAATTGTACCATCATTCAAGATTTAGTAGAATAGAGGTTTGGGAACCTGGTCCCCAACCAAGGTTCGCCAGGAGCAAGTGGACCATCTTGGTACAATGTAACAAGAGTACAAATAAGAAATAGACAATCGTAAAAAGATACGAAAATGTATTGATACAGACAATACAGCAATACAAATTAAAAAGACAGTGACTTGGTCATATATAGTACTTTGACTAGTTTCGCAGGGTAACTGCTTCATCAGGAAATACATCTGTAAATAGTCAATTGACATAATAGTCAGAAATGTATACAACATTTGTAGAAAATTGTACAATTGAGGGAAGGTGGGGAAGGAAAGTATGCTGAGGGCAAAAGGTTGCTTACCCAAGTCCCGGTGCGAACAGGGCACAGGGCATAGCTAGCGGAGCCTCCCGCAGCGACTGGGGAGAAATTAACAAGTCAATGGGCTGGAGTCTGGGTGGAATGGAATTCAAGAAATAAAATTGCCAGAACCTAAGTGTATTAGAGGAATGAAAAGGTGCCAGTGAAGTGGTGAAAATGTGAAGTGGGATTGAGGTGAAAAGTGGACTAGAAGAGTAGTGCAAGACCGTGAATAAAATATTTCGATTTAGTTTTAGTCTTTTAACTAAAATGCCATTTTAGTTTTAGACGCATTTTAGTCATCTGCAATTGTTTTTAGTTTTAGTCGTATTTAGTCTACTAAACTCTCCAGTATATTTTAGTGGACTAAAATTGAATGGGTTTAGTTAAAATGTAATGCATTACTTAAACATTTCTTTGCAATTTCCAAACTCGTATAGTCCTGGAGTGAAAAAAAAAATCTAACATGTCATTATTTATGGTGTTAATGTTTGAACATGCACTACAGACACAGATTTAGTCCTTATAGAACATCTTTAAGTAAAACCAAGTTTCGTTAAAAGAATATTGCTTTTTTGACAGAAGTGTAACATTAAAATAAAAAAAAACTGCGTAATAATGCCACCATGCAATGCACATTTACTTGAACTTGAATAGTTCAAGGAACTGAACAAAACACAACAAAACATTTCAGCATCTACAAGCACACAGCACAGACACTGTCACTGGCAGTCTGGCACAGCATAATAAAACAAGACTCAAGGGTAATGCTTATTTCTACAATAAGAATCAGTTTACTGTCAGTTTATTATTTCAACAGTTCTAATTCTTAGATTCATTCAAAGAAAAAGTGCACAGTCTACACTAATGCCATTAGTGTGTGGATTATAAGAGTCACCTTTTTATCAACTCCTCTCTCTCTCAGCTCACAATGACAATAGAGGTAAATATCACACTAAAGACTACTGGGGCAGGTCCTTGACATAAGGCTGCCCCATTTGATAGTTATTTATTTTTCATTAGTGTGATATTTACCTCTATTGTTAAATTTGTCAATGCTAAGAGAGAGAGGATTTGATAAATAGTGGTGGTGGTTATAGTTCCACATACTAATGGCATTTGTAGCGAAAGCATTTTGTTGAATTATTGATTCTTGCTGTCGCAGTAGGCACAATCTACAAGTATTGGGTATGCTTCTTATGTTAGAAATACCTGGAGAATAAAACACTTCCATTTGTTTTGATTGATGTTAAGGAAAGCACTTTGTGCCAACATGACCCTTGCTGTATTCCGCTGGCCTCTAGAGAGGTCACCTATGACACTGAATACCCTCTCTGCAAAGGCTGGAGAAGCTGGCATCTGATGCAAAAGCTTTTAGCTGGTGATAAAAAGTGTCACTCTTTGACAGCCAAAAATCTGTCTTGGTATCCTCAGTGATGGTGGCAACTTGCTGCACAAGCACCTTATATTTTCTCATCTGCTGCTCTATGCTGTTTGGGAAGATCCTCTGCCTGGGTCTTCTGCAGCATTTAGAATGAAAACGAAAGACTGGCTGCCTATATGTGTATGTTCCACATCATCTTCAGACAATTCCTCATCTTCTTCTTTTTTAAGACAAATTCCAACATACAACATAAAAATACACATTGCACAATATATCTATATAAATCTTTCCATTAACATACACCACACTAACCCCCCCACACCCCGAGAAAACACACCGGGTCCTTGATCATGTCCTCTTCAAAAGAGAAAAAAAAAAAAGGAAAAAGCCCACCCTCTTACCTACCCATAACCAAAGCTCAACTTGTGCAAAACATTATTCAAAGTATAATTAAGAATGGGGCTTTACAGCACCCTATTACGTGTGTTAAACAACCAAAAATACAATAGAATAAAAGTGTATAATTTCTAATTACTATTTTCATGTCCTATTTAGTGTTTTAAATCAATAAAATCTCACTCTACTATTTCATTTTTATACCTCTCCACCTTTCATTTCAATCTACCCTGCTTTATGTGATTCCATTACGTGTTGCCCATCTCGTGCCTAATTTATTACTAAAAAAAAAAAAAAAAAAAAACCCAACTCCTCCCAATTTCCCCCCACCAGATGCATCCCATATACTATCCGATTCATAACACAGCATTACCCCAAAAGGGTTTAATCCACCCCTATTTCTGAGGAGTAATACAGCCATCCTGCCCATGTATCTTTAAATTTAAAAATTGAAGTTCAGTGCTTCCAAGCATGCGCCAAATTGTTTGCGAGCATGCGTAGGAATTTTGCGCGTCGGAATTGGTACAGACGATCGGAATTTCCGAGCGGAACTTTTTCTGACCGATTAATTGAGAACATGCTCTCAATCTGTTGCTGGCTGGAGTTCCGCCAGCAAAAGTCCGATGAAGCATACACACGGTCGCATTTTACGACCAAAAGCTCTCATCTGTGTTTTGCTGGCCGAATTTCCGATCGTGTGTATGGGGCAAAAGTGTCATTTTCTTAATTCAAGGGGCTATCTCCTCCCAAAAAACTTTAATCTTTGGGCAATGCCACCATAAATGCAGAAATGAACCCCTTTGGTTACATCCCCTCCAGCAGTTAACATCCGCCGGTGGGTATATATGAGTCATTCGAGTCGGTGTAGGATACCATCTTGTCAGGAACTTGTAAGACATCTCCTGTATGAGAACTTATTGAAATATGGTGTGTCGCTCCCATCATCCTTTTAATTTGCTTTGATGTAAAATTATAGCCCAGTTCTCTTTCCCATTCTCAAATGATATAGGGAGTTGTCATATTTTGGGTGCTCGGCTTTTTCAACAAAACTTTATCAAAGAGCAGTACAGTACAATTTAAATATACCATTATACATATGGACATTGCTTATATTAGCCAGGGTATAGCCAACTGATTACACAATAAAGTTATTCATAGCGACTTATAAGTAAGACTCTAGCGAAATGGAAAGAAGTAACTAAGAACCTTCGAGCGAGTCGGCGATCCCGACACCCCTTATGGGATCACACTGTCAGGCGCCAACCAGCTCGAGGGAGAGAGGCATTGCTCCCTTTGATCCACGACTGGTCTCGCATCTCAGGAATAACAACATTGTTTGGAGAGACTGGAGAGTCTGTTAGAGAGACAATTATGCTCTTCTACCAGAGTCTCTTCTGAATCAAGAGAAACCGCTATGTGTCTTTGAGTCCTGAAAAGGACTCTTGTGCTTATGTTAACTTTGGAGGCTCTACTCCTAGCAGGAATAGTAGGAAAGATAATACTGGTAAACTGAAACTGCAATAATAAGTCATATAAGAAAAAGGGATAGAAGGAAGAAAAGGAAGAAGAAAGGCTTAGAAAACAGCTGCCAGATGAGATCTTTTATGAGCTTGTCTGTAACGCTTGAACTCCAGGAATAAAAGATATGCCCATATGTCTAGCCCAGGGTTCCCATGTTGCCTCAAAGGACTTTGTGGTGTCTGTCATAGAACTGACCAATCTTTCTTGGGACATGATCCACGAAATCTTTCATTTGGCTGCCTGGAAAGATACTGTGGGTTGCTTCCAAGCTTTAGCTATGGTGGTTTTAGCTCCTAGAAGCATAAACAATATCAACTTTTGAGCATGTTTTGGAATCTTAGGAATTTGGGCATTAAGCAGAGCTATGTGGGGTGATTTCATGATTGGAAAGCCGGTGACTCTTCGAATTTAATTAAACACTTTGTTCCAGAATCCTCTTAGTCTCGGCACTCCCACCATATATGAAGCATGGAACCCTGGGCTTGACAATCTCTGAAGCACAATGGGGAGGTGGAAGAAAATATAATTGCCAATCTGGATGGGACAAGATACCATCTCATCAACACTTTTAAATTGGCTTCTATCAAAGAAATATTTAAAATACCTTTGAAGGCTCTTGTTCCCCTCCTGTGCCATTCCTCCAGGTCCCAGGTCTCCCGCAGATCCCTCTCCCAAGCGTCCATGTAAGAAAATTTGGAGGGTTCTAAGAATGATGCATATATGAGAGATACGCCCCCCTTTAGGTCTAATGCTTGGCCGCACCATCGCTCATATTGTGTTCTAGAGGGGTGTAATGCCCCTTCTTTAAAGAGGAAAGGAAGTGAGAGATCTGGAAAAATTTAAATTTCTCAGAGTCTGGGAGCTCAAGTTTTTCAACGCAGTGTTTCATCGTGATCGGTCCAGAGGGAGAAAAATAGTGTCCAATATGGTACATCCCCTTATCCAGCCACCATTGGAAGGACTTGATGTCCATGCCCGGTCCGAAGCGGGGATTTTGAAAAATGTGGTCAAGTGGGCAAATGACTGAGGTCAGGGCTGGGGAATGTTTCAAGGTGTCCCATAATTTAAAGGACTGGGATGGGGCGTGGCTAAGATGGCGCCGTGAGCGGACGCTTTTTCAGTGAGCTCCGCTATTCTCCTGCCAAAATCCGGATCCATCGGCCCCAAGATCCCAGCAATTGCACCTCGGTTGGCTGGGGGGGACTGGGGGACACCCTGTCTCTCCATCACAGGCGAAATCTTTGAACTCCTGGCTCGCAATCGGCTCCCGGCCTGCCGCGGACGACTAGGCCAAAGCCGCGGCCTCTCCTGGTGGCCCGCGCGGCGGGACGAGGGACCTCTGCCGCGGTCGGATCCTTTGCCCGGCCTTGTCGGAGGCCGCGGACTGTGGATGGAACCGGGTGAGCTCACTCCTGGGGATAGATTACTGACGCTTTGGCCCTGACCTTCCCTCCTCTCCTCCCCACGTTCTACTAGGCCGCGGCCGCGGCCTCTCCTGGAGCTCCGACCCGCTGGGCCGTCTGCGGGACTCACAGATCCTCCTGCCCTGGTAGTGAACACCCTGGGGCGGCTGGGGAGGATTACCTGACAGCAGGACCGGATCCTACAGCGTCCACATCCCTCCCATCCTGCTTGTGCAGGGAGGTGGATGGGCTGATTATCCCTGTCATCTCACCCCTGGACAGTGTTGGCCTGTACCAGACAGCTGCTGCACCAGACATCTGCAGGTGGGGGGAGAATTACCAAAGGGAACATTCACTCTACCCCAACTATTGCCTGAATACCCCTCAATCTGCGGACAGGCCCCCACAGCCAGCTACCGATAATTGCCCTGACCTGGGCCACTGCCACCTGAATGAGGCGCAGGAACTCCAGCGCTAGATATAACAAAGGGGGCAAGAGGTTGACCTTCCCACCACAACCGGACTCCCCTCAGACGCCCAACTGTCCCCCCCCCGGAGACCCCCCATACACGCAGCACCCAAAGGGCTCCGCAGAAAAAAGCTATGGAGTCGGACGACTCTCGTCCCCCCTGGTTGGCGGAGGTTATGGCGGCTATAGCCACTTGTCAATCCGCGCTAACAACAAAGATTGAAGCAGTCCAGCTGGACATGGGTCTAATCCGCCAAGATATTGACAAAATCAGGTCGCGAGTCACTGAGACAGAGCAAAGACTGAGTACCTCTGAAGACATCATTGACGAACATGCAGCATCACTCCGTACGCTTCAAACTAAAGTAAAGGCCCTAGAGTACAGAGCTGAAGATGCGGAGAACAGAAACCGGCGCAATAACCTTCGCATTGTTGGATTACCGGAGGGGGCGGAGGGAAACAACCCTACCTCCTTTATAGAAGATCTGCTCCGTGATCTTTTACCCGAGGCCCGCTGGTCGCCTTACTTCACGGTGGAGAGGGCCCACCGCATCCCGCCTAAGCCGGGGCCTCCTGGATCCCCCCCCCGCACCTTCATCCTCCGTCTCCTCAATTTTAGAGACAGAGACGAAGTCCTCCGCGCCTCTAGAAGTATAGGGGACCTCAAATTCCAGAACACGAAGTTGATGATATTCCCCGACTACTCCGTAGAGACCCAGAAACTCAGGAAATCATTCGACCAAGTTAAGGCGGCCCTGCGTTCACGCAACATTCGCTACAGTGTACTCTTCCCTGCTCGCCTAAGAGTCCAGGACGGCGAGACAACTCGCTTTTTCACCACTCCGAGAGAGGCCTTTGCCTGGCTGGATTCGCTACCACAGATTCGATGATGATCTACCTGGTACGTACTATGTAACCCCTTTTGTTGTTTACTTACCATAGTCTGGGCCCAGGTCTGCGTTAACTCACGGACCTTTACATGGATGACTTACTATGTTGCACAAGTTATGCCCGGTTCTATCCATGGTGTCTGCAGACTTATGGCAGGATAATCCCTATCAGGAAAATTTCTAAGATAGCACCCCTGCCAAAGAACTTGGTCAGGAGACTGTTGAACTACAAAGTTTCTTCTAAATAAGCTTGCTTCCTTGAGAAATGCTGGACTTCTGGTTTGGTATCTTCATCAAAAAGATGGATCGAATTCACTGTGGGGTCGCATTATGGACTACTTCCCATTGTTATATTTACTAAGTCCCCACAGCCTATTGTATCACAAGTGGAGATCTCACGTACATAAGCCGCTTGAACTACTACTTCCCTCCCCCGTGTGAAGTCTCGGGGGGGAAAGTTCGCCTCTTCCACGGACCCCCTGTTGCAGCCGGCGAGCTGAATAAGTTGGGGATTGAAACCCACCCCAGTTCTGGGGGGTTGGGTGGGGTGGGGGGTGGGGTATGTTTCCCTAAAGGGGCTAGTTCCATCTACTCTAGATTTTGGCATCCTTTACCGGTTGTTAGTTTGGTTTTGTTTTTGTTTGACATTAGTACTAAAAATATTGACTCATCAGCATTGCACTATTTACAGATGTGTCCACTTCGGGTGACGGGGTCCGCTCCGGGAGCCGTGCATTCTACTGATCCTAATAATCTTCATATTCCAGGTGACCGTGTCCTCCCTTAACATCATCTCCTGGAACACCAGGGGACTGAACTCCCCAGTCAAACGTTCCCTGGTGTTCCAATTCATTAAAACCTATAACCCACATATATGTGTGTTTCAGGAGACACACCTCACAGGACGCAGGGTTTTGGCCCTAAAAAAACCATGGGTGGGACACCACTACCACTCCACGCACTCCTCATTCTCTAGAGGTGTCACTATACTGGTGTTGAAGTCACTTCCATTTCGGCTCTTGGATCTGACCCTGGATCCCGATGGTCGGTACGTAATAATTCATGCTAAAATATATTCTCTAACATGGACCATTGTGGGCTTATATCTGCCTCCCCCGGCCTCCCTGCTGGTGCTCAATCAGATCACCGGCAGGATAGCCGAATTTGCATCAGACAACAATGTTATATTGGGTGATTTTAATCTAGTTCCTGACCCGGATCTTGATAGGTTGACTCCTGCGGGACATCATTGCTCTGGGTTGGCTGAGTGGGCGGACACTTATGGCCTGACTGATGTCTGGAGGTGGCGACACCCCCAGACCAGGGCATACACATGCCACTCAGCCTCCCATAGAACGTTCTCCCGCATAGACTTAGTCTTCGCGGGGGGCCGGGTCCTCCCAAGGGTCTTAGACATACAAATACTGCCTAGGGGAATTTCCGACCACGCACCCTTACTGTTGTCACTGGACCTCTCCCTTGGCTCAGTAGAAAGGATATGGAGACTCTCCAGATTTTGGATTTCAGACACTGCAGTGGACTCCCAATTTAGAACGGAAATGCTTGATTTCTGGGCTAAAAACGAGGGCTCGGCCGACCCCGTAGTGGTGTGGGATGCCTTTAAAGCCACGACGAGGGGATGCTACCAGACCATTATTGCCAGAGTCCGACGAGAACGCAGGGCAGACTTGATCAAGGCCGAGGGAGAGGCGAATGGTGCGGAGGCTCTTTTTGTTCGTACCCGGGATCCTGCGCACTATTCGCATCTACAACACCTGATGAAGGAGGTGGTTCGTCTCCGTACTTCTCTTACCCAGAAGAAAATGTTAGCTCAATCCCAACGGATTTTTGAGCAAGGGGAGCGGTCGGGTCGCTTGTTGGCCTGGCTCTCCAGGGAACAGGTGAGCGGGATGAGCATCTCACATATTAGGGACTCCTCGGGACAGTTAATCCATACCCCGGAGGGGATCAACCGCTGTTTTGCGGAATACTACGAATCCCTCTATGGGACCAGGGTAGACTATAGAAGGGAGGATCTGGTGGCGTACCTAGACGACATAGATATCCCAACCCTTACTGTAACATATCGTGACAAGCTTGATGCTCCAATTACGCCCTTAGAGATAATACAGGCTCTTAAATCAATGCAGACAGGGAAAACTCCGGGACCCGATGGCGTCCCTGTAGAGTTTTATAAACAATACGCTACTGAACTAGTGGATAAACTTCAGGCCCTCTTCTCTGCGTCGACGCGTCTCGGAAAACTCCCGGATACCATGAGCGATGCGATCATAGTAGTGATCCCCAAGCCGGGGAAAGACCCCACATTGTGCTCCTCGTACCGCCCCATATCCCTTCTGAATGTGGATGCAAAGGTACTGGCAAAAGTTCTGGCCAACAGGCTTAACCTGGTAATTACTGCTCTCATCCACAGGGATCAAACAGGCTTCATGCCCGGGAGAGGAACTGACATTAATATCAGACGCCTCCACACCCATATAGACAGGGCGGACGAGGCGGCCAATGGAACGGTGGCCTCGCTCGACGCGGAGAAGGCTTTCGACTCCGTCGAGTGGGGCTACCTATGGGAAGTACTTTCGAGATTCGGGTTCGGCCCGGGCTTCACGAAATGGCTCCGTATGTTATATCACTGTCCTTCAGCTAGAATACGTACTAACGGAAGCCTCTCGGGAAAATTCCAACTGTTTCGAGGCACACGACAGGGGTGTCCCCTCTCCCCGGGTCTATTTGCATTGGCGATGGAGCCCCTGGCTATATTGTTGAGGGCCAACCCTGGGGTAAGGGGAATCCAGGTGGGTCCCATTGAGGAGAAGTTATCACTATACGCGGATGACGCTCTGCTTTATTTAGCGGATGCGTCGTCCTCCTTGCAGACCGCACTCGAACTGATTAACCAATTTGGCGGCTACTCGGGGATTCGCATTAATTGGGACAAGTCGGTTCTTTTCCCTCTCCATTCCTCGACCCCTAGAATACCTCACCCACAGCTAAAATGGGTGGATGACTTCAAATACCTGGGGATAAAAATAAGTGGTAAAGTCCAAGACTACATCGATAACAATTTGCGTCCACTCATGGCACAGTTTACGGCCAGGTGTGTGGCTTGGCGTTCCCTCCCATTGACCCCTGTTGGCAGAATCAATTTATTAAAAATGATATACCTCCCAAAATATCTATACTTCTTCCGCAACACACCCATACCCATCCCTAGGATTTTTTTTCGACGGCTTGAGAGTCTGCTGATACAGTTTGTCTGGGCTGGGAGGCCACCCAGGGTGGCCAAGCAGATCTTATACCTCCCACTTTCGGGGGGAGGACTGGCGTTACCAAATTTTCAAATCTACTACTGGGCAGCTGTCTTGGTCACGATTCGGTGGTGGTTCTCCCAGCCCACGCAGAATCCGGCGGTCACTTTGGAGGCAGCCATTTTGGGTTCCTTTGCTGCCCTGAGCAATCTCCCGTATCGCGGTCTTAGGGCCAATTTGTCCATGACGACTCTGATGCGAACCACTGTGAAGATATGGCAGGAGGCTAGGAAAATCTATAGGAAACCCAACTGCATTTCACCCCACACGCCCCTTTGGGGTAACCCTCTGCTCTCCCACTTTTACACTATTCCGGACCCCTCTCTCTGGGCAAAAAAGGGAATCCTCACTTTAAAACACATAGTTAAAGATGGCAGGCTCATGACTTTCCAAGCACTGAGGCAATCCTTTGCTATCCCGACCTCCTTCCAATTCAGATACTGGCAGCTTAAGCATGCCTTTGAGGCTCAGTTCCCTGAACCCCTCACTCTGGAACCAGACTCCATTGAAAGGCTTCTGACCTCCAGCGTGATGGGGAAGCCTCTCTCAACACTATATTTATACCTTACGGTGGAGTACGATGTGAAATTAACTAGAACATGGGAGAAGTGGAAAGTTGACATCCCCTCTTTAGATGAGGAGGAGTGGAAGGAGTGTTTAATCTCCTACATTCCTTCCATGATCGCTGCAAGGGATAGGTTCATACAATTCAAGTTCCTTCACAGAGCGTATTTCACCCCCCAGAGATTGGCGCACATATACCACCAAAGAGATCCCAACTGTCAAAGATGCAGACAGGAGGCGGGTACTTTCTGGCACATGGTCTGGTCCTGTCCCAAACTAAGACCCTTTTGGTCAGCAGTGGCCTCCACACTGGGGAATGTCATAGGCTCAGTTCTACCGGTTGAACCCCAAATACTATTGCTCAGTCATCTGGAGGATGTCGAGGGTGACAGATATGATAAATTGTGCATAACATTCACGTTGTACTATGCTAGACGGGAGATCCTACTGCGATGGAAAATGGTGGAGCCTCCAACCCTGGCCTCGTGGATAAGGTCGGTGAACAAGGTACTCCCCCTGTATAGACTGACATACGAAAGTAGGCAATGCCCGGGGAAGTTTGACAAAATTTGGTCGTCCTGGGTGGACGCTTCGGGAGACCCTGATCCCCCTACCCCATAAGTAAGATGTGGGAAATAGTAGAGGATGTCCTGCACCTCAAGTCTATTCCTCTTTTGCCCGACTCCCTTCCTCCCCTTCCCTTTCTTTCCTTTCCCTCCCCCCTCCCTCTGCCTTCCTTCCTCTCCCCCCCCCTCTCCCCCGTCCACTCCCCCCCCCCCCCGCCACCCCTAACAGGCTCGATTGAAAACTGGGTTATTTACTTTATATTGTCTGAGAATTTTGAGATGACACGAGCAATGAAAGGTATAGTTAAGTGAAAATCTGTTGTGTGCACATCTGGACCACCTGATAAACAGTAGCTATTGTTCTGAGTAAATCTCACTGTTGCTATTCTTACCGCAATGACTGTACTAAATTCTTGTACTGTAATGCTGATTTGTTTAATAAAATTTTCTGTTAAAAAAAAAAAAAGGACTGGGATAATGCCGGTGACATTACAGAGGGCCTAGATCTTACGGGATACCACAGGAGGAAGTCTAGGGTGTGTGTTGGGACTGCTTGTCTTTCTATATTTATCCAATCGGGTTTGTCAAATCTAAAGTACACCGTTGAGAGCTGGGCTAGTCTAGCTGCTTGGTAATACCTAAAAAGGTCAGGGAGACCCAATCCCCCCTTGTTTTGGGGCTATAAAGAATATTGCGGGCTAGCCTGTAACCCTTTGTTACCCAAATAAATGTAATAATCTTCCCCTGGAATGCCTTGAGATGATGTCTTCTAATTTCTAACGGGAGTGATCTAAATAAATAAAGAAGCCTAGACAATAGGGTCATTTTGGTAGAATGTACTCTACCTAGCCATGAAATGTTGTATCGTGACCAAGATAGGAGATCAGATTCTAGTTTGCGGAACATGGGAGGAAAGTTAGCCTGGTAAAGCTGTTCAAACTTGGGGGTCAGGTTTATTCCAAGATAGCGGATAGTGGAGTTGCTCCATTTAAATTTGAATGAAGGTTTGAGCCTTTCTACTACTGAGGGTTGCAACAAAATATTTAGGGCTTGGGATTTGTCCATGTTGACCTGAAGACCTGATATGGACCCGAAGGATTCAAGGAGCTTGCATATGTTAGGAAGAGAGGTTGGGGATGTGGCAAAGAGAAGGATGTCGACCACAAAAAGAGCGCACTTGTGGATGTTAGGTCCACAACAAACACCATTGATGTTTTGGTCAGATCTAATCGCAATGGCAAGTACCTCGATCGCCAGAGCAAAGATCAGAGGGGAGAGGGGGCATCCCTGTCTGGTGCCCCTGGCTATTTGTATGGGGTCCGGATAGTATCCCTGCAATTTGACCTTGGCTTTTGGGTCAGAGTATAAAGCTTTCAGAATCCCCAAGAAGTTTTCCCTGAATCCCCATCGTCTCAGGACTGCAAAAAGATAAGACCAAGAGAGGGAGTCGAAGGCCTATTGAAGGTCCATTGACAGTAATAGGCCTTCCTGGCGGGGGCCTCTGTCCCATCCCGAATGTAGTAGTGAGACCATGTCTACCGCCCTTCTAACTTGATCTGGACCTTGCCTTCCTGGGATAAAACCCACTTGGTCGTCTGGGTCAAGTGCTGAACCCCCTTTTCATTTTTTAATCACATCCAATGTTTCTTCTGTTGAGAAAGGTGTCTCCATGATTTCTACATGGTCCCTACGTAGAGTGGGCATATTTAGGTCATCTAGGAAGAAATCTATGGTAGATTCTTCTATAGTGTCGCCTTTCTGATATAGTTTAGAGTAGAATGACTGAAAGGCTTGTAAGGTTTTTTGAAGATTAAGGGTTGTGGATCCATCTTGCAATCTGATTTTCAGTGTAGAGGCACTAAATTTGGGGGAAAGCTTTCTCGCTAGCATTGTACTCATCTTGTCTCTCTGAAAATAATATTTTGCACTATTCCAATTTAAAGATCTCTCGGCCTTAACTGTATGAGCTAAGTTTAAAGCTAATCTAGCTGCGTCTATCTGAGCAGTTTGGACTTTAGAAGGGTCCCTTTCGTGTTGTTTGCATAAGGCTGAGAAGTCCTTCTCAAGTTTCTCTATCTCCGCTGCTTTTTCTTTCTTACGTTGTGAAGACATTTGAATAAGCTTTCTCCGGATTGTAGCTTTATGAGCTGCCCAGAGGGTCTCAGCTGAGATTCCCTCCACACCATTCCGCAAAAAATAATCTTTCAGCTCCTTTTCAATTTCTGTAACTGAAATAGGGTCATTAAGCAAATTTTCATTGAGTCTCCAGTAGGAAATGGGGGGGGGGGGGTCTGTGGAATCGACCTTGAAAAGAGATGACCACCATGGAATGGTCTGATAGGGCTGTGTCTTTGATATAGGCTTCAAGCACGGAGGGTATATGCATCACTGAAATGAGAATGTGATCAATCCTGGAGTAGGATTGGTGAGGGTTCGAGAAATGAGTAAAATCTCTTTTTGTGGGGTTATGTTCCCTCCAGATGTCGGCTAGGCCTTGTTGATCATTTTCGCTATCTTGGAACTAGATTTCGTGGGGCGGGTGAGTTGTGCTGAGAGAGGTTTGGATTTGTCCAGCCCTTGATCGAAAGCGACATTAGAGTCACCTCCGAATATTACTGTTCCCTCCAAAAGAGGGCCTAAGGTTTGAAACAACGCTTGAAAACATTTTGTCTGGCCCTTATTGGGAGAGTAATAGGATATGAATGAGTAAAAACAGTCATCTATCAGGCCCTTAACTAAAATAAACCTACCCTCTGGGTCCCTGTGTACTAGTAGGGGCTTACATTTACAAGTTTTCGCAAACAGAATTGCTACACCTTTGGTTTTATCTTCTGCATTAGCTAAGAAGAATTGGGGGTAATGAGCATGCAGAAATGACGGGGAATATCTCGAGTGGAAATGGGTCTCCTGAAGCATAACTACTGCCATTTTTTGGGATGGATAGACCTGAAACACTTTTCGTCTTTTTATAGCCGAATTAAGACCTTGGACATTATGCGATACTAACCGAATGGATGATGGAGGCACAGTGTCACTTGACATGGTGGTGAAGGGAGAGGGGCATAAGAAAATAGACCTCACTTACCTCCTCTGAAATACTTTGGAGTATTGTTGCTTGAGGAATGGAGCAGGACCTGGAACCTGGAGGAGAAGAGTGGAGCGGCATCATCTGAGGACTGGCACAAGAAAAGAAAAGATTAGTAGGAAAGAAAAGAGAACGATAGATATAGTGTAAAGTGGCCCAACAAAGGCCTGTGACATCGGGAGGGAAAAAGGATCCTCCCAATGTCACCGAACCTAATACCAAAGTAGCCCTCAAAAGGGGCCAACTGTCCATCTCCCGAAAATGGTGTAACCATTGTCGTGGGATGGATGGAGGTGCATGACTGCTACCCCAGCCAGCGCCATCCCTATTGGTAATAAAAATAACGTACTTTCGATAACATTAAGATTAACCAAAATAAGAACTATAACAACATTTAATGTATGAATCTGAGCCAGCCGGCTTTCGTTGTCTTACGATGATCGAAATAGACCATAGAGGGGTGTGGGGGTATAGGTAGTGGTTGGGAGGGGAGGGAGGGGAAAGGGGGGAGTTGGGGAAAAAGGAAGGGAAAATGGGGGAGACGGGGGAGAGATGGGAGGAGGGAAAGACCCAAAGCTCCTAAGAGTAAAGCTCCCGAAGTCCTGGGGTGGTAGCGATCGTTTGTTAGGAACCCGCAGGTGTGCCCTCAATGAGTTCCTTGAGAGTCTGTGGAGTTTTCTTCTCAGGGAAGCTCCTTGTGCATCTGTGTTTCTTCAGATCCATGGGCTGGTGCTATGTATATTGACAAGGGAAGGGAATCAAAAGACTAGACAACGGGAACGCGTTGTAGTGGCGGGAGAAAGGGAACAGGGTAGTCTTCTGTAGCACAGGGGAGGACCAGTGGGAGTTAGAACCTGAGAAATGAGCAATAACTGAAAATTTTGGATGGCAAACCGTTCGTTTGCAAGGGTGAAGCCCTTCAGACCCAAAGTCTTCAGGCACGTTAGATTGACTGAGTCTGGGAGGACACAGTCATCCCTTGAGGATCTATTGCAATAGTACAAAAAACAAAGGGGGGATTCTCGGGGGGCCCCAAAGTCAAAGAGGAGATTTTTTTTAGGGAGACTTAGGGCTTCCTAGGCCTGTCCCTGAGGAGATGGATGTAAGATTTAGAGGTACTTCTGGAATCAGGTGGGCAAAGGTTCCCTCAAGCATCTGCTTTTGTTTGTTTTCCATAAGGGGGAAACTGGACTGGCAGGGGTGGGTCTCTTGGAGGATCCTGCTTGTAGGTTCGACATGTCCATTGCTGGATCCTGTGATATGAGCTTCAGGGAAAGGAGGACCTGTTCTCCTTCCTGTATAGTGGTGAAGGAGTGGGTTTTACCTTTGTAGGTAAATTTTAGGGCAAAGGGAAAAGCCCACCTGATTCCCTTCTGCGCCAGGATCACTAAAAGTGGTTTGAGGGCTCTGCGTTTCTGTATCGTCATAGGTGATATGTCCGCAAATATCTGAACATCATTTCCTTGAAAAGAGATATGTGATTGCTGACGAGAGAGATTCATAATTTCCTCTTTTACTCCGTAGTAATGCGGTTTCACCACCACATCCCTGGGGGACCCGTCCTTCCTGGGGGGTCCCAAGGATCTGTGAGCCCTGTCTAACTCAAACTTGTGTGGGGATATAGCAGGTATGAGGACTTTGATCAGGTCTTGGACCATTTTGGGGACATCTGTGCAAGATTCTGGGATGCCTCTGACCCTGAAGTTCGCCCTTCTCGATCGATTTTCCAGATCGTCGATCCTATTTAAGGCTACATCCAATTGTTCTTGTATAACCTGAATATGATCTGTGTTTTGATTGGCTCTAGACACTGTGAAATCAAGTTTCTGTTCAATAGCTTCTATTCTGGTGCCCAGATTTTGAAAATCAGAACGAATGTCATTTGTTATTTTGTGGGCTGTGTGAGCCAGACCCCGCTCCAGTAGCTCTGATAGTTTAATAGAGAGATTTCCTGCATTCTGGGGCATGTCAGGGTCTGGGCCTCCTGAAGTAATACTAGTGTTACATAGTTACATAGTTACATAGTAGGTGAGGTTGAAAAAAAATACAAGTCCATCAAGTCCAACCTATGTGTGTGATTATGTGTCAGTATTACATTACATATCCCTGTATGTTGCGGTCATTCAGGTGATTATCTAACAGTTTCTTGAAGCTATCAATGCTCCCCGCTGAGACCACCGCCTGTGGAAGTGAATTCCACCTCCTTGCCGCTCTTACAGTAAAGAACCCTTTACGTAGTTTAAGGTTAAACCTCTTTTCTTCTAATTGTAATGAGTGGCCACGAGTCTTATTAAACTCTCTTCTGCAAAAAAGTTTTATCCCTATTGTGGGGTCACCAGTACAGTATTTGTAAATTGAAATCATATCCCCTCTCAAGCGTCTCTTCTCCAGAGAGAATAAGTTCAGTGCTCGCATCCTTCCCTCATAACTAAGATCCTCCAGACCCTTTATTAGCTTTGTTGCCCTTCTTTGTACTCGCTCCATTTCCAGTACATCCCTCCTGAGGACTGGTGCCCAGAACTGGACAGCATACTCCAGGTGCAGCCGGACCAGAGTCTTGTAGAGCGGGAGAATTATCGTTTTATCTCTGGAGTTGATCCCCCTTTTAATGCATGCCAATATTCTGTTTGCTTTGTTAGCAGCAGCTTGGCATTGCATGCCATTGCTGAGCCTATCATCTACTAGGACCCCCAGGTCCTTTTCCATCCTAGATTCCCCCAGAGGTTCTCCCCCCAGTGTATAGATTGCATTCATATTTTTGCCACCCAAATGCATTATTTTACATTTTTCTACATTGAACCTCATTTGCCATGTAGTCGCCCACCCCATTAATGTGTTCAGGTCTTTTTGCAAGATTTCCACATCCTGCGGAGAAGTTATTGCCCTGCTTAGCTTAGTATCGTCTGCAAATACAGAGATTGAACTGTTTATCCCATCCTCCAGGTCGTTTATGAACAAATTAAATAGGATTGGTCCCAGCACAGAACCCTGGGGAACCCTACTACCCACCCCTGACCATTCTGAGTACTCCCCATTTATCACCACCCTCTGAACACGCCCTTGTAGCCAGTTTTCAATCCATGTACTTACCCTATGGTCCATGCCAAAGCACCTTATTTTGTACAGTAAAGGTTTATGGGGAACTGTGTCAAATGCTTTTGCAAAATCCAGATACACCACGTCTACGGGCCTTCCTTTATCTAGATGGCAACTCACCTCCTCATAGAAGGTTAATAGATTGGTTTGGCAAGAACGATTCTTCATGAATCCATGCTGATTACTGCTAATGATATCATTCTTATTACTAAAATCTTGTATATAGTCCCTTATCATCCCCTCCAAGAGTTTACATACTATTGATGTTAGGCTAACTGGTCTGTAATTCCCAGGGATGTTTTTTGGGCCCTTTTTAAATATTGGTGCTACATTGGCTTTTCTCCAATCAGCTGGTACCATTCCAGTCAATAGACTGTCTGTAAAAATTAGGAACAACGGTCTGGCAATCACCTGACTGAGTTCCCTAAGTACCCTCGGATGCAAGCCATCTGGTCCCGGTGATTTATTAATGTTAAGTTTAAGTCTAATTTTAATTCCGTCCTCTGTTAACCATGTAGGTGCTTCCTGTGTTGTGTCATGAGGATAAACACTGCAGTTTTGGTTACTGAAGCCCCCCGATTCACTCGTGAAGACTGAGGAGAAGAATAAATTCAATACCTTTGCCATCTCCCCATCCTTTGTAACCAGATGTCCTTCCTCATTCTTTATTGGGCCAATATGGTCTGTCCTCCCTTTTTTACTGTTTACATACTTAAAGAATTTCTTGGGATTTTTTTTGCTCTCCTCCGCTATGTGTCTTTCATGTTCTATCTTAACTGTCCTAATTGCACCCTTACATTTCTTATTGCATTCTTTATAAAGTCTGAATGCTGAGGATGATCCCTCAACCTTGTATTTTTTGAAGGCCTTCTCCTTTGCTTTTATATGCATTTTTACATTGGAGTTAAGCCATCCAGGATTTTTGTTCGCTCTTTGAAATTTATTACCCAATGGGATACATTGGCTAATGCCCTTATTTAATATGCTCTTAAAGCAAACCCATCTCTCCTCCGTATTCTTTGTTCCTAATATTTTATCCCAATTTATGCCTTTTAGCAAGGTTTGTAGTTTAGGGAAGTTGGCTCTTTTGAAATTCAGTGTCTTTGTGTTCCCTTCATGTTTCCTATTTGTGTGATTTATACTGAAACTAATTGACCTGTGATAGCTGTTACCTAAATTGCCCCGTATTTCCACATCTGTGATCAGGTCTGTATTGTTGGTAATCAGTAGATCCAGTAATGTTTTATTTCTAGTTGGTGCGTCTACCATCTGACCCATTGCAATTGTCCTGCAAGACATTAAGGAACTGGCGAGCCTTAAATGAATGCGCAGTTCCCTCCGCCCAGTCTATGTCTGGATAATTAAAATCCCCCATTATGATAACACTTCCCATCCTTGCTGCTAATCCAATTTGTGATAGGAGATCCGTCTCCACTTCCTCCCTCAGGTTAGGGGGCCTATAGCATACTCCCAGTATTATTTTCCCCTTAGCTTCATCCCTTTGGAGCTCTACCCATAAAGATTCCACCTCCTCCCTAGCTCCCTCAGTGATGTCATCTCTCACATTCACTTGTACATTATTCTTGATATATAGGCATACCCCTCCCCCTTTTTTACCCTCTCTATCCTTGCGGTATAGGGTATACCCTTGAATGTTTGCCAGCCAATCATGAGAGCTGTTGAACCAGGTCTCTGAAATTCCCACAAAATCCAAATCCTCCTTGTACAACAGTATCTCTAGTTCACCCATCTTGTCCGCCATGCTCCTGGCATTAGTGAACATGCCACATAGTTTAGACCGGTCGCATATTGTCCTCGTATTGGGTGTTTCAAGATTGCAACTAGGACTTGCTACTATACTCACCTTGTGTTTGTGTTTTTGTGCTTTGGTTAACCTACCACTAATGCCCCCAATACTACCCTCTGGAATATCTTCCGCGCTGGCTATCGCTGTCTCTGGACCCCCTCCCCGTCGCCTAGTTTAAAAACCCCTCTAACATTTTGGCCATCTTCCTTCCCAGCAGATCTGCACCCTCCTCATTTAGGTGCAGTCCGTCCCTTCTATAGTACCGGTTACCGACTGAGAAGTCGGCCCAGTCCTCCAGGAACCCAAACCCCTCCTTACTACACCAGCTCTTCAGCCACTTGTTTACTTCCCTAATCTCCCTCTGCCTTTCTGGTGTGGCTCGATGTACCGGTAGTATTCCTGAGAACACTATCTTGGAGGTCCTTTTCCTCAATTTAGCACCTAAATCCCTAAAATCGTTCTTTAGGACACTCCATCTGCCTCTGACTTTGTCATTGGTGCCAACGTGCACCATGACAGCCGGGTCTTCCCCAGCCCCTCCCGGTAATCTGTCCACAAGATCCGTGATGTGCCGAACCCGAGCGCCCGGTAGACAACATACTGTTCGGCGCTTCAGGTCTTGGTTACAGATTGCCCTCTCTGTTCTTCTAAGAATTGAGTCCCCTACCACCAGAATCTGTCTTTCCTTTCCCTTTTTTGCCCCCCCACTCTTACTGGAGGAGTTCTTCCCCTGGCAGCTAGGAGAGTCCCTCATCTCCAGCAATGCTGGTCCCTGACTGGTTTCTCCAATGTCACTCAATGGAGCGTACTTATTGGGATGCTCCAGTCCTGGATCGGCCTCTCTGGCACTTCCCCCTCTACCCCTCCTGACTGTCACCCATCTACTCTTTGCTAGTGCCTGCACCTCTTTGTCTCCACCCGCCTCTGTGCTGGCCCCTGCCGGCACCTGCCGTGTACGTTCCTGGCTCACCTTTAGTATGGAGGGACTTCTCAGTGCTGACAGTTACTTCCCCAGATTCAGAACCTGGGCTTCCAGGGAAACAATGTGCTTACATTTTGCACAGCAGTATTCGCCCTCAATCGGTTGATCAAGGAACGCATACATGCGGCAAGATGTACAAAGAGTCGCCTCTCCACACCCGCCGGGCATCGTACCTATTAAATATAGTGAGGATTTGGGGATTTTACCCTGTCCAAATTACCTAACAGCTAGCTTCCTGGCACTAATACTCAAAAAGTGTTCTGGAGGGTAGGGGTATTTCCCATAGGAGATAGCATATAGGTAGCCAGGGATTGCTCTTCAAACGAATCTGTGGTTGTTGGTGAGGGGGATACATTAAGGGGGGCTGTGGAAATCGCTTGAGGTGGGAAGGCTAAGATAGCAGGGGCGATCACTTGCCTGTTCTCTGCCATCCCCCCTGAGACTGTCTCGTGGCTGGGACGCGGCCGCCATCTTTGATTTGGCCTGCACTTCTTTGGCGGAGAATTGGGGTCCCAGATCCCTCCTTGCTGTTCCACCTGGCATAGGGGGGTGCTGATATGTTCCCCAGTCGGATCCAGCTGTATGCGGGCTGGCGGCTGGCTCCTGGCTCCGATACTGCGCTAGGGCGGCTGGCTGGCTCGGGTAGTGAGGAGCTCCCGGCTTACATGGGCCATATTGGAGTCCTCCGCGCATGCACCTCCCAGCCTATACATTCTAGACAACATATGACCCAGCTCTGATAAGTTAACTCACCATTCCTCAAAAGTGGTAAGTGGATTCGCTGGCCTGATCTGGTGCTTCCACGTATTGAACAAGTCTGTCAGTTGATGGTATTTTCATACAGCCATTGGTACTTCCCCCAGTATTCAAACCAAAACCACCAATGGAAGCAATTTATCCTGTGGGGCCACGCCAGCGCAATTACCCTTCCCGTCCATTCCCCCGCAATCTAAACTCCCTTTCTCTTCCCCCAGGGAAAACCAGGGAAATCCTTCCAGTGGTGTTATAGGGGATATTGGAGGGGGGCCAAACTTTCCCGTACTGTTCATTCTATCCCAAATGGATAGTGTTGTCTTCGTCAATGGTGATGCATTTTCCGACAACTCCCTATAAGAAACCGGAATCCAGGGGGCTCCAGCCAAGTTCCTACCTGCTAATGTTTTCCCCAAAGGCACCCAAATTTTACCCTGGCACTAGTTCATTATTCAAACCAGGGCCATGCCTCTGTAATAAAACGCTATATCCGGGAGTCCCACCCCACCCTCCCGTTTTTGGTCTCAAAATCTTGTGTGCCAACCTGGGATGTTTATCTCCCCACACGAAGGTCATAAAAGCCATTCGTATTTGTTTAAAGAATATCTGTGGGAGTATTATGGGTAAGATATGTAAAACATAAATTAGCCTGGGGATTACACTCATTTTAAGCGCGTTCCATGTCAGAGTATGACTTCTCCACTTTTGCAAGTCTTTTATTATGTATAGGGATGAGCTTCGAGTTTGAGTCGAACTCATGTTCGACTCGAACATCGGCAGTTCGCCGAACAGCGAACAATTTTGGATGTTCGCGGCAAATTCGAAAGCCTTGTAACACCCTTTAAAAGTCTATAGGAGAAATCAAAAGTGCTAATTTTAAAGGCTTATATGCAAGTTATTGTCATAAAAAGTGTTTGGGGACATGGATCAATGCAAAAAAAAGTTTTAAAAACGGCCATTTTTTCGGGAGCAGTGATTTTAATAATGCTTAAAGTGAAACAATAAAAGTGTAATATTCCTTTAAATTTCATACCTGGGGGGTGTCTATAGTATTCCTGTAAAGGGGCGCATGTTTCCCGTGTTTAGAACAGTCTGACAGCAAAATTACATTTCAAAGGAAAAAAAGTCATTTAAAACTACTCGCGGCTATTAATGAATTGTCGGTCCGACAATACACATAAAAGTTCATTGATAAAAACTGCATGGGAATTCCCCACAGGGGAACCCCGAACCAAAATTTTAAAAAAATGGCGTGGGGGTCCCCCTAAATTCCATACCAGGCCCTTCAGGTCTGGTATGGATATTAAGGGGAACCCCGGCCAAAATTTAAAAAAGGAGAAGATGGTGGAAGAAACCGAGGGAAGATAGAAGAAAGAAGTTAGAACAAATAAGATGAAAAAAAGAGGCCTTTAAATAAAGGAATTGTCAAAAACTGTCTCTTGTCATTTTTAACATTTTTGACAGTTTTTTGTAAAATGGTAGGGGTACTTTTGTACCCCCTTACCATTTCACACAGGGGGGCTGGGATCTGGGGGTCCCCTTGTTAAAGGGGGCTTCCAGATTCCGATAAGCCCCCTGCCCGCAGACCCTCACAACCACCGGGCAAGGGTTGTGGGGATGAGGCCCTTGTCCCCATCAACATGGGGACAAGGTGCTTTGGGGGGCTACCCCAAAGCACTCTCCCAATGTTGAGGGCATGTGGCCTGGTACAGTTCAGGAGGGGGAGCGCTCTCTTGTCCCCCCCACTTTTCCTGCGGCCCGCCAGGTTGCGTGCTCGGATAAGGGTCTGGTATAGATTTTTGGGGGGACCCCACGCCATTTTTTAGAAAAAAATTTGGCCAGGGTTCCCCTTAATATCCTTACCAGACCTGAAGGGCCTGGTATGGCATTTAGGGGGACCCCCACGCCATTTTTAAAAAAATTTTGGTTCAGGGTTCCCCTGTGGTGAATTCCCATGCCATTTTTATCAATGAACTTTTATGTGTATTGTCAGTTTTGTTAGTTTTAAATGACTTTTTTTCCTTTGAAATGTCATTTTGCTGTCAGACTGTTCTAAACACGGGAAACATGCACCCCTTTACAGGCATACTATAGACACCCCCCAGGTACGAAATTTAAAGGAATATTACACTTTTATTGTTTCACTTTAAGCATTATTAAAATCACTGCTCCCGAAAAAATGTCCGTTTTTAAAACTTTTTTTTGCATTCATCCAGGTCCCCAAACACTTTTTATGACAATAACTTGCATATAAGCCTTTAAAATTAGCACTTTTGATTATTCATGTTCGTGTCCCAGACTTTAACGGTGTTCGAACAAATTTTTTGCCTGTTCGCATGTTGTGGTGCGAACTGAACAGTCCATAGTTCATGGGTCCATAGTTTATATCATATACGCGCTTTATATCTGAAGGGATAAAGATCCCTAAATAGAATATAGAATCTAACAAACAAAAGGAAAAAGATTGTTGCAAGGTGGTCCTCATCCTCAAAGGCACATGGCTCGGCATCAACACTAATCTCGGCATCAACACTAATCTCGGCATCAACACTAATCTCGGCATCAACACTAATTTCCCGATATTTATTTTAAAATCAGATATAAGGCCAAACCTGTCTATTTCCAACATCAGTTCCGTCAAAGACTTTTGAGGAGAGGTACAACAGTAGATCATCTGCGTAAGCTGAGATCTTATGTTCCATTGATTTTCCTATTTCCCCTAATCGTGCACAGAAAGGGCTCCAGCACCATAGTAAATAACAATGGGGCAGTGGGCCTCCCTGCCTAGTCCCATTTTATATCTCAAAATAATCTGATAGTCTACCATTCACTTTAACGCTTGCTCTAGGATCTACATACAGTGCCCTCACCCATCCCATCATCCGCTCTCTCAGACCTATCCATTGAAATTACTGCACTCTGGATCTGGTTCGGTCCATTATTCATCCAATGCAATACATGCAGGGCCCGATTAGTATTATCTCTAGCCTCTTGGCCCTTCATAAACCCTGTTTGATCTGGGTGAATCAATTGAACTATATGTTTTTGTAACCTTAGGGCCAGAATTTTAGCCAGGAGCTTAGTGTCAGCGTTAAGGAGGGAGATGGGTCTATAGCTGGCACAGCACTTAGGGTCTTTCTCTACCTTCTGGAGAACCGTTAGAGACCGAGATAGAGTTACGGTATCTGCAAAGAGAAACCAACAGGATTGAGGAAAACTTTTTATAATACATATTTGTGAAACCATCAGGTCCCAGGCTTTTACCTGATGGCAAAGCCGCAATCGCTCCGCCCAGCTCTTCAATGGAGATTGCTTTTTCCATTTCCTCCATGGCCGCAGATGGAATGGCCTATAGCCCTGATGCCTCAAGATATTCCAAAATTCTATCAAAATGTCCACCCTCCTCTGCCCCCACAGGAACTGAGTCTATGATATATAAAGACGCATAAAAGCGATGAAACTCAGCTGCTATTGCTTGGGAGTCCACTATCTGTTTATCACCTGTCTTTATAGTGTAAACATGGCATGAATATTGTTGTTTAGTTGTCTAGCCAATAGTCTCCCACCCTTATTCCCCTGTTCATAGAATCGGTGGGCAAAGTATCTATGTTTATTTTGAACTTTTCGATCGAGAAGCTGTCCTCAGGTTTTAAATTTCAAGTTTATGTATTTCCTCTAAGAGCACGAGCAATTCTTTCTTTTTTTATTTCAAACTGTTTTTTATTAAATTTTTCCAGTTTACAAATATAGACAGTATTTCTTGTCATACAGTGATATATATTCTTTCAGGATTCCTTATATGATAGAGACAAAGTATAGCAAGACAAAGCTTATTCTATTGTGATGAGCTTAAACAGTGAGATATCTATGTATATAAAGTAAAGGAGATTCAGGATGACTTCCCTCAGCTCCGGTCACCCCAGTTGGGTTCAGACTGTGTCCGGAGGAGAGGGTTGGCACCCCCTAGATTGCATACTATCTGGTCATTTCTTATTGTGGCATATGTAAGCAATGATTACCAATATCACAATTTTAGTTAGATATCTCTGGGGTAATATGGATTGAAATAGATAATAGGGGGAGGGGAGATAAAATCAAGTATAGAAGGGGGGGAAAGAACGAAGGTTGGAAGGGCCTACGGGTGGTAAGGGAGGGGAGAGGAGGGGAGGATGATGTGTTCTGGATCCTCTCCGTCGTCTGTCTCGAAGTTTGATAGTGTATTTTGAAGAATAATTGTTTGGGTGATGTTCATTTAATAAAGGTTAATATTTTGGATAATAGCAGAGCTATTTTGGGTGATTGAATCGAAAAGTGAGGCCATTGAGCATTTATGGAGGTGTGTGAGCCGTGTATATTATTTAGAGGGGTTATTTAGTGTACTATAATCGGAGGATGATTGGAAGTGGAGCCAGCAACTCCATTTTAGGGTGAATTTAGCAGGATTTTCCTGAGCTATATGAATTAGTTCTTCCATTTCTGATATTTTCCGGATTCTAGCGAACCATTCTCTTAGGGTGGGTGTGTTTGGAGAGTTCCAATGTATGGGGATGCATTGTTTCGCCGCGTTTATCATGTGCATTGCTAATGATTTGATATGTTTTATGTGGTAGCGGGGATATATGGAGTAGGAATTGGGCTGGGGACAGTTCAAGGTCATATGATGTGACTTGTGAAGTGATTCTATGTATCTCCTTCCAGAATGTTTGTATCAAGGGGCAAGACCACCATATATGTAGTAGTGTTCCCTCTTCTGTCTGACATCTCCAACATTTCGCTGATGTAGTAGGGTAAATTTTGTTTAGTATGGAAGGAGTACGGTACCACCGTGAGAAAATTTTGAATCCATTTTCTTGTGTGGTCACGTTTCTCGATCCTTTATGTATGTTGAGAAAAGCTTGTTCCCATTGTGTTTCTGAGGGTGAGATAGAGAGGTCTTTTTCCCATTTTTGACAGGCAATGTTCTGGTTAGCATGCATGTTTGTGAAGAGTAGATTGTGAGTTATGGAAATTAAATGTGGTTGTGTACTTTTTTGGTTACATATTGTCTCAAAGGGGGTAAGCGCTCTTGAGCATGTAGCTTGTTTGTCTTTTGATTGTAAGAAATGAGCAATTAGTATGTATGTCCAAGGAGGGATGGGTAGGTTTCCTGTCTGGGTAGAGATTTGGGAGGCAGTGAGAATTTTCCCTTGATGGAAGAATTGATGTGCCTTTATGCTATCTTGTGGAAAGTTCTCGGATAGGAAACTTTTTTATGCATTCCAGGAGGAAAATCTGGATTGAATTTCACAGGGGTTAGTGGACCTGGTGTAGAGGATATATTTACTTGGGAGCAGACTTCCTTAAAACACTTAAGAGTAGGTCCTATTAAGGGGTGTGAAAATAGTGTCATAGGTATGTGTTGTGGATTTATCCAGGGTAAAGAGGCTAGCGGTAGTGGTGTAAGGGAACCTTCCAAGGCGACCCAGTCTTTGTGGCTTGAATGAATATTCCAATCTACTATTCTAGTCAGATGGGTTGCATTGTAGTAGTTGAGAATATTCGGAAGACCTATGCCTCCTAGGTGCTTTGGTCTTGTGAGTTGTTTAAAGCTGATTCTAGGTTTCTGTGGTCCCCATAAGAATCTGGAGCTTGCTGATTGGTATGCTTTGAAGAACGTTTGAGGGATTAAGATGGGGATTGTTTGAATTATGTAAAGCAGCCTCGGTAGGGCATTCATTTTTAGTATCGCGGCTCTGCCAAACCACGAGAAAGATGGGTTGTTCCAGTTTTTAAAGTCTGCAATTAGCTTGTTCAAGATGGGTATATAATTTTTCATGTATAAATCAGAAAGCTTGGAAGGAAGTTGTATTCCTAGGTAGGTTATCGATTCTTTTCTCCAATGAAAGGGGAAGTTTTTTTTGCATTGGTCTACTAACTGGTGTGAGAGGGAGATATTTAGTGCGAAGGATTTTGTAAAATTTATTTTTAGATTGGATAACTCTTGAAATTGTTTAAATTCAGATAAAACCGGTAAGGTGATAAGGGGCTGTGATAAAAACAGTAATATATCATCCGCAAAGGCGGCATATTTGTATTCCTTAAGGGGAGTGTGTATGCCATGGATATCTGGATTTAATTTTAGTTTTCGGAGGAATGGTTCGAGGGTAAGAACAAAAAGAATAGGGGACAGGGGGCATCCCTGTCTTGTCCCATTACGTATGTGGAAGGCATTCGACAGAGTGTTATTGACCCTTACTCTAGCTATAGGATTCGAGTAGAGGGACAGGATCAGGCCCGAGAAGTAAGGGCCAATTCCTATGGCTTGTAGCACTGCTGTCATGTAGTCCCAAGCCACTCTGTCGAATGCCTTCTCTGCATCTAATGAAAGGAAAAATCCTCTCTGGTTGGTATGAGTGATGATATGATGTAGATTAATCGCTTTGATTGTGTTGTCTCTAGCTTCTCTACCTATGACAAAGCCTGCTTGATCTGTGGATACTAGGGATGGAAGAAGGGGAGTTAGTCTATTTGCTAATATTTTAGAAAATATTTTAACGTCTACATTTAGTAGTGAAATTGGTCTGTAATTTCCTGTATTTGTGGGATCTTTGCCTTCTTTGGGGATGATTGAGATATGGGCCTCTAGCATTTCTTTGGTGAGCGGGTTAGAAGGAGAGAGTGTGTTAAACGCGTTAAGAAAGGGACCTTTAAGCGTCTCCATAAAAGTCTTATAATAGATTGCTGATATGCCATCTGGTCCTGGGCTCTTGCCTGTTTTCAACTGTTTAATTGCTTGTTCCCATTCTTCTGTGGAGATTGGGGATTCTAGGGATGTCAAAATTTCTTCTGACATTTTATCTGGGGAGAATTGCTCTAAGAAAGTTTTTATTTCGTTATGTCTGTTGGGCAGGTGTATAGATGAAGAATTTGTTGTGTTTAGGGAGTATAGAGAGGTGTAATAGTTTTCAAACTCTTTCGCTATGTCATGGTTTTTTGTGATTGCTGCTCCTGTTTGTGAGCAGAGTCGATGTACTGTATTGTTGGTTTTTTTTGTGCGGAGTGACTGAGCAAGCAAGCGGCTACATTTGTTTCCGAACTCGTAGAAGAGTTTTTGAGAGTGCAAATTTTTTCTTAAGTTTATAACCCAGTTCTTCTTGTATTTGTGTGCGTGTTTCTATTAAGTCTAGGTGGGTGCTCTGAGCTAGGTTCTTTTTATGAGAAGCTTCTAGACGTTTAAGTTTGGAAAAGAGGTCAGACAGTGTCTTTATCCTTTCCTTCTTTATTGCCGCTGTCATGGAGATCAGTTTCCCCCTAATTACACATTTATGTGCTGCCCATTGTGTCATTTTGGTGGTGTCTGGGGTGTCGTTTTCTTTTAAATAATTGGTTAGGCATGTGCGAATTTCTATTTCCTTTGTTTTGTCTGTTAGGATAGATGGATCTAGTCTCCAAATGTGAGTATAGGTGGTCTTTTCCGGGAAGCTAAGAGTGAGTGAGATGGGATGATGGTCGGATAATGTCATTGGTTCAATGGAAGTAGTTTTTAGAGTTGGTAGGTCTTGTTGTGTGAGAAAGAAGTAATCTAACCGGGAGTATATATTATGGGGGGTAGAATAAAAGGTATAATCTTTTTCTTTTGGGTGGAGAGTGCGCCAGGTGTCGTGAAGTTGTAGCTCTTGGAGGCTTCTTCTAATTTGTTTGATCGCTTTGTAGGGCAAGTGGGATGTGCCTGATGAGGTGTCTAGTAGAGGGTCGAGAGGGCCGTTTAAGTCGCCCCCTAGGATCAGTATTCCTACTTGGAAAGTAGCTAGAAGGTGGGAGATTTTGCGGAAAAAAGGTATCTGGGCCGAGTTAGGGCTATAAATGTTCGCAAGCGTGATTGGGGTGTTTCTGAAGGTGCCTTTAAGAAAAATGTATCTGCCCTGGTCATCTATTAGGGAGTCTGTTATTTTATTGGGACATTTTTGGATAGAAGTATAGAGACCCCTTTGGATTTTGAGATCGAAGAGATGGCGTGAAAACTATGTGGAAAAAAGTGATTAGAAAATTTAGGGATTGCGTTGGCGCGGAAGTGGGTCTCTTGAAGGTATATTATGTGTGCCTTCATTGCTCTCATGGCCGTCAGCACTTGGGAGCGTTTCTCAGGTGTGTTGAGCCCTTTTGCGTTGAGTGATAGAAGTTTCAAAGATATGTCGGCTGTTTTGGTCTTTGGTGGTGTCATTATGATGGGAAGTGGGTAATTGAGAGCTTCTTGGATTGTGGAGCCGGAGAGGATCCAGAAGAGAGGATGAGGGAGAAAGAGGGGAGAAGAAAAGAAAAAAAAAAAAGGGGGGGGGGAGGGGGGAAGAAGATGTGGGGTAGAGAGAGAGGGTGTGTGGGGGAATGAGTAGCCGGAAGTGGCGGTGTAAGAACACGTCCACTAAAAGTGTTAAGGGGGTGAACCGGCCGGTGTCAGCGGTCGCAACAGGGACCGCTGTGTGGAGAAGTGGTAGGAGTCGTTCAACTAATAAAACAAGGTGAACGTCTCCACGAGGTCAGTGAACTAGTAATTTTAGGTGCATCCTGTTAATGATCAGGGGACCAATTGGAACTCGTAAATTAAAGAAGGTAATTACTCTTCATCCTTGGTCCTCTGAGTTGCTAGTAGATAATTATTTTATCCATGTATGGGACATGGTTAGGGTTTCGGGGGGGTTCGTAAAGGGGAGGATCTGTCTGGGAAATATTGTAGTACGTTCTGAACATGGGGGAGGTAGGATAAGCATACCAAGACATAAATACTCAAATCTGCCTTTTAAGCTAAATATTCAGATAAGTGTGCAAAAAAACAAAAGAATAAGACAAAAGAAAAGCATTTCAATCCTTTAAGAGCACTGACCTAGATAGTATAAAATTTTTGTGGGTTCAAGTCCACAGGATGTATCTTAAAGTGGTATCTGGTTTAAACATAACACTATAAATATTATAACCTTTTAAATCATTGCAACTATGGAGTTACTAAAAAGGTAATACTACAGAAAGGGACCCTATGGTCCTTCTCAATATTGTCTGAGAGGGATGCGTAAAGGATTAGGCCCATCAGTTTGGGATATTTCCCCAGATTAGTGATCACGCCTGTGTGTTATACATTGGAGCCTTCCTATAGGGAAGGTGTTAAGTGAGAAATTGTCACTACCATGAAGAGGCAGTGTTCTCTAAATTTGAGATGAAGTGGAACCGTTTCCTTTCCGTAGCCCTCTCTGAGTTTACCCTACATGGATTTCATTGTATCCACTAGGTGTTACCGATGAAGTATTACCTGCTAAACGAAACAAGAAAAAAGAAAACGAGAAATAAATCCAAAAAGTTATTCAAACTCTTTCTACCTTATACCTCTATTATGCTATCAACTTCTATTGGTGAGGTAGGTGAGGGTAAGGGATGCAAAGGAGGGAGTGGGAGAAAGGGATGTGGGAAGGGGAGGAGGGATTGAGGGATAAAAGGGGGAAGGATAGGGGATAAGGGGGTGAGGGTGATAGCGAGATACATGCATAACTGGTTTTTAAAGACAGAAATAAGTTCAGTGACTACTCTCCGGTTGTCTTCTGGGGGCAGGGCATCTGTCCGAATTATCTGTATTTGTTTAGCTTAGGGCTTGGCGACTTGTCTCCTTGCAAATCATGTTGCTTGAGAAGGACTTGCATGATTGCAGTTCTGTGTGTTAGGTGAAATTGTGAAAAGCTTAAGGAACTGGTATTCTTTTCCTGGTTGTGAAAACATTTACTTATTATCCAGGGTATAATTTTACGTTGTGAGAGTGATAGTCAGTGACGTTTCGGTGTTATCTCCCAGTGGTGTATGCTTGGAGGCAGTTCTTTATCAGGTGAGAGAGGCTGAAAAAAGCAGTATAGTAAACTAACGCGAACAGTAAGTCTCAGGTTAGTGAGGGGTATCCTTGGTGCCAGAAAAATGTAGTATAGCGAATATAAACTTCTAGTATCTTCCTGGTTAGGTTAGACGTGCCCTACGGTGGACTGGTGAAGCAGTTGGGCTGCCATTTCTGGGTGTTTCTGAGGGTCTTGCATTGGTACGAGAATGGAAGTGGTGTGGGCGGCGGCGACCCAAGGTGAAATTGCCTGCTTCATCTATTCCTTCCATGGATGAGGCTCTATTCGGGGGAGGTAGGCGAAAGTCACTATACCAATCTGGGACATCTACAAATGGGATGTCCAGAGTACTGAAGAAGTGTTCTAGATCTTCTGGGACTCTGAGATTCGCAGTGCGACCTTGATGAGTCGCAGACAAACAGAATGGGAATTTCCAACGGTATAAGATTGATCTGGCTCTTAATGCTTCTAGTAGAGGCTTTAGTTCCCTTCTGCGTTGGAGTGTGATGTTAGAAAGATCCTGATATATTTTAATTTCCGTGCCCTGAAAAAGAATTTGGTTGCGTCCCCTGGCTTTACGGAGGATTTCATCCTTCAGGGGGAATTCAGAGAGACAGCAAACTATGTCTCTGGGTGGGTCTGTGTCTCTTCCTCTTGGGCGCAATGCTCTGTGAATGCGTTCAAGTGAGACCTGAGTACCGGGGGGCCTTTCTAGGAGATTGTTAAAAATGCCTGTGACTGTTTGTGAGAGAAGATTGGGGTCTATAGTTTCCGGGACACCCCTCACTCTCAGATTGCATCTTCTCCCCCTGTTGTCAAGGTCTTCCATGTGGCGATTAATCTCCCTGAGATGAATGGCATGTGATTCTGTGACCTGTTGTACTTGGCAGAGAGAGACATCATGGCGGGCCTGTGTGGATTCAATGTCATCCACTCTCAATGCTATGGCCTGCATATCAGCTTTCAGGTCTGAGATGGCTGCCTGCAGTGTGCATTTAATATCTGTGGCTACACTGCGTAGGTCGTCTATGGTAAGAGCAGGGGCAGTCAGTGAGGGACCTTGTGAAGTGTCTATTGCGGCCGCCATGTGAGCTCCGGTGCGTTGTGGGCTGCAGCTGGGAGAACGGGAAGTGCGTGTGGCGGTGGATAGTGAGGCCTGCACTCTTTCCCTAGGCCGGGAGCGAAAGATCTCGGGGATCTGGGCACTTAACTGAGTCCTTGGAGAGCGGGAACGGGTCACTGACATGCTCCTCGGTGTCCTCACCATGTCCCAGTAGCTTTGTGGAGGGGAAGGCGTTGTTTAGCTGTGAAACGCTAATGAAGAAGGACCTCGTGGAGCGGGGGCTCTTGTCTCACACGTCCATCTTGGATCGGCTCCAGGCCACGCCCCGTAATTCCGAGCAATTCCTTCTGTCTCTCTTTTTTAATACGCAAACCCATTGAAATTAACTCCCCTCCAATGACTGCCTTGTGGGCTTCCCATACCACTTGGTCAGACACCTCTTCTGATATATTGGCCTCAAAGTATAGGGCTAATGTGCGGAACAAGGATTCCACATTCTGTTTATCATCCAAAATAGATTCATTCAATCACCATGTTCTTTCCAGGCTCCCAATCGATGCCCAACAACATATCGATCCTTGAATATACATTGTGTATTTTGGAGTAATAACTAAAATCCCTGTCCAGTTCATGCAGCACCCTCCAACTGTCCACCAGATGCAGAGAGCGTAGGTGCTGTTTAACATATCTTAATGCCTTATAAGATACACAAAGGTTTTGCCCGAAGAGATGTCTAGACCAGGGTCCAAGGTAATGTTAAAATCCCCTCCCATAACCAATAGACCTTCTCGAAACTTCCCCAGGATTTCCAAACTTTTAGATAGAAATTTAACGGTAGGGCTATTGGGGGCATATATAGTAGCTATGGTATTACACTGGCCCTGGATCTTTCCTTTGACAAAAAGAAAGAGGCCCTCAGGATCTACTCGTATCTGTGGATACTAGGGGACATTGTTTGTGTAAAGCTATTTTAACTCCTCTAGCCCTAGGAATGGGTGAAGGTGCATGAAACCATTGATTATATGGAAAAAGAGGCATACGAGGGGTCGACCCTGCCACGAAGTGCGTCTCTAGCAAAAAAACGATCTCTGCCTTCATGTGACGCAGTTCATGCCAGAGACGACCCCTCTTACCAATCGAACAAAGCCCTCTCACATTATATGATACAATCTTCATTCTCCTCCCTGCCATTCTCTCATTACTCCCATGAGTCTTATTGTACTGCTGTGCCTGATCGGTGTCTGCGCCCAGTGTTCTGAGCTCTCTCGCCTTGGAGGAGGAGAGAAAAAAAAAACACAAAACCATCTAAAAACCGAAACCTACTATGCCACTGTCTGTGGCAAATCCCCCTAAAGGAAGAGTGAATCCAGCAGAGGTGCACCACCTGTACCCAGAGTCCCCCCCTTCCGCCTTTTGGCAGAAAACAAAGTCCCTTATCTTGGGGCCGACCTATTGGGGAAAAAGATGTGCTAGTATTCTGTTTAAAGTCTTCAAGGTGGCTGAGTAGCTCAAAGAGGGCAAGGACATGAACATGGTGTCACTCTGGAGGGATTTGGTATGTTCCACAAAAGGCAGCAGTAGGTCATGTAATGATGTGAGCTTTTGCCATTCACTAGGGAGCAAGCTGTCCCATCCCATGTTGTTTGCAATTTGCAAGACTGACTCTTTCAGTCTGAAGAGTCTTGCGATCATGTTGATTGTACCTGACCAGCGTGTGGGTCAGTCATTTAAAAGAGTAAGGATTTATCAGGAACCATGAATCAGACCGAGACAGAAGTATAGTTAAATCACACTTGTTTAATAATAATAATAAGGTAAACAGAGTAAGTGTAGTCAAAACAAGCCAGAGTTCAGTAACTGGATCGGGTAGTTAGCCAAGCAAATGTCAGAGAGCCAGAGATAAACATAGTGATACAGCAAGCAGGATCAGGAACCAGAAGGAACGTCAGCCGAGCAAGTCTTCAACAGGAACGCAGGAGAAAGTCTCTGTGATGTTGACAAAGGCAGAGATCAAGTGAGCTGGACGACTTTAAGTAGGCAGGACTGACGAGCAGAATCAACAACAGCTGGGTAACTGTGGAGAGAGATGGGAGCTGGAAATTAGCCAACAGCTGAGCGGCCAGCTCAGAGAAGGAAGGGCTGAGCCCAGCCCAGACAGTACCCCCTGTTCAACGACCCCTCCCCCTCGGAGGAATACCGGGCTTGAGGGGAAAACGTCTATGGAAATCACAGAGGAGGACAGGGGCATGTACATCCGAGGATGAGAACCAAGAGTGTTCCTCCGGAGCGTACCCCTTCCAATGCACCAGGTACTGTATGCGCCCACGGAACCTACAGGAGTCAATGGATTGTACTTCATACTCCTCATGGTTCTCAACCTGTATAGGGTGAGGACGTGGCACCGAGGTGGTAAAGCGATTGCAGACCAAAGGTTTCAATGAGGAGACATGAAACACATTAGAGATGCGCATACTAGAAGGAAGGTCCAAGGCGTAAGCCACTGGGTTAATCCTGCGAAGGATATGGAAAGACCCAATTAACCGAGGTGCGAATTTCAATGAAGGAACACGAAGTCGGAGGTTGCGGAACGACAGCCAGATTCTGTCCCCAACCTGGTAGGAAGGTGCAGGCAGGCATCTGCGGTCAGCATGGAGTCTGTACCTATCGTTCGCATGTTGCAAAGCCTCCTGAACTTCTTCCCAAGTGGAACGAAGACCAATGAGATGCTCCTCTAACGCAGGAATACTCTGCGGAACAAATGAGTCAGGCAACATGGAAGGTTGTAAACCATAATTCGCTATGAACGGGGACAATCGGGAAGCAGAATTCAAGGCACTGCAGTGAGCAAACTCAGCCCACGGTAATCAGTCTGACCAGTTGTTATGATGGTCAGAAATATAGCAACATAAGAATTGCTCCAAGGACTGATTGGCTCGTTCTGCGGCCCAATTAGACTGCGGGTGATACGCAGAGGAGAAAGCAAGCTGAATTCCCAACTGCTAGAACCTGGAGACAAACTGATTACCCCTGCCCTAGCCAATGTAAGCGAAAGATCTCCCGAGCAAAAATGGAACACAGTTCCTTAGAAGTGGGCAACTTCTTAAGTGGAATACAATGACACATCTTTGAGAACCGGTCAACCACCATAAGGCTAACAGTGTTGCCTTGGGAGTTGGGTAACTCCACAATGAAATCCATAGACAGGTGGGTCCATGGCCTCTCTCCATTGGGTATGGGTTGTAGGAGGCCAACTGGAAGGTGTTGTGGAGTCTTACTCTGAGCACACACGGAACAGGCAGCTACGAAGGCAGTTACATCAGCCCGTAGATTAGGCCACCAGAATTGTTAGGTAATGGCCCAAACGAGTTGATTCTTCCCAGGGTGGCCAGCTGCTTTGGGAGAATGGTAAGTCTGGAGCACGGCAGTACGGAGACTCTCTGGGACAAAGCAGCAGTCACAAGGTTTCTCAGGAGGAGCATGGACCTGAGCAGCAAGAATTTTGTCACCCAAAGGAGAAGTAAGACTGGTGCGAACCATAGCTAGAATACGATCAGGAGGAGTAACAGGAACCGGAACCGACTCCAACTTGGAAGTGGAGGAAAATTGGCATGACAAGGCATCAGCCCTTACATTCTTAGTACCAGGTAAGAATGAGACAATGTAATTTAAAACTCGACAAGAAAAGAGCCCATCGCGCCCTTCTGGGAGAGAGGCGCTTAGCCTCAGACAAGAATGTGAGATTCTTATGGTCAGTAAGAATGAGAACACAGATGCATAGCTCTCTGAGTTAGGACGTTGACAGAAGGGTGCCAACTCCAGTCTCCAGAAGCATCAACTTCTAGGATAAAAGGCAACGTAGGATCAGGATGTGCCAACACAGGAGCAGAAACAAAGACAACCTTGAGACTTTCAAAGGCCTTAATGGAATCCGGAGACTAACTCTGTGGTTTACCGTCCTTTCTGGTCATATCAGTCAGGGGCTTGACCAGAGACGAGACGTTACAAATAAACTTCCGATAATAATTTGCAAAGCCCAGGAAACACTGCAGAGGACGTAAACCCACGGGTCGGGGCCACTGTAGGACTGTCGAAAGTTTCTCTGGGTCCATCGAAAAACCAGCAGTGGAAATGACAGGAATTTAACCTGTTCACGATGGAACTCGCACTTCTCCAGTTTACAATAGAGATTGTAAACTGGTGCCATACCCCCTCGTGGCCGGGTTTACCCTTTGTCGGTCTTGGAGGATAAGGCCATGGAGGAGTATGTTGCAGACGCACTTTCTCAAGGTTTCATCCACAAATCCTCGTCTCCTGCTGGTGCTGGTTTCTTCTTTGTGAAGAAGAAGAGCGGTGAACTGAGACCTTGTATTGATTATAGGGGTCTCAATCGTTTCACGATTAAGAATGCCTACCCAATTCCGTTGATTACAGAGTTATTTGACCACCTCAAGGGAACAACAGTTTTCACAAAACTTGATTTGAGAGGGGCATACAATCTCATGCAGATTAAGGAGGGCGACGAGTGGAAAACTGCGTTTCATACCAGAACAGGCCATTATGAGTACCTTGTAATGCCTTTTGGCCTTTGTAACACCCTGGCAGTTTTCCAGGAATTTATTAATGATGTCCTCCGAGATTTGTTGCAGTTATGTGTGGTGGTTTATCTTGATGATATCCTCATAGTTTCCAGGTCCCCGGAGAGCCAGCACAAAGAGAAAACAATCTCTATTGTAAACTGGAGAAGTGCGAGTTCCATTGTGAACAGGTTAAATTCCCGTCATTTCCACTGCCGGTTTTTCGATGGACCCAGAGAAACTTTCGACAGTCCTACAGTGGCCCCGACCAGTGGGTTTACGTCCTCTGCAGCATTTCCTGGGCTTTGCCAATTATTATCGGAAGTTTATTTGTAACATCTTGTCTCTGGTCAAGCCCCTGACTGATATGACCAGAAAGGACGGTAACCCACAGAGTTGGTCTCTGGAGTCCATTAAGGCCTTTGAAAGTCTTAAGGTTGCCTTTGTTTCTGCTCCTGTGTTGGCACATCCTGATCCTACATTGCCTTTTATCCTAGAAGTTGATGCTTCTGAGACTGGAGTTGACACCCTTCTGTCAACGTCCTAACTCTGAGAGAGCTATGCATCTGTGTGGCTACTTTTCCAATAAATTGTCACCTGCAGAGTGCATTTACTTCATTGGTGACAGAGAGCTGTTGGTGATCATTTTAGCCCTGAAAGAATGGAGACATCTCCTTGAAGGTACCACTGTGCCGGTTCTCATTCTTACTGACCATAAGAATCTCACATTCTTGTCTGAGGCTAAGCGCCTCTCTCCCAGGACACGATGGGCTCTTTTCTTGTCGAGTTTTAATTACATTGTCTCATTCTTACCCGGTACTAAGAATGTAAGGGCTGATGCCTTGTCACAACAATTTTTCTCCACTTCCAAGTCGGTTCCAGTTCCTGTGATTCCTCCTGATCGTATTCTGGCTATGGTTCGCACTAGTCTTACTTCTCCTTTGGGTGGCAAAATTCTTGCTGCTCAGGTCCATGCTCCTCCTGAGAAACCTTGTGACCACTGCTTTATCCCAGAGAGGCCACCCTGGGAAGAATCAACTTGTTTGGGCAATTTCCCAACAATTCTGGTGGCCTAGTCTATGGGCTGATGTAATTGCCTTTGTAGCTGCCTGTTCCGTATGTGCTCAGAGTAAGACTCCATGACACCTTCCAGTGGGCCTCCTACAACCCATACCCAATGGAGAGAGGCCCTGGACCCACCTGTCTATATGGATTTCATTGTGGAGTTACCTAACTCCCAAAGCATGGTTTGAGGGACAGGGCATCTAGTATCGTGTATATCAGTCCTATTTGTATCATTCATGACTATTCTCACTTCTTTTTCTGGAGTTGAGCTAGCTGAGGGTAAGTATCCCTTTCTTAGTTTACTTTGCCATTTCAAGACTGAATTAGTATTATAATCATTTATATCTTTGATATTTTTTCTTCTTACGATTCTTAATTTCTTGATCTTTGAACTTTAAATCATTGATGTATTGGCCATTTCATTGAGGGTTCCACCTCTGTATATTAACTTTACGTCCTCATTTTCGGCTATGTTTTTGAAGCCTATTAAATCTATTCAGTCCGTGATCGGAAGTGGTCACAAAGTAGGGACTTCCGTTTTAATAAACCGGAAGAGAGTCTTAAACGGCATGCCGTGAGTTTACATTGTGTCCCACTGACACAAGAAAGCGCTATTGGGCATGTGTGGGGGTCTTTGAACGCCCTAGCTGGCCATGTTTTTGAAGCCTATTATATCGATGGAGTTCGTGACCGGAAGTGGTCACAAAGCGGCGCCTTCTGTCTGTTTAAACCAGAAATGCGTCATAAACGGCGCACCGTATGTTTACATTGTGTCCCACTGACACGAGAAAGCGCTACTGCGCATGTGCGGACATCTTTGAATGCTACAGCTGTATCCAAATAAGGTAATTACTTCCTATTCTTACTGTTCACTATAAAATGGTCCCACCACAGCCGCCTGGCATCTCCTCCAGATGAAGCCACGTGGGAGGTGGCGAAACTAGTAGAGGTGGAGCCTGGCGGTGGACTGATCGACATGCTTTTTATCATTTTAATAAATGTGAGTTTATTGCTAGCTGGGGTGGAGGCTTTATCATTTAACCTCTTGGAAAATGCATTGTAGGAGGCACTTTTTCTTGTTTTTTTTTTTTCATATGTAATACTGGTCCTAAAACGTGAAAGCAGTACAGCGGATGAGACCTATGTCGGCCATTGATGGTGTTGTTTGATTAAAGATCACAGAGGATCCCTTGAAAGGCATATTGGCACTAAGTGCAAAGGTGTGTTTGACCCCTAGGGGTCGCATAAAGGAGGTGAGCGGCCATTGCTTGTGGTGGTGGGAGCACTCAGGATAAAGTTTTTGTTAGAAGAATCATCACTGTGGAGGATTTCCCATTATTGGACTTTTTTTGCATTCATTTATTTTTTATATTTTTTTCACATACTGCATTATCACTGGAAAGTTTGTTCTTGGTATAATATCTATTATTGCAGCGTCATCATTTTAGTGTTATCTCATTTTTTCCATACTGTTTTTTGTGGGACTTTCTTGCATTAGTATATATATATTTTTTAAATTCTTTATATTTGCACTATCACTAGAAAGTTGTATTTTGCTATATTATTATTGCAGCGCTGTCACACTTATGTATTTTTATATTTTTTTTTGTGGGAGCACACTGACAGCTGCAGCAAAATTTGAATCACAATATATTTATCACAATTTTATATTTATCAAAAAACTTTGCTTATTAGCGCGCCACATTTAATGGGGCATTATTCCTCCCACTGACATGAATGATGGGACACTATTCTTCTTCCTTCTGACAACAACAATGGGGCACTATTCCTCCCACTGACACCAATGATGGATCACTATTCCTCTCACCAGTACCAACTATACCAATGATGGAGCACTATTCCTCCTACTGACCACAGGTACTATGTAATTTTTGTTACTCCCACTGACCACCAAGCCTGAAGTATTGTTTACTTCTACCTATGTGAGAGGCATGTTCTATTCTCACTGGCCACATTCTGACCCCCCTAAGTTCTGAAGGACAGTAAACTGGCTCTTTGCCAGAAAGTTTGGAGACAACTCCCCTATAACATAGAAAATTTAACACTTTTTGAGTTTAGTTCAACTTAAAGTACCAATTCAAGTTTTGTGTATTTGCTTCATAGCTTAATGTGAGGGGAGCATTGCTTTATAGCAGGGGTCTCAAACTGGTGGCCCTCCAGCTGTTGCGGAGCTACAAGTCCCATCATGCCTCTGCCTATAGGAGTCATGCTTGTAGTTGTCAGCCTTGCAATGCCTCATGGGAATTGTAGTTCTGCAACAGCTGGAGGGCCGCCAGTTTGAGACCCCTGCTTTATAGCCTAATGTGACATTTAGACATTGCTTAGATGTGGATTTCATGGTCTTCAATGTAGGAGCTGGACAGTCTGCTACTGAGGTCTCCTGCTATAGTCTGTTGCCTACTAGGCTGAGGAGGGGGGAGATCACTGTTTGTATTGTTAATTGTGTTAATTAGAACACCTATTGTCTCTGCTAGTAAACCCTTGTGGGTTGTGTTTATACTTGTAATAATGTGCATTGTTTTAGTGAGCTTTACGTTGGCAAGTCTGACCTGGAATGAGACCTCAGAGTCATCCAGGTGGCCAATTAACATAATGGTTATAGTATATGTCGGTTGTTGTAATTACAGTGCCTTGCAAAAGTATTCAGACCCCTTCAATTGTTCCACATTTTGTCATGTTACAACCAAAAACATAAATTTATTTTATTGGGATTTTATTTGATGGACCAACACAAAGTGGCACATAATTGTGAAGTGGAAGGAAAATAATAAATGATTTTCCAATTTTTTTACAACAAAATATCTAAAAAGTGTGGAGTGCATTTGTATTCAGCCCCCTTTACTTCGATACCCCTAACTATAATCTAGTGGAACCAATTGCTTTCAGAAGTAACTAGAGTCCACCTGTGTGTAATTTAATCTCAGTATAAATACAGCTGTTCTATGAAGCCCTCAGAGATTTGTTAGAGAATCTTAGTGAACAAACAGCATCATGAAGGCCAAATAACACACCGGACGGGTCAGGGATAAAGTTATGGAAAAGTTTCAGACAGGGTTAGGTTATAAAAAAAATCTCAAGCTTTGAAAAATTCATGGAGCACTGTTCAATCCATCATCCAAAAATGGAAAGAGTATGCCACACCTGCAAACCTACCAAGACATGGCCCTCCACCTAAACTGACAGGCCGGGCAAGGAGAGCATTAATCAGAGAAGCAGCCAAAAGGCCCATGGTAACTCTTGAGGAGCTGCAGAGATCCACAGCTCAGGTGGAAGAATCTGTCCACAGGACAACTAATAGTCATGTACTCCACAAGTCTAGCCTTTTATGGAAGAGTGGCAAGAATAAAGCCATTGTTGAAAGAAAGCCATAAGAATTCCTGTTTGCAGTTTTAGTTTCAAGAAGCCATGTGGAGGACACAGCAAACGTGGAAGAAGCTGCTCTGGTCAGATGAGACCAAAATTGAACTTTTTGGCCTAAAAGCAAAACGCAATGTATAGTAGAAAACTAACCCTGTACATCACCCTGAACACACCATCTCCACCGTGAAACATGGTGGCAGCACCATGTTGTGGGGATGCTTTTCTTCAGCAGGGACAGGCCAGAGTTGAAGGGAAGATGGATGGAGCCAAGTACAGGGCAATCTTAGCAGTTAACCTTTTAGAGTCTGCAAAAGACTTGAGACTGGGGCGGAGGTTCGCCTTCCAGCAGGACAACGACCCTAAACATACAGTCAGAACTACATTGGAATGGTTTAGATCAAAGCATATTCATGTGTTAGAATGGCCCAGTCAAAGTCCAGACCTAAATCCTATTGATAATCTGTGGCAAGAAAATTTTGCGCTCTAGATGTGCAAAGCTGGTAGAGACATATCCAAACATAACCAAAAAGACTTGCAGCTTTAATTGCAGCGAAAGGTGGTTCTACAAAGTATTGACTCAGGGGGGCTGAATATAAATGCATGCCATATTTTTCAGATATTTATTTGTAAATAAAATTGAAAACCATTTATAATTTTCCTTCCACTTCACAATTATGTGCCACTTTGTGGTGGTCTTCCACATAAAATCCCAATAAAATTTACATTTTTGGTCGTAACATGACAAAATGTGGAAAATTTCAAGGGGTGTGAATACTTTTTTAAGGCACTGTATATTCCTGTGTACAGGTTGTATTGTTAGGTTAATATTAACAGGAGGGGGATGTCCTTCTGTAATATAAAAGTATGTGTCTCAGTTTTCAAATAGAAGAAGTTCCAATTTAGCAGCCAAACGAGTCCTGCCTAATTCTTGGTTGCAATATGCGGCAATAATATCTGATCTCTATATTCAGACTGGAGGAAGCTGTGTACTGATGGAAGCACTCAAGTGGAGTGTGGGAAGCGGGTCCGTTACATCTAATATGGTAAATGGTATACTATCAGCGTAGGCCAAAACATGAATTTCTGCCTACAAAATATAATTCAACAATGTACATAATCAAATGTCATATGTAATACAAATGTTATGTTTTGTTTGCTTTTAATATGGTTATGCCTCATTTTCTAGAGAGATCACCTCAAAACTGCTCAGCAATTCTTTCAACTCGTTGGTGGCTCAGCCAGTGAATGTGGTAAGTCAAAAAAATTGTTCTATAATCTATCACTAGGTTCATGTTTTTTAGTTCTAGGTATTCATGTACACATGAACACGTATATTTGCATGCCATATAAGCAGTTTTTTACAATTCAAGAGGTTGTAATATATATACTAATATATGTGAAAGTGTAGCTCCAAAAATTATTCAAACCCTCATCTTAATGAAAGTAATCATAAGTATGAATAATTCATATAGCATTGATATGCAGAGTAATCAGTGTAAATAATTCATACAGCAATAGTATGGAAAAAATCCACACTGAAAGTGACAAAGCAACTAAAGTGTCCAAATATTGAAAAGGATATACATAAGTGCAAATAGTCCGTAATAAAGTTAAATGGGGTATCAAAAACGATCCAAATATATACAGTATATGGAAAAAAACATAAATGTGAGTCCGCCAATCTTGTGATCTTGGAAGGGTATGACAAAAAAGGTGTCCAAGTGATTAAACCGCCAGCGGCTGCCTAAGTAGTGATTTTACTCAAGATTACTTAAGATTTTCACAATAATCTACAGTTAGGGGCCCATTTATAACACAGCAGTATGGCTGAACTGCATCTCCCCTATGCGCAAGTGTTTTGTTTGGTGGGTTGTTGCAATATGGTGGGTGTTTTGGTCTCGCTAGTCTTGCAAATTGCTCTCCTACTATCTTCTGAGGGGGGGGATAGTGGAATGAGAGGCAGAGGGATGGTGGGATGAGAGGTAGAGGGATGGTGGGATGAGAGGTAGAGGGATGGTGGGATCAGAGGCAGAGAGATGTTGGGATCAGAAGCCAGAGAGATGTTGGGATCAGAAGCTAGAGGGATGGATGGGATCAGGGGCAGAGGGATGGTGGGATCAGAGGCAGAGGGATGGTGGGATCAGAGGCAGGGGGATGGTGGGATCAGAGGCAGGGGGATGGTGGGATCAGAGGCAGGGGGATGGTGGGATCAGAGGCAGGGGGATGGTGGGATCAGAGGCAGGGGGATGGTGGGATCAGAGGCAGGGGGATGGTGGGATCAGAGGCAGGGGAATGGTGGGATCAGAGGCAGGGGGATGGTGGGATCAGAGGCAGGGGGATGGTGGGATCAGAGGCAGGGGGATGGTGGGATCAGAGGCAGGGGGATGGTGGGATCAGAGGCAGGGGGATGGTGGGATCAGAGGCAGAGGGATGGTGGGATCAGGGGCAGAGGGATGGTGGGGATCACGGGCAGAGGGATGGTGGGGATCAGGGGCAGAGGGATGGTGGGATCAGAGGCAGAGGGATGGTGGGATCAGAGGCAGAGGGATGGTGGGATCAGAGGCAGAGGGATGGTGGGATCAGAGGCAGAGGGATGGTGGGATCAGAGGCAGAGGGATGGTGGGATCAGAGGCAGAGGGGTGGTGGGGATCAGGGGCAGAGGGGTGGTGGGGATCAGGGGCAGAGGGGTGGTGGGGATCAGGGGCAGAGGGGTGGTAGGATCAGTGGCAGAGGGGTGATGGTAGTGGAGGGATAGGATCAGTGACACTGGCACTCACCAGCTCTGTGTCAGTCATTTCCCCCTCCTCCATGCTGCTCAGTGTGTTTTCTTCTTCCGGTGCCTCCAGTGAAGTCTCTCCTGATGTCGGGTCTCCTTGAGCTCCTCCCCCTGCACTGTACTGGCTGTCAGCTTATCAGCTGATTTTCTGCTTCAGTCAAGGGGAGGGGGCTTTATCCACCATGCAGGCTCTACCTCTGTGTTTCTCCCGGAGAGGAAGAGCACTGCACAGGGAGACGGATGACATCAGAGATCGATGCTGAGATTATAATCAACACCCCTAGTAATCATGGTCTTGCGTAAATACCACCCAGCGGTAATAGGCCTTCAAGAGACACATCTCACGCAAGAGACCCTTAGCTGTTTAACCGCTCAACGTCATATTACGTTGTGGACTTTGAGCGGTGATATCTGAATGATGCCTGCAGCTACAGCCATCATTCAGATATTTTACAGCCAGCGATTCCCTTCACCATAAGAACAATCATAGTGACTGTTCAGCCGCGTGATCGTTTTTACAGACGTTGTCCCCCCCCCCACTCTCCGGAGCTTCTTCCGACTCGCCCCTGCGATCGGCGAACCGGAAAAGGAACCAACCGGCGCCAGATGATGAACAAAGAGATTGACCGCTAGATAGTCCCCGAAGTCTCTCTGATCGTTCGGATGCCAGGCGCGATGTTATGACGTCACGCCCGGCCTCTGCATTTGAAAAAATGCCACTGCTTCAGCAGGAAAGCCAGGATCTTTTTTTTTTAATTTCAGGCTTCCCAGCCTAGAGGTGAGATCTGGGGACTTATTGACTCCAGATCTCACTGTAAAGAGGACCTGTCATACAATATTCCTATTACAAGTGTTACAATGTTTACATTCCTTGCAATAGGAATACAGGGGGTCCCCTAGTTACAAACATCCGACTTACAAACGACTCCTACTTACAAACGGAGGCAGACAACAGGAAGTGAGAGGAAATCTACCCCTAGGAAGGGAAATTCTCTCCTGTAAAAGCTATTTTGGGGAAAAGGTACCTGCTTCATCACCAAGGCTTGTTTCCACAACAACCCAAAATTTTCCAAATCCAACTGTCATTGGGACAGAAAGTGAGGTGAAATCTTCTGAACAGGGGCACACACAGCAAAACAAATGTTACAGCGGTGTTAACCCTTCCCTATGCTATCCAAAAAGCTTAAAAATAGTTTTTTTGGCTGGAGCTACACTCAAAAAATGTACCTGTTCCGACTTACAAACAGATTCGACTTAAGAACAAACCAATAGTCCCTAACTTGTTTGTAACCTGGGGACCCCCTGTAAAAGTGATCAAAAAATGTAAAAAGAAAGCATTAAACTAGAAAAATAAAAGTAAAATTAACAATAAAAGAAAAAATTTAAAGCACCCCTGTCCCTGCGTGCTCACTCGCAGAAGCGAACGCATACGTAAGTCGCGCCCACATATCTAAACGGCATTCAAACCACACATGTGAGGTATCACCGTGAACATTAGAGCGAGAGCAATAATTCTAGCCCAAGACCTCCTCTGTAACTCAAAAAATTTAACCTGTAAACAATTTTAATAGCCTATGGGGATTTTTAAGTACGAAAGTTTGACGCCATTCCACGAGCGTTTGCAATTTTGAAGCGTGACATGTTAGGTATCTATTTACTCAGCCTAACACCATCTTTCACATTATGCAAAAAAAATTGGGCTAACTTTACTGTTTTGGGTTTTTTTATGCACGAAACAGTTTTTCTTTTTTTTAAAAAAAAGCGTTTGAAATATTGCTGCGCAAATACAGTGCGAGATAAAAAGTTGCAACGAGTGCCATTTTATTCCCTATGGTCTCTGCTAAAAAAAAAATCTATAATGTTTGGGGGTTCTGTGTAATTTTCTTGCAAAAAAATTATGATTTTTACATGTACGAGAGAAATGTCAGAATTGGCCTGTGGCAAGTGGTTAAAGTACTCATTGGCACAAAGGATATACCACTCCCCACAAACTTCATACTCCAGAGGGGTATGTGTCCTCATTCGTAGATCTTTGGACTTCCATGAACTAGCGGTAATATTTGACCCCGAAGGGCAATACATATTTTTATACTGCAAATTGTTTACTTTAACCTGTATCATTGCTGTGCTCTATATACCTCCACCCTTTTCTTCATGCGTACTGCAGGATCATGCTACATAAGCCTGTTTGTCTTGGGGAACTTTAATAATGTCCTGAACCCTGTCTTAGATTCATGGCATCTTTTGGTTGAGACCATTACCTAAAAGTACCAGCATTGAACATAGTATATTCAGATTTTTTTGAAGATAATGCCCTCTATGCAGATAATACTTAAGTGGGACTCCTTTAAATGTTATCTTCGTGGAGTTTTTATATCTGCAGTTAATGCCATCAAAACCAAATCTAAAAACCATCAAAGGCCTTTTACTCAACACATTCAGGAGTGGGAGAGAGTGTATATATCGCAAACCCACAAATGAGTCTAGATCAGCTTGGCTGGCCGCACAGGATACCTTGATGCAACTGATTAACTCTAAAGTTGAAAAAAATAGATTTTTCTCTAAAGATACAAAGGGGGGGGGGATTTTGGGACTTTGAATGAAGCACATATGCTATGTGCCTCCATCCCGGGTTCATGAATATAGAAAAAAGGATTTTGGGACTTTAAATGAGATTAAGGACATTATGGAGGAGATTAATGGAAAAACGTATTTAATGACATGTAAAGATGTAAAATTCATAAAATAGTACAAAAAATGATGGCAAGTGTGTATAACACATCTACATGTTCAAAAAAAGTCAAGGGTATATAAATGCATATTAACTTGGTAACACACGATGTAAAATGTTCATAAATAAATTATGTAAATTCATATAGGTACAATCATCATAAGGCAACACATTGCAATAAAGGTAAGTAATATGGAATAGTATAAACATGATTGATGTAACAGGAAAGGGAAGTTATGCCGATCCTGAATACTTACAGGCAATTCAATAAAATTTAGTATGGTGAGTGGGGGCCAGGGCCAGAAAGGTAGTCACTCCCGGGAGCTGAGGCAATTTTATTTTATTGAATTACCTGTAAGTATTCAGGATCAACATAACTGCCCTTTCCTGTTATGTTTAGTACCACATGAATTTAATCAATCTATCATAGATACTTTTGAACAACTTCCCCTGATGAGTGTTTACACATGAAACGCGTCGGTTGCTATAGGATGCAGATACATGCCTGCACCAGTATTTATCTCAGTTCATCGTTTACATCAATCATGTTTATACTATTCCATATTACTTACCTTTATTGCAATGTGTCACCTTATGATGATTTTACCCATATGAATTTACATAATTGAACATTTTATAGTGTGTGTGTTACCAAGTTGATATGCACTTATATATCCTTGACATTTTTTTGTACCTGTAGATGTATGTGTTATGCACACTTGCCATCAATTTTTTGTACTATTTTATGAATTTTACATTGTTACATGTCATTAAATACGTTTTTCCATTAATCTCCTCCATAATGTCCTTAGTCTCATTTAAAGTCCCAAATTCCTTTTTTCTAGATTTTTCTCTAAAGTAACCTTTTATGAGGAGGGGGAACAAACTGATCGCCTGCTTGCCAAAATAGTGAATGTCCGTCCAGCAGCTCCGGTGATTGGTGCCCTAAAACTTCCTAATGGGGTCCTTGCCAACTCCCTAGAAACTGTTATGGTGGGAATTAGTGAGATTTTTTTCAGACCTATATGCTTCTAAATTGTCTTACACCCCAGAGGCCTTATTGAGCTATTTGCAATCTATTACTTGGGAAAAAGTTATGTGCAGCACTAATAAATGTGATTATTGTGTCTATCATAAACAGTGTTAAACATGTAATGACACATGGTATCAAACTGAATATATAAAAAAAATATAATAAGGTTAAGAAAAATTGTCCAGTGCATCCATATGTGAAAAACAAATGTTCTTTGAGGTTTTCAAGGAAGAAAGGGAGATTGAATCCCAATGCAAACAGCAGAGATCATATGAGGGGAGGAATCCACCACCAATTATGAAAAGGCTTACCGGAGCGAGTGGACTCAATAAGGCTTATACCCCATGAGTCAACTAAGCAGGAGGTGTAATCACACCATTTGAGGAGCTTCCACACCGCTAGTGCCGGGTACAATGGGAGATGATCCCTGGGTCCTTGATGTAACTTGGTCCCGTGATGGTTAGATGGACTCAGCAAGTAGCAGACCAAAGGCATACACTATATCCTGATGGCACTCAGAAGATATATCCAAGAGAAACCGAGAAAATCCACATAGTGTAAATCCGTAGATAAAAATTTATTGTAAAAAGGTCAAGAACACTCACATGTCCATGGATAAAAAAAGCGCTTAAAATACAATCAGCATAACACAATGGCACCAACAGAGCTCGTACCGATGTGTTTCGTCTGAATATACATCATCTGGGGTATGAGGCTGTCTTGGTCCTTGCGTTTAAATAGAAAATATGACCCCCCAAATGAAGTACCAACCTGTGACACAACGTGCATTGTTTGTATGTAATCTAAATGTTTACTTCCTGGATAAGAAAATAGCGCGGATGTGTGAGGGTCACACCTCGTTCTGATGGCGGGGCTGGCCACTACGTCCATAGTAATATCAGTTACTATTATCAATGGCGCGATAGTTTTCGGGCCAAACCTTGTTCCTGAAAGAACGGGCTGGCATCAGCATCCGCTTTGTCATCAGTCCATTTCCTCTGGAAACAAAAAATATAAAGCCAAGCTTCAATTTGATGAAATAACAGAAAAAGAAGTAAAAGAAGTGGATAAAACTTATAATAATGTAAACAATGCACTGAAACAATTGTTTAAATAAAAATTGGTGTGTAAAATAAATAATAATAGCTAAATACATATCCACGGCTGGTAATTTATATCAGGTCCTGATGACCAATAATAAATCAATAATATAAATATAACATAAAATTAAAACAAATAAAATAGCATAAATAACTCAATAGTGTCTTAAATGTTGTTAACCCCACTGCGTTGTGTATAGTGCCTGGATTATTTTATGTTAAGGGGCACTACTTAGCATGCTTGATTAATAAAGGCATTAATGTCCCACTCCACGTAAGCGACATTGATTTGGTCACTTCACGCATTGGACGTTACATTGATTTTTATTTGCAGCCACTAGTCAAATGCCTTCTTTTCCTAAGGAATACTAAGGATACAATCAAACTCCTAGAGAGTATTAACATACATCTCCTTAGGGTTTCACTTCCTGATCTGGAGAAACTCGGGGCCCGCTGGCTCCAGGACGTCCCAGAACTTGACCGGGATGACTGGGATGATATCTGGGACTTTCCATTCCGGTCCTTGGTCTCCATCAGAGACCGCCTGATGCAATTTAAACTGGTTCACCGAGAACATTTTACCCCCTTTAGACTACACAGAATGGACTCTAATCTCTCCCTGGAGTACTGGAGATGTGGGGGGACCCTGGGGGACTTTACCCATGTATTCTGGACCTGCCCAGCTATTACTGGGTTTTGGAAGGAAGTGATTTCATGCATCCGCCTAATCAGTGCTATCCCCGTACAGCTTTCTATATCTGTCTGTCTGTTGGGTCTCATTAAACAGCTGATTCCCACTGTTGCGGGACGCACTTTGGTGAGCCTTTTGCTGTTTTATGCCAGAAAGAGCATTATACTTCATTTTAAAAAGTCGGCTCCACCTGCGATTGAATTTTGGAGGCAGCTGGTGAACAAGAGCCTACCCCTGTACAAGGATACATACTCCAACAGAGGCTGTCCCCAGAAATACCAGAAAGTGTGGTCAAAATGGTTAGAGGAACCATCCACAGCTTAGATGGGTGTAACAGAGTCTGAATAAATGATAGCCCCCCCCCTCCAGTCTGAACTCATATTTAACTTTACTTCCTCCACGAAGGTTCGTAGTTGTGAGCAGGATATGTTCTATGTCTTTTCACCTTCTGCACATGTGTGGGAGCATGGGGTTGGCATCTGCGCCATCTTTCCAGACTCCATCCATGGGATCCACACCTTATTTAGCATAATGGTGACTGACGCTTGAATGTAACATTGAGTTCTACTGATGTACACTTATGTTACCCATGTGAGGGTCACTAGTGTGCCTTTTTATTGTGTTTTATGTTGCTTATTTGTATGTGTCTTTAACACCAATAAAAAGATTTATTTAAAAAGAAGGGTCGTGATAAATCACGAGTGCTCACAATGGTCTGGTGTGGAAAGTGGGATGCCCCAAGGCTCTGGGACCTATTCTGTTTAATTTATTCTTAAATATATAGAAGTTAGCATAAATCGCTCAACCACAGTGTTTGCTGACAATACAAAGCTAAGCAGGGCAATAACTTCATAGCAGGATATATAAACATTACAAGAATACCTCAATAAAATAAAGGGGTAGGCAACTACATGGCAACTGATGTTTAATGTTGAAAAATATAAACTAAAGCACTTGGGGACTAAACATATAAATGCAAGTTACTCGCTAGGGGGAGAACCTTTGGGGAAACCAGGATGGGACAAGATCTGAGGGAATCCAGGATGGAACAAGATCTGGGGATCCTAGTAGATCACAGACTTAGCAGTGGCACGCAGTGCCAAACTGCAGCAAGCAAAGTAGGCAGAATATTAGCATGCATTAAAAAGGGTATTTACTCAAGAGACAAAACAATAATACTACCACTGTACAAAACGCTGGTGTGGCTGCATCTTCAGTGTGCCTTTCAGGTCTGTCGTTAGTTCTCAGAAAGGATGTACTGGAACTGGCGAGTCTAGAGAAGGGCAACAAAACTAATAAGAGGACTGGAGGACCTCAGTTACTAGGAACGACTGTGAGCATTAAACGTATTCTCCCTGGAGAAGAGAGGCTTGAGAGGGGATATGATCTCAATATACAAACACCTCAATATTGATTCTAGCATAGGAAAAAAACTATTCAGTTTCAGGGAGGTTAAGAAGACACACAGCCACTCAATGAAATTGGAGGAGAAGCAGTTTAACTTTAAACTGTGTATGGGTTCTTTACTGTCAGAACGCTAAGGATGTAAGACTCCCTTTCACAATTGGTGGTGTTAGTAGGAAATGTAAATAGTTTTGAAAACTTAGATGGGCATCTTAGCAAACACAGTACACGGGGATATGAGAGATGGTATTGACATAAACACACACACATCTACACCCACATCAGTTGAACTGGATGGACTGTTCTTTTTATTCAACCTTACGAACTATTTAACTATGAAATTTGTTGTACTGTATACTGTGTATTTATGTAGGTATGTATAGTAAAATTTTTATTTTATTTTATCAGATACAATACCAGGAAGACAGTGTATGGCCTCTTGCTTTTTTCTTCTGCGGCAGTTTGATGATGTCTTGATCTATCTTAACTCTATTAAGGTTAGTCCTGATGTTGTGTTACAGTATATATATATATATATATATATATATATATATATATATATATATATATATATATGGACAGTAGTTAAAGTACTTTGCCCAGCTGTGTTTAGATGGTGAGAATCACTGTTGCTAACCTACCATATTAAAATTGACTGACATGACACCCGAAATTTACTGGCACTGCCAAGTTTTTACTGGCATTTCCAAAAGTTACAAAATTACAGTTTTAAGTGCAAATCTTAGTATTTAGGCTACAAGCAAGTACAATATGCAATTAGCAATATGACAATGTAACTATTAAGGCAAATATATTTCTTCTTTTATTTTCAATATAGTAAGCTCAGGGACAGGATTGAGGAGGGCAATATTTTAAAATGGGCAGGCATATACACATGAAATTGACTCTCACAGTGACACTGACAGCAGTGTGCAGCAGCACAGATGACACTTCACCAACACCACACGTCCCCTCCTGAGTCACAGTGACAGTCTCTCTCCACGCCAGGTGGTCTCTTCAGTCCACTCCTGCCCAAACAGCACTGACCATCCTGCTCCCGACTTGCCTTGGTCCTGCCCCTCAGACCCGCACACGAGGCACTAATGGTCTCGGCCAGCCCAGGTCCCAGGACCAGAACTGTGCATGTGCAGTTTCGAGCCAAGCATCACAATCATATTTTTAACTGGTTATATTTTCCTGTCCGTGGCATTTACTGGATGCCAGTAAAAATACTGACTTTTGGCAGCACTGGTAAGAATAATAGAAGAGTTGCAGTCTCAATAAATTTGTTTAAAAACAATATTCCTCAAGAACTCTGATAAAATGGCATACATTGAATACTTTTTTAATATCCTGATAAAACTGATATATGAATTAAAGGAGGATTCCACTTTTTTTTCTTTTAAACTTATACATTTACCCTTTTTACAAAAAGCAAAAATGTGTATCTATTTTTAATTTTTTTTTTGCATTTGAGCCTGCAAAGCATTGCAGTTGCAATAAGTGGATCATAGGTGCAATGCTCAGGCTCCCACAGACTCTTTCTCCAAGCTCAGGTCCATACTGAGGTATGGACCTTCAGCTACGGAGCTGGAGGAAGGACTACAAGTGCAGTAACATTACCACACTTGGGCACCCTTTAGAACTACAGTTCCTCTGCTGCAGTTTTTTATTCACAATTCTCTGTGAAAGAATGACATGGCTGTATGGACAGAGCCACACATAGTCACTTCAAATTTGACAACAGTTGGCTGGGAAAAGAGCCAGCTAAATTTTGTAAATGGGAGACTGGTTTGAGAGTGGGGGCTGTGGACTCTGACTATGTTTCATGCCATACCCTAAATAAGAGTGTAACATGAAACATGGTCAGAAAGGTAGTTAGATTGTGCTCCCTGTCCTTGCAGTTGAGAAGAGAAGGTAAAATGCAGTTGAGAACATGGTTCTACATGTTAATTGGCAGTACAGCTTACCCAGAGCAAAATAGAGTTACTAATGTATTATCACAGCAACATTTTATTACTCGTCAACCATGTTTACTAAGAAAGAGCAACAATAATGTACATGTCAGCCTTGGATTTTTTTGTTCAGTTGTGGCACATATTTCAAGCCAATTTATGTGTATGGAACAGCTTTTTTTTTTTTTTTTTTTTTGGTAAAAGTGTACCTATGTAGTTTAAGAGAATACCCTCGCCTTTAGTGCTAACTCACTAATTCTCTTACAGTCAGTATTAAAACTTATATATTTCAACATGAATCTGGTATACAGTAGGGATGAGCCGAACACCCCTGGTTCGGTTTGCACCAGAACGTACCCAACAGGCAAAAAATTTGGGAGAACACGCGAACACTGTTAAAGTCTATGGGACACGAACATGAATAATCAAAAGTGCTCATTTTAAAGGCTTATATGCAAGTTATTGTCATACAAAGTGTTTGGGGACCAGGGTCCTGCCCCAAGGGACTTGTATCAATGCAAAAAAAAATTTAAAAAACAGCTGTTTTTTTGGGAGCAGTGATTTTTTTAATCCTTAAAGTGAAACAAAAAATGAAATATTCCTTTAAATATCATGCCTGGAGGGTGTCTATAGTATACCTGTAAAGTGGCGCATTTTCCCGTGTTTAGAACAGTACCACATGATATTTCTAAAGGAAAAATTGTCATTCAAAACTGATCGCGGCTGTAATGAATTGTCTGGTCTCAGCAATATACATGAAACTCATTGAAAAAAAGAGCATGGGATCCCCCCCAGTCCATTACTAGACCCTTTGGGTCTGGTATGAATATTAAGGGGAACCCCAAACCAAAAAAAAAATTGCGTGGGGCCCCCCCCAGAATCCATACCAGGCCCTTTTCCGAACACGCAACCTGACAAGCCGCAGGAAAAGAGGGGGGACAAGAGAGCGCCCCCCCCCCCCCGAACCGTACCAGGCCACATGCCCTCACCATTTCACAAAAAAGTGTCAATTTTAAAAACGACAAGACACAGCTTGGGACAAGTTCTTTATTTAAAAATTAAAAAATAAAAATGTCCCACGATGTCCATTCTCTTTTTTAATAAAGGACTTGTCCCAAGCTGTGTCCTGTCGTTTTTAGCATTTTGAAACTTTTTTTTTAAATGGTAGGGGTACATTTGTACCCCGATACCATTTCACATGGGGGGCGGGATCTGGGGGTCCCCTTGTTAAAGGGGGCATCCAGATATCGATAAGCCCCCCTGCCCGCAGACCCCCACCGGGCAAGGGTTGTAGGGATGAGGCCCTTGTCCCCATCAACAATTTTTTTTTAATTTTGGTTTTAGAATTTTGGTTCGGGGCTCCCCTTAATATTTATACCAGACCCTAAGGGCCTAGTAATGGACTGGGGGGGGGATCCCGTGCTCTTTTTTTTCAATGAGTTTTATCCATATTGCCGAGACCCGACAATTCATTACAGCCGCGATCAGTTTTAAATGACAATTTTTCATTTAGAAATGCCATTTTGCTGTGGTACTGTTCTAAACACGGGAAAAATGCGGCACTTTACAGGCATACTATAGACAACCCCAGATACGATATTTAACCACATGCCGACTGGGCCATAGCCGAAAGACGGCTACAGTGTGGTCGGCTTATTCTGGGAGGGCGTCCATGACACCCGGAAATATCCGTGACCGCCGGGTCTTCACGGATCACGATAAATGGCCGCTAATAGCGGCCGTTTACCACATGATCGCTCTGTCAAATGATGGAGCGATCACAACAACAAACCGGCATCGCGTCCGGTTCCTCTCTGCTCTCTCTGTACCGATCGGTACAGTGTGAGAGGAGAGGGGGAGAGATCGTTTGCAGCAGCGCTGTGGGCTGGATGTATAGTGCCCCCAGCGCTGCTCAGTGCCCATTCTAGCCATACCCTGCTATACTCTGCCAATATACTCTGCCAATATACCAATATACTCTGCAATACTCTGCCAATATACTCAGCAATACTCATCTATCCATCCATACTCTGCAATACTCATCCATCCATCCATAGTCTGTAATACCTATCCATCCATCCATACTCTGCAATACTCATTCAGCAATACTCATCCATTCATCCATAGTCTGCAATACTAATCCATCCATAGTCTGCAATACTCATCCATCCATCCATAGCCTGCAATACTCATCCATCCATCCATAGTCTCCAATACTCTACCATCCATCCATAGTTTGCAATACTCAACCATCCATCCATCCATCCATAGTCTGCAATACTCATCCATCCATCCATAGTCTGCAATACTCATCCATCCATCCATAGTCTGCAATACTCATCCATCCATCCATACTCTGCAATACTCATCCATCCATCCATACTCTGCAATACTCATCCATCCATCCATACTCTACAATACTCATCCATCCATCCATACTCTGCAATACTCATCCATCCATACTTTGCAATACTCATCCATCCATACTCAGCAATACCCAGCTATACTCAGCCATACCCAGTCATCCCACCCATACTCAGCCATCCCATCCATAGCCAGCTCATCCATGCCACATCAGTTTGCATCTATGCTACTACAGTGCTTCAAAGTGTAATTAGACTTGAAATTTATGCCCCTAGAACGCCTGCTGGTGCTCCCTTCATGTTGGGCCTCTGTATGTGGCCATGCTGTGTAAAAGTCTCACGCATGTGGTATTGCCATACTCAGGAGGAGTAGCAGAATGTATTTTGGGGTGTGATTTGTGGTATGCATATGCTGTGTGTGAGAAATAACCTGATAATATGACAAATTTTGCGGAAAAAAATAAAATATAAAAAAAATAACTTGATTTTACAAAGAATTGTGGGAAAACATTACAACTTCAAAAACCTCATCGTACCTCTTTCTAAATACCTTGGAATGTCTACTTTCCAAACAAGGGTCATTTGGGGGGTATTTGTACTTTCCTGGCATGTTAGGGTCTCAAGAAATGAGATAGGCCGTCAGTACTTCAGGTGTGATCAATTTTCAGAGATTGGCACCATAGCTTGTGGACTCTATAACTTTCTCACTGACCAAATAATATACACCAATTTTGATTATTTTTACCAAGGATATGTAGCATTATGAATTTTGGCCAAAATACATGAAGAAAAATTACTAATTTGCTAAATTTTAACAGAAACAGAATTTATTTATTTTTTTTACAGAATTTTCAGTATTTTTTTAATTATAGCGCAAAAAATAAAAAACCCAGTGGTGATTAAATACCACCAAAAGAAAGCTCTATTTGTGTGAAAAAAAGGACAAAAATTTCATATGGGCACAGTGTTGCATGACTGAGTAATTGTCATTCAAAGTGTGAGAGCACCGAAAGCTGAAAATTGGTCTATTTAGGAAGGGGGTTTAACCTCTTCCCGCCGAGCGTACGCAGATGTGCGTACTCGGCTTTCCGGGGTTATACCGGGATGATGCCCGCAGCTGCCGTTGTTTAGAGGGGCGATCGGCTATCCGAGTATAACAACCGATGCGGCTAAAAGCCCCTCGGCTGTTATACCGGAGGAGCGGGAGGGGACTTCCCCCCCTCCCGCCGCTCTTACCGGGCCTCCTGTGCGATCGGGAGGCCCTGTGACCAATCGGCTGCCTTTGACGGCTGGGGGCGGGCTGGAACGAAGCCGTTCTTCCCTAGAATTCGACAGAGTTCACAGGGCGCTCGGCCCTAGAATGGCAGACGCTGATAGACCACGCAATGTGCTATGCCGGCTACACCGCTATAGCCACAAGGAGCAGATCATGCGGGCGGCCCGTCTAAAAGGCTCTGTAGATTTTGATGGTGCACAAATAACAATCTACCCAGACATATCCAGAGCTACCTTGTGGAGAAGAGCGATGCTAAAACCCCTGCTAGAGAGATTAAACAGAGCGGATTTGACATATCGATGGGGATTCCCGGTGCAACTGACCATTCGTAAAGGCGCGGAATACTTTACCCTCCGGCGCCATACAGAGCTTCCTGATCTCTTCGCCTTTTTAAACATGGATCCGATCCCATTGAGGAATTGGCTGGGACCTCTGCCAAAAAGTGATCCTCGGCCTGCTTCACAGATCCCCCAGGTGGGGCTTCCCCGCCTTCCGCAAGGAGACGTCAGAGAGAACCCACTCCCCTGGGAAGGGGAGAGCCGGAACCGTAAGAACCGTTACTACTCTCAAGTAAGTGACAGAACATCTGACCTCTTGGCGCTATGGCACTGTGTCGTAACTTGACCAGCCAGAGGATAATGGACCTGATAGTGGAGCCGTCCCCTTCCCCTTTGCTCTTCTTGGTTTACTTAATAGTACATATTGTCCTCTGAGAGACCCCCCCCCCTGCCCGTGTGCTCTCCCCCCTCGGCCCCCCACTAGGCATTCTTCATGTGTAACCTCCTCTGTTCCCGGGCACCCTAACCTAGATGGTATACGTTCTTCAACGGGTAGATTTACTGAGGCCTACATTTCCTGCCTAACATGGGGAAACAGACTCCGGAAGAGACTAACCTAATACTGTCAAGGGTACTAGTGGCCCGCACCGACTATAAACACGGACGTATAAGGAACCTAATGCTGCACACCACGGGCGAAACTTTCCAGGACCTTGAATCAATCAACCTTAACCCTTGGTTTTTTTTTTTGGTTTTTTTTTGGTGCTTCCAGGTTTTTCTCTTCAATATGTGAGAAGATACAGCCCGGACTATGCCTCAGGAACTGGGTTACAGAACGGGACTTGGTCCTGGGCCTTGTTGGAGGTGGTGGCGGGGGGGGTGGCGGGGGGAGGAGTGAGGGGCTTTGTCTTAGGGGGATGGTTCTACAGGATCCGGGGGAGTGGCGGTCTATCTCGGCAATTTGCCACCCGAGCAGCAGAGGGAGGGTCTTACATAACCCGGACATGATTAGCTCTGAGTTTTGACCCCCGCTGACGCTCGGGGAGAGGGCTACCCACCTTCGGATTGGAAGTTTGTTCTGGTTGGTATAAGGCGACATTATAAAGAGCCTGAGTTCCTGGCGCTAAGCCAACCTCTTAGATAGGCCAAATGTTTCATAGTATGGTTATGTATAAGCAGGTTCTACTTAGTTAGGGCCTCTGGCATAACATGTCCGCCCCCTAGACAGCTATTAGAGTTATTCCGAAAAGACCCACTGGGAGGTGGCCATCCATATGGCGGGGGTGATGTTGATGTTGGTCGGGGGTGCTGGTTCACGCTGAGTGGGGGTTTATCTCACTCAAAGCTGTTTCATGATGCATAGAACGTGGTGTCTTTTCCATTGTCGCCTCTGCCTTTGTTTTACATTTTCTTTTATTGTGTTGTTTTGTTTTTCAAGTACACTATTTCAATGTTGGGTCTGGAGAGGGAGCTCTCGATCCCGTCTAGTGCAGTCACAACCCCACATAGGTTTACACCCCTCTGGAGCCCCATTAGGTAGCTCCACGGGTGCATTGAGACTTAGTCTCTCACGCGCTTTAAGCGCATTAGATTTTCGAGCACACTAAGTAGCTCGTCCCTTTAGCTATCTGCTTCTCTGTCCTACCTTCTATTCTATTTTCACTTTCTCTCCGCCTCTTCTTTTTCCTCCTCCTCCCCTTTTACTCGTCCCCACCCCCCCCCTTTTTTTTTTTTTTTCCCTTTGGATCCCCCCCCCTCGCCCCTCTGGCTCTCCCTCGCCACCACCCCGGTTTAGTTCGGTCTATGAGTGCAATGGAGTCTGTTACGCTGATGTCCATCAACGTGAAGGGGCTTAACACCCCCGAGAAAAGATCCGTAGCACTTTCTAGTATACGACATGCTAAAGCCCACATATGTTTCCTCCAAGAAACCCATTTTCGAGCCAATAGTATCCCGAAATTCCAAAACAGATATTTCCCAACTGCCTATCACGGGTGTTCTGTTGACTCCAAGTCCAGGGGAGTCAGTATACTGATACGTTCCACGACACCGTGGACGCTACGCAACACTTGGAATGACAAAGAGGGACGGGCCATCTTTGTCAAAGGGGTATTGGGTGGCTCCCTGGTGACCTTGGTAAACCTGTATCTCCCCAACGCAGGCCAGATCAATTTCTTTGAACCCATTATGACCAAATTATTTGACTTCGCGGAGGGTGAAGTGATCTTGGGAGGTGACTTCAACTTTGCCATGGATCCCTCCTTAGACACTTCTAAGCAATCTTCCCAACTCTCATATGCAGCACTCAAACGCCTCAAAAATAACTTTCATGCCTTCCACCTGGTAGACGTCTGGAGGATATTACATCCGACCCAAAAGGACTTTACCTTCTACTCACACCCACATGACTCATACACCAGAATCGATATGTTCCTGGTGCCCCAATCGCTTCTATCTAGGGTTCGATCCGCATCAATAGGTTCTATCACTTTTTCTGACCACGCCCCCGTGTTTGTAGACACAGATTTACTACCCCATAGATCCAAACAATGGCAGTGGAAGCTTAATGATTCACTGATTCAGTCTCCAGAGGTGATCGAGGAAGTGGCGAGAGAGTTAAGGAATTTTTTCTCAACAAACGCAGGAGAGTGCGCTCCCTTGCTGGTTTGGGAGGCCCACAAGTGCAACATTAGAGGGATCCTGATAAAAATTGGCACACGAATAAAAAAGGAGAGAGCTCAAGAAATCCTTGACCTCTTAGGAAAGATCAGGAGCCTGGAATCTACCCACAAACAATCTTTAGTCACCCAGACACTACGGGAGCTTACGACCCTCAGGGGTCAACTGAGATCTCTGGCATTAGACAGGGCAAAGGCAGTCATAGCAAAGTGCAAACGCACTTTCTATGAACACAGCAATAAGTGTGGCAGGCTGTTAGCTAGGGCCCTGAAAGCCCAAAGGGCACAAGCCTTTATTCCTTAGTTAAAGGGAGATGATGGCTCTAAAGTATACACCACTGAGGATATATTGGAACAGTTCCGTAAATATTACACCGCGCTATACAACATTGAAAGTCCGTCCCCGGCAGTTGATAAACTCCGCAAACAGGAAGCCATAAAGGCTTACATACAGAAGTCAGGTCTTCCTAGGCTATCTGAAGAGGTCTTAAAGACCTTGGAAGAACCGCTGTCAGGTGAGGAGGTAAAAAAGGCCATGGCGTGTATGCAGCCGGGCAAAGCCCCGGGCCCCGATGGATACACGCTAACGTATTTCAAGACCTTCAGCGACATTCTGACACCGCATTTTTTAGCGGCCTATAATGACGCTGGAGAGGGGGCACTACCCCCAGAAGACTCCCTACGGGCCTTCATCTCTGTAATCCCCAAAGAGGGCAAGGATCCCTTACTGTGTCAAAACTATAGACCAATTTTACTCCTCAACATCGATCTAAAGATTTTCACTAAGATACTCTCCATGAGGCTAACAGAATCAATCCCCTCGCTGATACATTTAGATCAGGTTGGCTTTGTACCCTCCAGAGAGGCGAGGGATAACACCACAAAGGCAATTAATATTATCCACGCAGCCAAGATTCGTAAAATTCTGTTGCTACTTCTATCTACCGATGCCGAAAAGGCATTCGATAGAGTGAGTTGGCCCTTTTTAAATGAGACGCTACAACAGGTTTTGGCGCTCGGATGATGAACTGGATTCAAGCCATTTACTCCAAGCCCACAGCAAAAGTAAAAGTTAATGGCCAGCTTTCCTCCCCATTTGACATTTCCAATGGCACAAGACAGGGCTGCCCCCTGTCCCCACTAATTTTTATTTTATCCCTAGAACCCTTTCTCCGCATAGTAAGAGACAATCCAAATATAACGGGAGTACATCTAAACGAGTCCCTAGCTCCTAAAACAGCGGCCTTTGCAGATGACCTACTTTTTTTCATAACAAACCTTTTATCTCTATACCAAATTTAATGTCAGAATTACAGACCTATGGCACCTTATCTGCTTTCAAAGTAAATTTTCAAAAATCGGAAGCATTAAACATTTCCCTACCAGACTCCCTGCTTAACCTTCTAAGGTTAGACTTTCCCTTCAAATGGGCAGGATCATATATCAAGTATTTGGGAATCCGCCTACCGAGTAGGGTGGAAGATATCTTCACAATTAATTTTCCCCCCCTTCTTTCAGACATCAAGAAGGACCTACTGAAATGGCATTCAGGAATGTTCTCTTGGTTCGGAAGGTGTAGCATAATAAAAATGAACATCATGCCACGTATATTATATTACCTCCAGACTCTCCCCATTAAGATCCCTAATGCCTTCTTGCGGGCCACAAACCGAGCCATAGGTAGGTTCATCTGGGCCCAGAAATCTCCGAGGCTGGCACAGGCTACTCTAAGGTTACCCAAATCGTCGGGAGGCATTGGCCTCCCAGATGTAAGTCTATACCACGACGCGTGTCACTTAACAAGAATCATAGACTGGTGCAAACACGAAAAGCTAAAACAATGGATACAAATAGGGCAAGTACTTTCGGGGTTGGAATTAAAAGGACTACCCTGGTGTCAGAGGAACCTACCAGATCACATAATAAATCACCCTACGATAGGAGAGACTTGGCGAGTAACACAAAAAATTAACAGAGAACACTCGATCGCACCTGCCCCCTCCCCACTCACCCCGATAATAGGGAAGGCCGGGTTGGCAGGATACCGGCTTTCAGGAGTTGAAAAGCAGTGACAGGAATCAACTTAGACACTTCATAATAAATGGCCACTGGTTGTCCAGGGAAGCTATTATGGATGATCCACTTTTGGCCGGCCTTTCCTTCTGGCAAAAACTACAACTAGCTCACTTCATCAAGGCTCAAACCACAACGACACCTTATTTAAGGCCCCTGACGCCATTCGAGCAAATAAGCCTAGAACAAGAACCAATGCGACACACCATCTCGCTTACCTACCAAATACTGCTTTCATCCCCCAAAGGCCATAAACCCCCATATATAATCAAATGGGAACGTGATCTGGGCATACAGCTTAACGAAAAGCAAGTGGAAAGAATTTTTCTTTTCACTTTCAAAACCTCAATTTGCGCTAACCAGCAGGAAGCAGGATTTAAAATACTATCTCAATGGTATTATACCCCAGCTAAGCTTCATAAGATGTTCCCTCAGAGCTCTAATCTCTGTTGGAGATGCGGAGAGGAGGTGGGCACCCTTCTCCATATCTTTTGGTCATGTAAGCATCTGACATCCTTCTGGTCTGAGGTCCATAGAATCACACAAAAGTTCAGACAGGGAGTTGCCCAAGAGCCCCGAATTCTTTTTATTACATCACCATGCAATCCCGAGCAAAGCTTACAGGAAGTCGATTCTTCCCCTGTTGAGCACAGCAGCGAAAAGCTGTATCCCCTTGCTTTGGAGACAAACGGAGCCCCCGGCTGTGGCGTTGTGGTTAAAGAAAATAGCCGATATCTATAACATGGAGGACTTAATCGCAACAGAAAAAGGAAACAGTGAAAAATTCCTTAAGAAATGGTACTATTGGCGTGAATTTTTCTATTCGGAGGAACATGCTGGACTGCTAGTTTAAATTCGGAGTAAACACTGGATTTTATGGGGCTAAGAGTTAGCAGACAGACAACACGTACTCTAGATGGGGGTGGCGGGGGAGCCGAGGGGCAAGGAAAAGAGACCTTGTCGGTCCCCTTGGCTTCCCACTTCCCTTCACCTTGCCCTCCATTCCCCGTCCCCTCCCCTCCTCCCCCCTTTTTACAACAATTTAATTTTAATCACGGCTTTTCTCCTGCCCCCCTCTTCCTTCTCTAGCCTTATCTGTCGTTTCTTCTTTTACTTTTCAATTATTCTCAGGACCGCCAGGTTCTTCACAATCTATAAAGGAAATTGTTGACCGTATGGTCAACCCCTACAGGTTACTAGTCTCATACATATAAGAGTCCAATCACACATGGGAATCAGAGAGCTCCCTAGCCTTGAAACTAGCTACTCTAGAAAAGATTTGGTTGCATTATTAAGAAGTGCTTTCAAGGTTGGAGGGTTATGTTCAGACATACTGAATTGTTCCGTACAGAAAGTAAGATACTACTGATCCCAATGTCTTATTACTTCTACCCAATTACGCTTGTATGATTTTCATTTCAACGTGTATTGTACAAATAAAGAATTTATTAAAAAAAAGAGTACCTGTCACCACCTATTACTGTCACAAGGGATGTTTACTTTCCTTGTGACAGTAATAAAAGTCCTCAAAAAAAAAAAAAATTAAACACTATTTATAAATATCAAAATAAATAAAATAAATAGGAAAAAATTTTTTTTTTAAATGCCCCCGTCTCCGCGAGCTCACTTAGCAAAGAAAATGCATACGGAAGTCGCGCCCGCATATGTAAACGGTGTTCAAATCACACACGTGTGGTATCGCCGCGATCGTCAGAGCGAGAGCAATAATTCTAGCACTAGACCTCCTCTGTAACTCTAACCTGGTAACCGTAAAAAAAAATTAAATTGTCGCCTATGGAAATTCTTAGGTACCGTAGTTTGTCACCATTCCACGAGTGCATGCAATTATAAAGCGTGACATGTTTGGTGTCTATTTACTCGGCATAACATCATCTTTCACATTATACAAAAAAATTGGGGTAACTGTACTGTTTGGATTTTTGAAAATTTATGCAAGTGTCCCTTTTCCAAAAAATTGCATTTAAAACACTGCTGCACAAATGCCGTGTGACATAGAATATTGCAACTATCGCCATTTTATTCTCTAGATTCTCTGCTAAAAAAATATATATAATGTTTGGGGGTTCTAAGTAATTTTCTAGCAACAAATACAGATTTTAACTTGTAAACACCAAATTTCAAAAATAGGCTTAGTCATGAAAGGGTTAAGTGCCCAGTGGTCAAGTGGTTAACCACTTCAGAAAATATATATATATATATATATATATATATATATATATATATATATATATATATATATATATATATATATATATATATATAAATATCGCGCTATCAAAAAAAGACGTGAGCAACTAGCACAAAACAAGTGATCTAAACCTGTGAAAAATACATTGTAAAAAGGAAAGAAGTGCAGCGCTAAAAAATGATAACTAACATTGATATATGATGTGCAATGTGAATATATCTCAAAGGTGTATATAAGTTGGATTAATAGGTATATGCACAAAATATAATTATCAGAGAAAAATGACATAAGTGTTGAGAGTTGAATCCCAAAAAGCATCCGTTAGAATGTGCATACATCTAACACAAAGTGATATACACAGGTGGGTCCATAAAATATCCAATAAGGTGTGTGTATGTTAAACACCCAAGAATATAAAGAATAACATTTAACACAAATTGTTATGCACAAGTGAGTCCATAAAGTATCCGGTGAGGTGTATATTTGTTAAACACCCAGAAGTGTAGAGAAATAATATTCAGGTGTTGATAGCAGATCCACCACCGTAAGTAAAAGTGGGGGGCTTACCAGAACAATTGGACACAGATGGGTGTACACCCACTGTGCCAATTAGGCTTGTATAGCTGTAGATCTCTGGAGATGTAGTGAGGATAGCCAAGGTACTTGTAAAAAGTATGTATGATGAGGGCAAATCCAATCAAGTATCCACAGCATATAAGGAGAAAATATGAGAGCACATAGCGTGATACTGTATAAAAAAGCTATGAAGCGTATTTATTGAAGATAAAACACTCACATTTGTGAAGATAAAATACAGCGCTGCAAGTAGGCAAAAGATGGCAGTGTAGTGGTGTCAGCAGACGGTCCCGGCGCGTTTCGTCCTACCGGACATCATCACCCCAGATGCACATCATATATCAATGTCAGTTATCATTTTTTAGCACAGGTTAACCACTTCAGCCCCAGAAGGATTTACCCCCTTCCTGACCAGAGCACTTTTTACAATTTGGCACTGCATCACTTTAACTGCTAATTGCGCGGTCTTGCAATGCTGTACCCAAACGAAATTTGCGCCCTTTTCTTTCCACAAATAGTGCTTTCTTTTGATGTTATTTGATCACCTCTGCGGTTTTTATCTTTTGAGCTATAAACGGAAAAAGACCAAAAATTTTGAAAAAAAATGATCTTTTCAACTTTTTGTTATAAAAAAAATCCAATAAACTCAACTTTAGTCATATATTTAGGCCAAAATGTATTCGGCCACATGTCTTTGGTAAAAAAAAAGTCAATAAGCGTATATTTATTGGTTTGCCCAAAAGTTATAGCATCTACAAACTAGGGTACATTTTCTGTAATTTACACAGCTTTTAGTTTGACTGCCTATCTCATTTCTTGAGGTGCTAAAATGGCAGGGCAGTACAAACCCCCCCCAAATTACCCTATTTTGGAAAGTAGACACCCCAAGGAAATTGCTGAGAGGCATGTTGAGCCCATTGAATATTAATTTTTTTTTTGTCCCAAGTGATTGAATAATGACAAAAAAAATTACAAAAAGTTGTCACTAAATAATATACTGCTCACACAGGCCATGGGCATATGTGGAATTGCATCCCAAAATACATTTAGCTGCTTCTCCTGAGTATGGAGATACCAAATGTGTGGGACTTTTTGGGAGCCTAGCCGCGTACGGGGCCCCGAAACCAAGCACCGCCTTCAGGATTTCCAAGGGCGTAAATTTTTGATTTCACTCCTCACTACCTATCACAGTTTTGAAGGCCTTAAAATGCGAAGATGGCACAACCCCCCCCCCCCCAAATGACCCCATTTTGGAAAGTAGAAGCCCCAAGCTATTTGCTGAGAGGCATGTTGAGTCCATGGAATATTTTATATTTTGCCACAACTTGCAGGAAAATGACAAACTTTTTTTTTTTTTGCACAAAGTTGTCACTAAATGATATATTGCTCACACAGGCCATGGGCATATGTGGAATTGCAACCCAAAATACATTCTGCTGATTCTCCTGAGTACGAGGATACCACATGTGTGACTTTTTGGGAGCCTAGCTGCATACGGGGCCCCGAAAACCAATCACCGCCTTCAGGATTTCTAAGGGCGTAAATTTTTGATTCACTTCTCACTACCTATCACTGTTTCGAAAATACTCACTATACCTCTCCGCAAATAGCTTGGGGTGTCTACTTTCCAAAATAGGGTCATTTGGGGGGGGTTTGAGCCACCTGCGCATTCCATGGCCTCCGAAACTGTGATAGGCAGTGAAGTGTGAAATCAAAAATTTACGCCCTTAGAAAGCCTGAAGGCGGTGCTTGGTTTTCGGGGTCCCGTACGCGGTTAGGCTCCCAAAAAGTCTCACATATGTGGTATGCCCGTACTCAGGAGAAGCAACAGAATGTATTTTGGGGTGTCATTTCACATATTCCCATGGCATGTTTGAGCAATATATCATTTAATGACAACTTTGTGCAAAAAAAAAAAAAAAAAATTTGTCTTTTTCCCACAACTTGTGTCACAATATAAAATATTCCATTGCCTCTCAGCAAATAGCTTGGGGTGTCTACTTTACAAAATGGGGTTTTGAACTGTCCTGACATTTTATGCACAACATTCAGAAGCTTATGTCACACATCACCCACTCTTCTAACCACTTGAAGACAAAGCCCTTTCTGACACTTTTTGTTTACATGAAAAAATATTTTTTTTTTGCAACAAAATTATTTTGAACCCCCAAATATTATATACCGTATTTATCGGCGTATAACACGCGCCGGCGTATAACACGCATCCCAAGTTTAGGAGAGAATTTTAAGGAAAAAAACTTTTAGGAGGGAAGTTTAAGGAAAAGAAACTTACATTAAAATGCCCATCAATGCAGCCTCATCAGTGTTCATCTGCAGCCTTGTTAGTGTCATTGCAGCCTTTTCAGTGTCAGTGCAGCCTTGTCAGTGCAGCTTTGCCCCAGTGCAGCCTTGTCAATGCAGCCTTGTCCCCAGTGCAGCCTTGTCAATGCAGCCTTGTCCCCAGTGCAGCCTTGTCAATGCAGCCTTGTCCCCAGTGCAGCCTTGTCCCCAGTGCAGCCTTGTCCCCAGTGCAGCCTTGTCCCCAGTGCAGCCTTATTAATGCAGCCTTGTCCCCAGTGCAGCCTTATCAATGCAGCCTTGTCCCCAGTGCAGCCTTATCAATGCAGCCTTGTCCCTGCAGCCTTGTCCCCAGTGCAGCCTAGTGTCCATGCCTCCTCCTGCCGCCGCCGCCGCCATACACATAGTAGTTGTTTTAAATATGGCGCCGCGGAGTTCGGAGAGACTCGGCGCCGGCGGAAGTGAACGAACGCCGCCGAGATACACATAACCGAGGGTTCTCGGCTCTTTCCGGCGCCGCTCACAGTCCCGCCCAGCGTGGGCGTGACAGTGAGCGGCGCCGGAAAGAGCCGAATACACCCGACTATGTGTATCTCGGCTCTGTGATTTCGGCGGCGCTCGTTCAGCACCGCCGAGTCTTTCCGAAGTCCGCGGCGCCATATTTGAAACTACTCGCTATGTAAATGGCGGCGATCGCCGACATTCACATAGCGATAGCGGGGATCGGCGTATAACACGCACCCACGACTTTCCCCTGATTTTAAGGGGAAAAAAGTGCGTGTTATACGCCGATAAATACGGTATTTTGTAAAGCAAATGCCCTACAGATTGAAATGGTGGGTGTTTCATTTTTTTTTTCACACAGTATTTGCGCAGCAATTTTTCAAACGCATTTTTTTATTGTTATGTTGTGTTTATTGTTATCTCAGGGAATGTAAATATCCCCTATGATAGCAATAGGTAGTGACAGGTACTCTTTTTTGAAAAAAATGTGTTCTGTTAGACCCTAGATCTCTCCTCTGCCCTCAAAGCATCTTACCACACCAAAAACAGTGTGATAAAATGCTTTTCCAATTTCCCAATGGCGCTGTTTGCATCCGGCAAAATCTAAGTAATGAAATGCTCGTAGCTTCCGGTTTCTTAGGCCATAGAGATGTTTGGAGCCATTCTGGTCTCTGATCAGCTCTATGGTCAGCTGGCTGAATCACCGGCTGCATTCTCAGGTTCCCTGTTGGGACAGGAGAGCCAGAGAAAAACATGGAAGACGGTGAGGGGGGGCATTCCCTCCCACTGCTTGTAAAAGCAGTCTAGAGGCTAATTAGCCACTAGGATTGCTTTTACATGAAATCCGACCGCTGGCTGAAAAGAATGATACCAAGATGATACCTAAACCTGCGGGCATCATTCTGGTATAACCACTCAAAGTCCAGCAACATACCAGTACATTGCTGGTCCTTGTTGGGCATATATTGTAAACTTTTTTTTTATGCAGCCTGTGGGCTGAAGGAAAAAAAGATATTGATTGGTGGGTATGCCCACCATTAGAATACCTCCCTTCATCCACCCACTTCTAATGATGGGCATACATGCACCGTTTATATATGCTGAAGCATGGGGGCATCTGCCCCAAAAGGTAGGAGCTAATCGCTCCTCCGCCCCTGCTGCCCCATGCTTTGGCATATATGCTCTTTTTTTAACTGTTGTGGTGAAATCACCTCCTACAGCGCTGGAGTCATGGCTTTATGTATCGTGGGAGCAAACGCTGTTGCTGTCAAGATAAATAAATCCGCTTTGCAGCTGAATGGCGTACCTGAAAACAAAAAAAATGGTTAACAATAAAACACAGTAAAGTATAAAAAAAATTGCATACCTGAAAAGCAAACATGGTAAAACATAATAACAATAAAACATTGCAGAATAGAATATAGTAAAAAAGAGCAGAATAGAGAGAGAGAGAGAGAGAGAGAGAGAGAGAGAGAGAGAGAGAGAACAATAAAACGACAACTATTTTTGTTTTTTTTACACTTTTTTTGTAACTATAACTTTTGTAACTGGTACCAGGTTTGGGTCTCTCAAAATGCGATGGCATCTTGGGAGACCCTGTGTTAGTGTGCCTAGTCTGTGCAGTGCTGTACCCTACGCTAATACTCAACTAGTGAATGGTAGCGTTCAAAACATTCACCAATGCAAAGACCAGGATTGTCAGGACAGGAGGGACAATAAAACCGGGTGTTATGCCTATATCCGCGCTTGCTGCAGACATGACATCTTCTTTGGGGGGCTCGTTGGGTAGGGGTACTCAGGAGGACATACGGAAAATGCCTCTCATGCAGCCGGCTTACTGCATTTGGTTGGGGAAGGTGAGGTGGAGCACCGTCTGGAAACAGAAGGGCTTTTACTATCTTTTCCTGGAATTTAAAGAAGGATCCAGTCCATCCTAAAGCTCTGTATAACACATGAGCGTTCAGCAAAGCCAATTGAAATAAGTATACAGACACTTTTTTGTACCAGCGTCTGGCCTTACGGGCAACTAGGTACGGTGCCAACAACTGGTCATTGAGGTCCACCCCTCCCATGTTAAGGTTATATTTGTGGACACAGAGGGGTTTCTCCACAACACCAGTCGCCGTAGGAATTTGGACCGTCATGTCTGCATGAAGGGAGGTAAAAATGAAAACATTCTTCTTACCCCTCCACTTCATAGCAAGCAAGTTATTACACTTGAAGCAGGCTCTCTCCCCCAGCCTAAGATGGGAATCTACAAGCCACTGGGGATTAGGTTGCACGGTGCCACATGCTCCAATCTGTTGATCAAAAAGGTGACTAAAAAGTGGCACGCTCGTGTAATAATTGTCTGCGTACAAGTGGTACCACTTCTGAATAAGGGTGACACCAAGTCCCACACAATCTTGCCAGCGCTTCCTAAGTAGTCAGGGCAGTTTGTCAGCTCTACGTGACTATCTTTGCCCTCGTAAACCATAAAACTACATGTATAGCCTGTGGCCCTGTCACAGAGCTTATACATCTTTACCCCATATCTGGCACGCTTGCTGGGAAGGTACTGTTTGAATGACAAGCGGACAGAAAACTTAATCAGGGACTCATCAACGCAGACAACTTGAAGGGGAGTAAACAAGTCTGCAAAACATTGGTTGAAGTGGTTTACGAGGGGCCGAATTTTGTAGAGCCGATCGTATTCAGGGTCTCCACGAGGACGACAGAGTTCATTATTGTTGAAGTGCATGAACCGCAAAATCTGCAGAAGAAGATCGGGGTCTGGTACGCCTGACCTTGGCAGGGACCCCAACTCCGTCGTCAGAGCTATCTGTCATGGAGCCGCAGTCCTCTACAGGATCGTATTCTGAGCCTGAATCTGACAGATGAGTGACTTCCTCTTCACTATCTGTCATGTTCAGAAACATGTAGGCCTCTTCATTTGTGTACCTTCGATTTGCCATTTTGGGCTCTAAATTTAGTGGTACACTAGTGAGACTCACAGGCAAAAAAGCTCCTGACTGTTAGCGACTGTATCAAAACGCTACCAAAAAAAACTGTTAGCGATCGCAGGGATCAGGTCTGACTGCGAACGCTGCAGTGATGTGTGTTTAGTGTTTTGTAAGTGACAGTGATCGATCGATACTGCACTTGGGTGGGCTGGGCTGGGCCGAGGGGCAAAACGCAGGTGCTAGCAGGTATCTGGGCTGATCCTAACACTGCGATTTTGGGAACCCTAAACTGCTGGGGATGCTAGTATAGATCTGATCAGATCAGATATTGATCTGTTCAGATATTATACCACTAAGGGAGGTGTATGCTGCGTGCGTGGGTGTTAGCAGTACTGGCGCTAACCTGACGCTGCCTGGGGTGATGCAGACCTTATCTGACCCTAAAACTTAACTTATATCAGCGCCGGGCGATCAGGGGGTTAAACCATTATTAGGTAATAAACGGAGGGTGCCCTGAAACTATAAAAAATAAACTAACCAGCGTCACCCGTAACACTTATACGTTGATCACTGGTGAAAGGGTTAACTAGGGGGCAATCAGGGGGTTAAAACCTTTATTAGGTAGTATATGGGGGTCCCCCACGCTATAAAAAGCTGATGGCGAACCTATATACTTACCTCCCTAACTAGTGTCACTAATACAGCGATCAGAAAAATGATCACTTAGTGACACTGGCGACGGGGTGATCAAGGGGTTAACCTTTATTAGGGGGGTATCCTAGACCTAAAGGGGGCTACCACTAACTGCCCTACCACTTATAACTGTCACAAACTGACACCAATGCAATAATCAGAAAAAAAAAATTGCTATTGGTGTCACTGTGACAGGGGGTATAGGGGGGTATAGGGGGATGATGGGGGGTGAAATGTGTGCCTAGTGTGTTCTACTGTTAGTGTAGTGTTGGTGCAACTCACATCGATGTCTTCTATCCTCAACACCGGATCGAAAAGACCGGCTCGAGGAGAGATGACATCACTTCCTCTGCCGCTGTTTACATTTCAGAGGCAGAGGAAGAATGTCATTGCCTGGGAGCGATCGCAAGGGGGTGGCCACGAATGGATGGCCTCCCCCTCACCTCTGATCGCTCGGGGACAGATGCCGACCGCCTCTGGCACTGGGGGAGGTCCGAACGGACCCCCTGCCCGCGGGAGGCAAGTAATGTACCCATACGTTACTTTGCCCGTGCCATTCTGCCGCAGTATATCTGCGTGAGGCGGTTGGCAAGTGGTTAAAGGAATATTTCATTTTTATTGTTTCACTTTAAGCATTAAAAAAATCACTGCTCCTGAAAAAACAGACGTTTTTAAAAAAAAATTTGCATTGATACATGTCCCCTGGGGCAGGACCCGGGTCCCCAAACACTTTTTATGGCAATAACTTGCATATAAGCCTTTAAAATGAGCACTTTTGATTTTTCATGTTAGTGTCCCATAGACTTTAATGGTGTTTCGAATTTGCCCCGAACACCGCATATTGTTCGGTGTTCGCAGAGCATCCTAACAACCAAAGTTCAGCCCGAACTTATGCTCGGGCCGAACCGTTCACCCTACCCTAGTATACAGTGGATTTAAAAAGTCTACACACCTCTTTTAAAATGTCAGGTTTCTGTGATGTAAAAAAAAGGGAGACAAAGATAAATAATTTCAGAATAAAAATAAATAAAATATGTAGTTGCATAAGTGTGCACACCCTCTTATAACTAGGAATGTACTGTAGCGGTGTTCAGAATTAAGCAATCATACTCAAACTCATGTTAAATAGGAGTCAGTACACACCTGTCATCATTTAAAGTGCCCCAAATAAAGTTCAGCCGTTCTAGTAGGTCTTTCCTGACATTTTCTTAGTCGCATCCTACAGCAAAAGCCGTGATCTGCAGAGAGTTCCAAAGCATCAGAGGGATCTCTTTGTTAAAATGTATCAGTCAGGAGAAGGGTACAATAGAATTTCCAAGGCATTAGATATACCATAGAACACAGTGAAGACAGTCAGCAAGTGGAGAAAATATGGCACAACAGTGACATTACCAAGAGCTGGACATTGATGAAAAGACGAGAAGAAAAATGGTCAGGGAGGCTGCCAAGAGGCCTACAGCAATATAAAAGGAGCTGCAGGAATATCTGGCAAGTACTGGCTGTGTGGTGCATGTGACAACAATCTCCCGTATTCTTCATATGTCTGGGCTATGGGGTAGAACGGCAAGACGGAAGCCTTTTCTTACGAAGAAAAACATGCAAGCCCGGCTAAATTTTGCAAAAACACATCTGAAATCTCCCAAAAGCATGTGGGAAAATGTGTTATGGTCTGTTGAAACCAAGGTTAAACTTTTTGGCCATAATTCCAAAAGATATGTTTGTCGCAAAAACAACACTGCACATCACCAAAAGAACACCATACCCACAGTGAAGCATGGTGGTGGCAGCATCATGCTTTGGGGCTGTTTTTCTTCAGCCGGAACAGGGGCCTTAGTCAAGGTAGAGGGAATTATGAACAGTTCCAAATACCAGTCAATATTGGCACAAAACTTTCAGGCTTCTGCTAGAAAGTTGAACATGAAGAGGAACTTCATCTTTCAGCATGACAACGACTCAAAGCATACAATCAAATCAACAAAGGAATGGCTTCCCCAGAAGAAGATTAAAGTTTTGGAATGGCCCAGCCAGAGCCCAGACCGGAATCCCATTGAAAATCTGTGGGGTGATCTGAAGAGGGCTGTGCACAGGAAATGCCCTCACAATCTGACGGATTTGGAGTGTTTTTGCAAAGAATGGGCAAATCTTGCCAAGACAAGATGTGCCATGCTGATAGACTCATACCCATAAGGACTGAGTGCTGTAATATAACCAAAAGGCGCTTCAACAAAGTAATAGTTTAGGGGAATGCAACCATATTATTATTTTTTTTTTTATTTATTTATACTTCCCTACACCTAAAAGATTTCAGTTTGTAGTTCAACTGAGTTGTACAGTTTATAGGTCTCATTAAAGGTGGAAAAAGTTCTGAAATTATTTATCTTTGTGTCATTATTTTACATCACAGAAACCTGACATTTTATCAGGGGTGTGTAGACTTTTTATATCCACTGTACATAAAACAAATTTACAGTGTTTCTCTTCCAAAGTTCCAACACATAACATTATAATTCCATTATATAACATTATAGGTCCTATTTCCACAGACACACCACTTGACATAGTTACATAGTAGGTGAGGTTGAAAGAAGACTCAAGTCCATCAAGTACAACCTATGTGTGTGATTATAGTTCAGTATTACATTGTATATCCCTGTATGTTGTGGTCGTTCAGGTGCTTATCTAATAGTTTTTTGAAACTATCGATGTCCCCCGCTGAAACCACCACCTGCGGAAGTGAATTCCACATCCTTGCCGCTCTTGTAAGTAAAGAACCCTCTACGCAGTTTAAGGGTAAACCTCTTTTCTTCTAATTTTAGTGAGTGGCCATATGTCTTGTTAACCGCTTCAGCCCCGGAAGAATTTACCCCCTTCCTGACCAGAGCGTTTTTTGCGATTCGGCACTGTGTCGCTTTAACTGACAATTGCGCGGTCGTGCGAAGTGGCTCCCAAACAAAACTGACGTCCTTTTTTTCCCACAAATAGAGCTTTCTTTTGGTGGTATTTAATCACCTCTAAGATTTATATTTTTTGCGCTATAAACAAAATAAGAGCGATAATTTTGAAAAAACGCATTATTTTTTACATTTTGCTATAATAAATATCCCCCAAAAATATATAAAAAAACATTTTTTTTCCTCAGTTTAGGCCGATACGTATTCTTCTACATATTTTTGGTAAAAAAAAATCGCAATAAGTGTTTGGTTTGCACAAAATTTATAGCGTTTACTAAAAAGGGGATAGTTTTATGGCATTTTTATTACCCGCAACCCGACTCACGGAGCTCCCGGCCGGCGCGCGTGCACACCGCCGGCAGCGCTCACGCAATGGCACGGCGGGGAATTCAAATGGACGTACAGGTACGCCCATTTGCCCAGCCGTGCCATTCTGCCAACGTACATCGTCGTGCGCCGGTCAGGAACCAGTTAACTCCCTTTCACAAAAAAGTTTTATCCCTATTGTTGGGTCACCAGTATGGTATTTGTAAATTTAAATCATATCCTTTCTCAAGTATCTCTTCTCCTGACAGAATAAGTTCAGCGCTCGCAACCTTCCTTCATAACTTATATCCACCCATTTATTAGCTTTGTTGCCCTTCTGTGTACTCCCTCCATTTCCAGTACATCCTTCCTGAGGACTGGTGCCCAGAACTGGACAGCATACTCCAGGTGAGGCCGGACCAGAGTCTTGTAGAGTGGGAGAATTATCGCTTTATCCCTGGAGTTAATCCCCTTTTTAATGCATGCCAACATTCTGTTTGCCTTGCATGCTATTGCTGAGCCTATCATCTACTAGGACCCCCAGGTCCTTTTCCATCCTAGATTCTCCCAGAGGTCCACCCCCTATTGAGTAGATTGCATTCATATTTTTGCCACCCAAATGCATTATTTTGCGTTTTTCTACATTAAACCTCATTTGCCATGTAGTTGCCCACCCCATTAATTTGTTCAGCTCTTCCTGCAAGGTTTCCACATCCTGGGGGCGTGGCCTGGCTCAGGATGTGATTGGACATGTTCCTGTGTACCTCCGGTCTCTCCCTGGACAATCCTGCTCCATCCTGATCATCCATCGTCTGCACCTGAATTCCTTTCTGCCTAATCCCTCCTGGTGTGTCTTCTGCTTCATTAGGGGGCATTTTGGTTGATGGGAAAGCGGCAAGCGAAGAAACAACACCCGGTAAAGATGAGCATCGCCACTTGCTCCTGCCAAGATGGCCACCGCCATACCGTCCACGGGCCTAGCTCATCCCCAGCCTCTACTCCGGATCTCTTTGGAGACAGCCTGGACGGGTCCCCACCACCCTCCCCTGAGATTCCAGACCCTGCAGCCATCCCCTCGGTACCGACCCCGGGCTCGGCGGTCGTGGATGGCATCAAGGAACCCACCCTGGCAGATGTCCTGGCCACTATCAAGGTAAACCATGCAGACCTGGTGGGGAAGGTGGATGGGCTTAAAATTGATTTAACCATTATGCGGCAGGATGTGCACAAGTTATGTGGCCGGGTTACCGAGACTGAGCAACGTATCAGTGATTTGGAGGACACTATTGCTCCCATTTTACCTAAACTTAATACATATGGGGGAAAGATTGCGACTTTGGAGGACAAGGTCGATGACCTTGAAAACCGTCTACGCAGAAACAACCTGCACTTGGTTGGACTTCCGGAGCGGGTGGAGGGGTCTGACTCTGTAGCCTTCCTAGAGAGCTGGCTTGAGCAAGAGTTTGGCCGAGAGCAGCTGTCCCCCTGTTTTGTGATTGAGAGGGCCCACCGAGTCCCCGGGCGCCCCCTACCAGAAGGTCACCCCCCACGTACAATGGTGATCCGTCTCGTTAACTACAGGGACCGCGACTCCATCTTGGGGGCTGCCAGGCGGAAAGGTAGTCTCCGCATTAATAATGCTGTGGTGTCACTCTTTCCAGACTACTCAGCGACAGCCCGCAACCGTAGAGCCAGCTATCAACGGATCAAGCAGAAGCTCCGGGAGCAAGATATCCAGTACTCCATGCTATTTCCTGCCACTCTTAGGGTTACATATCAAGGGAAAGCCCACTTCTTTCAGTGCACGCATGATGCCATGTCCTGGTGGGAAGCACTACCCCGCTCCCCTAAGCCTCCTGCCTGATGCGGATCTCCATATTTTGATGGCTCCACAGCTTTAACAGAAGCTTCCTCCCTCCTCTGGATTCTCCTTGCCTGCAGTATTATTTTTTGGAAAAGTTTTTGTTTTCTTGCAGACATATGCTGACCTTGGAGGGTCCTACTTGTCTCCGGAGGGAGAGTACCAAGTCTTGGTGTATAACCGGGTCTGAGCTGCCTTGGGGCTCAGTCCCCTCATTTTATTTTCTTTTGCAATATTATACTTGACTAATGACTTCTTTTGTTGCTTTTGAACTTATATTTTTTTCCTGCCTCCTGTTCCGGGCCATGTGCCCCAGGCATGGTACAAGTTCAGGGTATAGGCCCACTCCCCTTTTTCGGAGCTGGGCAAGGGAATTATTACCCCTGTTGGGTATTGAATGTGATAACGTCTGTTACTGTGTGGTTGTATGTGTGGTGTATGTATGGTTGAATGGATGTCTGGCACTGCGACCCTTGCTTTTATATAGGGCCGTGACCGGGGGTGGGAATCTCTCTGAGACCCCCCCTGACCCATGTGCACCCACATTATTAACTCCATGTCTGACGTAACCGTTTGCGCGTGGAATGTCTGCGGGCTGAACTCTAAATTTAAAAGAGCATCTATCTTTGAGGCCTTGAAACATAGTAAGCCACATATCCTGTGCCTCCCGGAGACTCATTTAATGGGGTCCAAGGTGATGGCGCTCAAAAAACACTGGGTGGCCAACCAATATCACTCTACCTACTCCAATTATGCCCGGGGCGTAGCTATATTAATCCGTAAGGGATTGCCATTTGTGTGTCATCAGGTCGTTCTAGATCCCAAAGGGCAGTATGTTATTTTACATGTATCGGTACATGACACACCCCTTATTTTGGTAGCGGTATATCTCCCCCCCCCCCCGGTCACAGCAGCAATGTTCTCTGATCTTAATATTCAGGGCCAGTGACCGGGGGTGGGAATCTCTCTGAGACCCCCCCTGACCCATGTGCACCCACATTATTAACTCCATGTCTGACGTAACCGTTTGCGCGTGGAATGTCTGCGGGCTGAACTCTAAATTTAAAAGAGCATCTATCTTTGAGGCCTTGAAACATAGTAAGCCACATATCCTGTGCCTCCCGGAGACTCATTTAATGGGGTCCAAGGTGATGGCGCTCAAAAAACACTGGGTGGCCAACCAATATCACTCTACCTACTCCAATTATGCCCGGGGCGTAGCTATATTAATCCGTAAGGGATTGCCATTTGTGTGTCATCAGGTCGTTCTAGATCCCAAAGGGCAGTATGTTATTTTACATGTATCGGTACATGACACACCCCTTATTTTGGTAGCGGTATATCTCCCCCCCCCCCGGTCACAGCAGCAATGTTCTCTGATCTTAATATTCAGTTTGCCAACCTGCCTAACTGTCCTATGCTTATCCTTGGGGATTTGAACTCAGTATTGCATCCTGATCTAGATACATTAAAACCTCTAAAGTCTGAGTCCGGGTTGTTTCGTGCGTGGTGTAATACCTATGGATATGTGGATTTGTGGCGCTGGAAATTTCCAGAGGCCAAAGTGTACTCCTGCCAGTCTAGATCTTATGCAGCTCTTTCTAGAATAGATTTTGCTCTCGCCACAAAGGATTTTCTACCTGTTGTTCGATCCATAGCGTATCTCCCCTGGATGGAATCTGACCACTCTATGATACAGGTGGGTTTGACTATGGGCCATAGACCGACGTTTCGAACATGGAGACTCAGCCCTCTTTGGATCTCTACTCCAGAGATAGCTGAGGGCACCCCGACTGACATGACTATTTATTGGTCCCTTAACACTGACTCTGCTCCTGTGGGTTCAGTTTGGGATGCCTTTAAGGCTGTGGTAAGGGGTTCTTATATTTCTAGAATTAAGTGCTACAGATCTGCCGGAAGGAGGATACAGGATGATCTTCGGAAGGTTTTGGAGGTGGCCCGCGCCCATCATACGGGCGCCCCCTCCTCTGAAACTAGAGGCATGCTGACGGAGGCCCACCGGGCGCTGCAGCTGCACTTAATAGACTTGACCAGGAAACAACAGTTGTACCTCTCGGCTCGTATTCACGAGCATGGTGGGAAAAACGGTAGGCTCCTGGCATATCTTGCACACACGGACTGTCAGGGAGCCACGATTGCTGCAATTCAATTGCCTGATGGTTCGACTACATCCGACGCATTAACTATTAATCAAACTTTAACGGATTTCTATGCCACACTATATAGGGGCACGGAAGTCCCTCTAGAAACAGATTTTATGGGCTTCTTTGAATCCCTTGACCTCCCGGCACTCAGCACCTCTCAGCAATCCCTCCTAGACAAACCCATCATGCTGGAGGAGGTCACCAAGGCCATAAGCCTCCTTCCCTCTAATAAAACTCCGGGCCTGGATGGGCTTCCTTCGGAGTGGTACCAAGCGCACGCAGCGATACTGGCTCCTAGGCTCCTCAAACTGTTTCAGGACTCCCTTAAGTTAGGGAAACTTCCTGAATCTTTAAATGAAGCACTTATTATGGTTATACCCAAACCCGGTAAGGATAGTAAATATTGCGGATCCTACAGACCATTTTCATTTCTGAATGGTGATGTAAAGATCTTAGCAAAAATACTCGCTCTTAGACTTCAGTCGGTTATCCTAACCCTCATACCGGATAAATCCGGTTTCATGCCTAGCAGGAGTACATTTGACAATATCCGAAAGTTATACCTACATGTTCATGAAGCAGCACGTGTGAGACGATCTGGTCTAGTCCTGTCCCTGGATATGTTAAAAGCTTTTGATACTGTGAGTTGGTCTTTCCTATGGGAGGCTATGGCACGGATGGGTATTGGTCCAACTTTTATTCAATGGGTTCGCTTATTATATGCAGACCCGAAGGCTAGGGTTTGCACAAACATGGACATCTCTGCACCATTTTCCTTAGGCCGGGGTACTCGGCAGGGGTGCCCTCTCTCTCCCCTGCTGTTCGCAATAGCCGTTGAGCCACTTGCTCTGGCTTTGCGGCAGACGGCTGAGATTGGGGGTATCCGTTCAGGCCCGCTGGAGGAAAAAATCTCTTTATACGCAGACGACGCCCTTGTATGCCTAGATGGAAGGGAGAGCTCTTTTACTAAATTAATGCAGGTGGTGGAGGAGTTTGGTGTGGTCTCGGGACTCCGGGTGGGTTGGGAAAAATCACAGGCCTTTGCCATCGGTCCCCCTTCTTCCTACGACTATCTGCAGAGGTCATGTGTTCAATTAACACCCTCCTTTAAGTACCTTGGTATTCAGATACATGCCGACCTCCCTAGTTATGAAGAACTTAATGTCACCCCTATAGTCCAGCAGATGAAAGAGAAATTCCGTACCTGGTCGTCATTGCCCCTCAATTTAATTGGTCGCATAAATATATTTAAAATGATCTTTCTACCAAAATTTCTTTATAGCTTTAGGGCCTCCCCGGTTTTCCTCACCAAATAATTATTTGCAAAACTTGACTCTGCCCTGTCTACTTTTATTTGGAACGGTTGCCAACCTCGTATAGCCAAATCCTCTTTACAAGCGGCCAAGGCCGTAGGCGGATTGGCTTGCCCAAACTTAAGGAATTATTTTCTCGCTTCCCAACTCACCTATATCCATGATTGGTTGCACTCTGATCCCCAAACTCCTTCCACGGCTTTTCTATCGTCCTTGTTCGCATCTCCTGTCCCCTTGAGGGACGAACTACATAGGTCAAGGAAAACGGGCGGTTCCAGATTCTCTCCCATTGAGGTTTGCTTCATGGCATGGAGGGAAGGGGGAAAGATACGGTCACAATCCCAAGTGGATATTTCGCCACAGGCTCCCCTGTGGCGGAATCCGAATATCCCTGAGCTCTATGGTCATCCGGATTCAACGTGGTGGGCCCGTTTTGGAATCACACACCTCTCTCATATTTTTGAGAATACCTTACTGGCCTTTGAATCTATTAGACTTAAGTATGGCATTGAAAACAAATTCTTCTTCAAATACCTTTTATTGCGACATGCACTTAAGACACAATTTGGCTCATTGACCATAGAGCTCAGGGAATCCTCCATGGAAGACCTTCTGTCATTTCCAGAAATAAACAAACTCGTGACGACCTTTTATGGGCGCCTTCAGATGATGGGCACAGATCCTAAATGGCAAAGGATTATGCCTGAGCTTTCTGAAGAGGACTGGGAGGAAGCAGTGGAAATATGTTTTCAGGATATCATCAGTACGGCTGATGTCCTGATACAATTTAAGTTTATACATCACTTACATTATACACCCGCTAGGTTGGTTACAATGGGACTGGGTCGAGATATTGCATGTGCCAGATGTAAAATGATTGCTGCTGATTTTTTTCATATGTTTTGGACATGTCCTGGACTTACTACATTCTGGAAGGATGTATTTTCTTTTTTCAACCGTAAGCTACATATACCGTTGCCGCAGACTCCAGAGGTTGGACTTCTAGGGGTACTAAATGATATTGTTCCTCGCACTCATGTTAGAATGTTGATACGTATCTTATTATTTTATGCGCGTAAGACAATTCTGATGCATTGGAAAGATACTGTCCCCCTTTCAGCCCATGCCTTCTTCCGTATTGTTCATGGGACCCTCCCAAAATTTAAGTTAGTATATAAAAGTAGGGCATGCCCTAAGAAGTTCACCAAGATATGGCAGCCTTGGCTGGACGTTTCAAAGGACTTCTGGGGGGATGTCCTCTCCTCACAGTTATCTCAGTGAGGAAAGGGGATGATGCGATGTGATTTAGCAAATACTATTTGACATATATATGAATGCGGATGGTGATCTGCATACGAGTCTATTTTATAAGGCTTGCTGGAAATGTACTGTACTAATGGGGTCGTGTGTGCTAGGTGTGTGAATGGGTGTGTGTATGGATGGTGTAACTGTGTGTTTTTGTTTTATACAGTTGTATTGTTTCATGAGCTCGGATATATCAGCATTAATCTAAATGTCTATGATATACATGGATGTAGAGCTGTCTGTATTGTTGGTTACTTTATTATTTTATTGCTTTTTATTTTTTTTTTCTTTTGTTAAAAAAAAAAATTGAAAATAAACACCTTTAAAAAAAAAAAAAAAAAAGGTTTCCACATCCTGCGGTGAAGTTATTGCCCTGCTTAGTTTCGTGTCATCCGCAATTACAGGGATTGAGCTGTTTACCCCATCCACCAGGTCGTTTATGAACAAATTAAACAAGATTGGTCCCAGCACAGAACCCTGGGGGACCCCACTTCCCACCCCTGACCATTCCGAGTATTCCCCATTTATCTCCACCCTCTGAACTCGCCCTTGTAGCCAGTTTTCAATCCATGTACTCACCCTATGGTCCATGCCAACGGACCTTACTTTTTGTACAGTAAACGTTTATGGGGAACTGTGTCAAATGTTTTTCCAAAATCCAGATACACCACGTCTACGGGCCTTCCTAGATGGCAGCTCACCTCCTCATAGAAGGCTAATAGATTGGTTTGGCAAGAACGATTCTTCATGAATCCATGCTGATTATTGCTAATGATACCATTTTCATTACTAAAATCTTGTATATAGTCCCTTATCATCCCCTCCAAGAGCTTGCATACTATTGATGTTAAGCTAACTGGTCTGCAATTCCCAGGGATGTATCTTGGCCCTTTTTTAAATATTGGTGCTACGTTGGCTTTTCTCCAATCAGCTCGTATAATTCCAGTCAGTATACTGTCAGTAAAGTTTATGAACAATGGTCTAGCAATTACTTGACTGAGTTCCCTGAGTACCCTCGGGTGCAAGCCATCTGGTCCCGGTGATTTATTAATGTTAAGTTTCCCAAGTCTATTTCTAATTATGTCCTCTGTTAGCCATGAGGGGGCTTTCTGTGATGTGTCATGAGGACAAACACTGCAGTTTTGGTTACTGAAGCCCCCTGATTCCCTTGTGAAGACTGAGGAGAAGAATAAATTCAATACCTTCGCCATCTGCCCATACTTTGTAACCAGACGTCCTTTTTTCATTCTTTATGGGGCCAATATGGCCTGTCCTCCCTTTTTTACTGTTTATATACTTAAAACATTTTTGGGGATTTTTTTTGCTCTCCTCTGCTATGCGTCTTTCATGTTCTATCTTAGCCGCCCTAATTGCACCCTTACATATCTTGTTGCATTCTTTGTAAAGTCTGAATGCTGATGATGATACCTCAGCCTTGTATTTTTTGTAGGCCTTTTTCTTTGCTTTTATATGCATTTTTACATTATAGTTAAGCCATCCAGGACTTTTGTTCACTCATTTAAATTTATTTCCCAATGGGATGCATTGGCTAATGCCCTTATTTAATAATTTAATATGCTCTTAAAGAAACCCATCTCTCCTCCGTGTTCTTTGTTTCTAAGATTTTATCCCAATTTATATCTTCTAGCAAGGTTCGTAGTTTCGGAAAATTGACTCTTTTGAAATTCGTTGTCTTTGTGTTCCCCTTGTGTTTCCTATTTGTGTGATTTATACTGAAGCCAATTGACCTGCAATCACTGTTTCCTAAATTGCCCTGTATTTCCACATCTGTGATCAGGTCTGTATTGTTGGTAATCAGTATATCTAGTAATGCCTTGTTTCTAGTTGGTGCGTCTACCATCTTACCCATGAAATTGTCCTGCAAGACATTTAGGAACTGGCAAGCCTTATGCTAGCCATACACTATACGAAAAATCGGCCGAAAAATCGTTCGTATAGACACTTCGTTCGTTTTTCGGCAAGTTAATGGGCACAAATTGATAATCGTTTGTGACGTTTTTGTGGAAAAAAAACGAATGGAAAGTTTGGAAAATTTCTGCCGAACATACGATAAATTGCAAGGTTACTGTGTTTCCCGTCCGAACTGTCTGCACTAGGTATATGTAAAAAAAACGAACAAAAAATTATTTATTCATGTCCACTGAACAATTTATCGGTCATTACATGATGGCACAATCGTTTGCGGCCACGGTCAAACTTTCGTTTTTCGAAAATGGGTTTGGCCGATTTTCTGTATAGTGTCTGGATAGTGCCCAGTCTGGATAATAAAAAACCCCCATTATGATAACACTTCCCATCCTTGCTGCTAATCCAAATTGTGATAGGAGGTCCATCTCCTCCTCCTCCCTCAGGTTAGGGGGCCTATAGCATATTCCCAGTATTATTTTCCTCTTATCTTCATCCCTTTTGGAGCTCTACCCATAAGGATTCTACCTCCTCCCTAACTCTGTTATTGATGTCATCTCTCAGATTCACATGTACATTATTCTTGATATATAGGCATACCCCTCCCCCTTTTTTACCCTCTCTATCCCTGTGATAAAAGGAATACCCTTGAATGGTTGCCAGCCAATCATGAGAGCTGTTAAACCAGGTCTCTGAAATTCCCACAAAATCTAATTCCTCCTCGTTCACCAGTATCTCTAGTTCACTCAACTTGTCCACCAGGCTCCTGGCATTGGTGAAAATGCCACATAGTTTAGACCGGTCACATACTGTCCTCTTATTGGGTGTTCCGAGATTGCAAATAGAACTTGTTACTATACTTACCTCGGGTTTATATGCTTTAGTCAACCTTTCACAAATGCCCCTCTGGAATATGTTCATTGCTGACTGTCTCTACCTCTGGACCCCCCCCCATTGCCTAGTTTAAAAACCCCTCTAACTTTTCGGCCATCTTCACTCCAAGCAGATCTGCACCCTCCTCATTTAGGTGCAGTCTGTCTCTTCTATAGAACTGGTGACCGACTGAGAAGTTGGCCCAGTTCTCCAGGAACCCAAACCCCTCCTTACTACACCAGCTCCTCAGCCACTTCCCTAATCTCCCTTTGCCTTTTTGGTGTGGCTCGATGTACCGGTAGTATTCCTGAGAGAGAATACTACCTTAGAGGTCCTTTTCCTCAATTTAGCTCCTAAGTCCCTAAAATCATTCTTTAGGACACTCCATCTGCCTCTGACTTTGTCATTGGTGCCAACGTGCACCATGACAGTCGGGTCTTCCCCAGCCCCTCCCAGTAATCTGTCCACCAGATTCATGATGTCCCAAAACCCGAGCGCCCAGTAGACAGCATACAGTTAGGTGCTTTGGGTCTTTGTGACAGATTGCCCTCTCTGTCCTTCTAAGAATTGAGTCCCCTCCCACCAGAATCTGGCTTCCCCCCACTCTCACTGGAGGAGTTCTTTCCCTGGCAGCTAGGAGAGTCCCTCAGCTCCAGCAGTGCTGGTCCCTGACCAGTTTCACCAATGTCACTCAGTGGAGCGTACTTTTTGGGATGCTCCAGCCCAGGATCAGCCTCCCTGGCACGTCCCCCTTTATCCTTCCCGACTGTCACCCATTTACTCATTTATAGTGCCTGCAACTCTTTGTCTTCACCCGCCTCTGTGCTGGCCACTGCTGGCACCTGCCGGGTACGTTCCCGGCTCTCCTTTAGTATGGAGGGTCTTCTCAGTGTTGACAGTTGCTTCCCTAGATTCAGAACCTGGGCTTCCAGGGAAACCATGGGTTTACATTTAGCACAGCAGTATTCGCCCTTGATCAGATGATCAAGGAACACATACATGCCGCAAGATGTACACCCAGTCGCATCTCCACATCCGCCGGGCATCGTACCTACTAATTTAATGAGGATTGGGGGTTATACCCTGTCCAAAGTACCTAACAACTAGCTTCCGGACACTAATACTAAACAATACAGTGCACAGGTACTCAACTCACATAAATTCACATTGTCATAAATCTAGTTATATCTTGGATTCCAATGTGTTACAATACCACCATTGTCATGAAATTCACCAAAAGGATGTGAATCTTGCACAATAAAAGTTGTAGATCACAGATGTGATAAGCCCGCAACAGGAGCAAATTGACACCATTTTCTCTGTACTCCGCCTGCTGCAATGCATCCAAGAGAGTAGCCCCTCATAAATATACCATATTGTCAAAAGTTTTGGGATGCCTGCCTTCACACACACATGAACTTTAATGGCATCTCAGTCTTAGTCCGTAGGGTTCAATATTGAGTTGGCCCACCCTTTGCAGCTATAACAGCTTCAACTCTTCTGGGAAGGCTATCCGCAAGGTTTAGGATTGTGTCTATGGGAATGGTTCACCATTCTTTCAGAAGCGCATTTGTGAGGTCAGGCACTGATGTTGGGCGAGAAGGCCTGGCTTGCAGTCTCCACTCTAATTCATCCCAAAGGTATTCTATTGGGTTGAGGTCAGGACTCTGTGCAAGCCAGTCAAGTTCCTCCACCCCAAACTCACTCATCCATGTCTTTATGGACCTTGCTTTGTGCACTGGTGGGCAGTCATGTTGGAAATGGTAGGGGAGGAGAAGGGCATAGAGACAGTCAGGAGCGCTCAACGTCCCTGCATAGGGGATTTGTCCCAATCCAACCCAAGCGGCTCAAAGTTCAGCGAGTCAGTGGTCAAAAGTTCCTGGAAGGCAGTAGTAAATCTACGGGTCCTAGATCAACCTAAATTTTGTCACGGTGCCTTGTAATTTAGCTGTTGGTTCTTAATTAATCAAAACCCAATGCATACGAGAGCAAATATTTTGTATGTTTAAGTATTGATGTATGTTATTTGATGCCCTTTACTTTATCACACTATTGGGATCTATAAATCTCTATTTTGTCAGCAGCAAGTTCATACCACAGACTAGACTAGAAATGTATACATGTAGGGATGCCATGAGAACATTTAGTGGTCCAGAGTAAACAGAGATTTCATTGCAAGAATAATAATCAGCCTGAGCTAGACTCTACCTACTTGGCTGCATTTTGAGGCAGCATGTACTAATGCATGTTATTCAATTATTAACATATAGTTTAAAAAAAAATTAAAACGTAGAATGGCCGCTATACACACTGGGGACATGTATAAACTTTTGCACTCTGCACAACTGGTGTTTTGTGTTCTTTTGCATTTTTCCTAAAGTCTGTATTTTACCAAAGCAATATTTTTTCTGAATTGTATTGTTTTACATTAATAATTTTATTGCTTCAAACTTAGAGTTATTTCTACAATGATGATACTTTCAACTTTAACTATGCCCAAGCCAAAGCTGCAGATGGAAACTACAAGGAGGCTGAGGAGGTAAGCTAATTTATTTGGAAGTCTTGCAAAATGCACTATCGTTAATGTAAAACAGACAGTTCTTAAAGAGGAACTGCAGTCTGCTCACATAATTTGTAATAAAAATATCTTTGCCATTCTGAAGCTTCCCTCCAACCACTTTGCATATTATTTTATATATTCTGTGATTCTATACTTGCCAAATATGCTGCAGAAATCTCCCTCCACTGAGTCTGGCTGCAACAATTTTAACTGTGGGCAGCTGAAGCTGCTGCCTGTTCACTTCCTGGATTTACATAGAGGCACACCTCTAGCTCTGCATACCTGCAGCTTTCATTGGCCCTCTCATGACTCTCCCCCCCCCCACCTTCCTGGCAAACTCTCATGAGAGTGAGAGAGAGCTGTGCATGATGTCAGAAGCCTAAGCTTTTTACGATACAAGAAACAGGAATTGGGCTGTATTTACAGAAAAAAAAATGTTTTACTATTCAAAGTTAAAACAACAAGTGCAGAAGATTTAATAGATGGAAAAAAAATTACTGAAGGTCCACTTTAAGATATTTTACATCAGTTCTCATTATTTTCATACCTGTGATCCTAGTGATATTCGAAGGGAAAGGAAGTCTTATACCCTGGTCATGGACTGTTTATATTCTTGGGGAATTCCAGGACATCTGGAAGTTATAATTATTCCAGCATATGCTAGGATTTCTCTGGTAACACTTGGAACAATCTATGAATGATGGGGGTGGACCTTTTTAATCATCCTCATGTCTTCCATTCATATGTAGCACTGACCCCCGAAGGAGCTGCTGGTATTTTAATTGGGCCTGTACTCTGCTTCTATACCCCCTTGGTTTCTCTCAGTCCCCTTTACACAGCTATGGTAAAATATAATTTGCGGTAAAAACCCAAAGACACTTTCACAAAATACAATATAATACCTTTTTATCTTTACCTTTAATCTCCAGCCTCCACCTAGTAGCAATAATACAAAGGAAACAACACTTCACACAGAAATACTTAAATAAGAATTATGTTTTACTGTATTTGCTTTAAAGTAAAGATTACAACAGTTGTGCTGTCAAACCAACGTAGTGTGACAGCCAACAGATTTAACTCACAAAGGTATTACACAAATGTAAAGTGTTTTAAATTAACCTACAAACAATGTGTCAAGGGAATAAGATAAATGACAGAGTGGAAAGATTTCACTCTGGGCATTGTCCCACCCTTTGCATGCTTTGTAATTATAGAGAAAGTGAATGCTAATTTAATAATGTATAGTAACTTTAAAGGGCAATGAAACACAAAGCCTTGTGTTTTATGAGACAGTCCTTCTTTTCTTCTTTCTTCTGATAGCTATGGGTAAGTGAATTGTAATCCAATGGTTGACAACTCCCAATCAAAGCAAGCTGAATATTGAATTAATGTTGCGGTGCAGCAATACTGCAACTACCTCTGATACTAATAACACAGTACCAGAGTTGCAATGAGCTTCAGGCTTGAGACCTATTTTGATCTCAGTCTAATTCTTTGTTTCTCCTCTGTGGGACTAAAGGTCCCAGCAACTCTGTATTAAGCTGACAGGTGTGTAAGAGTGCTTCAAGAAAACTTTTGGGCAGCAGCCCTCTCACCCAACTAGGTCTGTAAAGTATGAAAGTTGTGCTCCGGTGCGCAGGGTCCTGTTCCCGGCTGGCCGATACTGCTCCGCTCCACACAACGAGATGCTCAGGGACTCTCAGATGGCTCCGACAGCTTCTCTGACTCCTTCCCAGTCTTGCCTCACTGTCAGTCCAGCTCACTGATGTGTCACAGGATCGTTGATCGGACTGTTCTTCCGTGGAGGTAGGCCGCGCTTCGCTGGAGACCTCACACAGATCCTCCCAGGCTGGCCATGCGTTTCCAAGAGAGCCAAGATGGCCGTGCCAAGTCCTTTTATAGCCTTCCCACAATGCAGTTCAGTTCTCTTGGTGCTCATGGGAGGTCATAGGCATTGTGGGTAGGTCAAGTTAATGTGGAAATGTAAACAAAATAGTCACTTCCTATCATCTTCTCACATTAACCAGAAAGAAAAATAAAATCAAGTCCACAATTTTGGTCGCTAGATGACACCAAAGACTAAGCCATAACATAACATTAAATCATTAAGAAAAAATGTGACCGCTACACACTCCCCCTGCTTGGACTCTTTGGTCCCCAAAGAGATGTAAGATTTTGTTTCTGTTACACATTTTTGTTTCTATACAGTTACATAAAACCGACAGGGGAGCTTCCCACCAATTTGTACATGATGGGGAGCTATCCTGTACATTCACAGCCGACACCTTGATGTCATGTACAGGTGTGTCAATGGGTGAGATGGGGTTTTGTTTTTCTGAGTAATTAGCAAGGATATCAGGCCTTTCGGGATTCCTCCTGGCAGTGAATTGAGTTCCTTCAGAGCACTCACCCAATGTCTCATAAATTAGTCTCTTTGGGGGACGAATAACTCTTTTGGTCCTCTGCGCTTTTGGCGTTTCAGGAAGGTTGGCATGTTCCTCAACTCCATCTTTTTCTTGTGACTCAGAATCAGCACTTAGATCTCCTAAATCTGTTTCTGGTAGAGAATCTTGAGACTCCTCTAGATCTTCTCTTGATCTACTTTTGGGTATAAATTCAGGAGCCTCCGGTCTAAGGATTCCACCATCCTCTCCCCCTGCATGAAATGAAAGATCCACTTCAGATTCTGATACTTCAGATGGCCACAACCAGCTTATACCCATCTCCTCTCCTTCTTCTTCTTCAGTAGATGAAGACCCAGGCTGAAGTCTGGTTACTGGTCTGTGTACAACATTGGATGTGGATGGCAGCTCTTCTTGTGCGGTAATCCTGACTGCTTCCGTGAGAGGCAGAAGGTGATTACGGTGCCAAGTCTTTAAAGGCCCAGTGCTTCCTTCTGGCCGAATTTCATACACTGGAAAGCCTGGAAGTTTCCTGCACACAATACATGGTTGTGATTTTCAGCAATCGGCCAGTTTTTTGCTTGCCTGGGATTCCCAAATTTCATTAGCAAGACTCGGTCACCGGGTTGTAAATCTTGAACCCGTAATTTGAGATCAAAGTTCTGTTTGTTTCTGTACCCTCTGCCGTCTGACGTGACTTGAGCTTTGTCGTAGGCAGTCTTCAGACTCTTTTGCAACCTATCCACATACCCTCTGTGAGAAGTCGCTGAAGTATGATCTAGACTGGTTCCAAAAGCCAAGTCCACTGGTAGTCTGGCTTCTCTTCCAAACATTAGCCGGTAGGGGGAATATCCTGTTGCATCATACTTTGTACTATTATAGACATGTACTAATGCAGTGATGTGCCTGCTCCAATGTGGTTTTTGCTCAGATGTCAGGGTTCCCAACATATTTAGAAGAGTCTGGTTAAATCTCTCCGGCTGAGGGTCTCCTTGTGGAGTTGTCCTGGATTTCCGAATACCTAAGAGATCCAACAGTTTTTGAATCAGAGTACTCTCGAAGTCTCTCCCTTGATCGGAATAAATTCGTTGTGGTAGACCATAATGGACAAATAATTTTTCCACCAGAACCTTCGCCACTCTAGAAGCCTGTTGGTCTTTAGTAGGGAATGCCTGGGCATAACGGGTGAAGTGATCGGTGACTATTAGAATGTTCCCTTTTCCACTTAGGTCGGATTCCACACACAGGAAATCTATACAGACCAGCTCCATTGGCCCTTGGCTTTCCAAATGACCCATTGGGGTTGCTCTCTGAGGCAAGGTCTTCCTCTGTATACACCGGAGGCATGAGTGACAGTAGCCCTCTACTTCAGTCCTCATGTAGGGCCAGTAGAACCTGTCCCTCACCAGCTGGAAAGTCCTTTCTGCTCCCAAATGGCCATGATGATCATGCAGAGCAATCAGTACCTTCTCTCGGTGCTTCTCTGGTAAGAACAGTTGCCACTTCTCTTCACCGTCTTCTGAGGGGCCCCTTCGGTAGACCACCCCTTGTTTGAGCTGTTACCGATCCCACTCCTTGTTTAGGATGCAAGCTTCCTTTTTAGTGCTTTTGAGAAGTAGGTCCAGGTGTTTGCTCTCCAAAGCCTTCAATGCCAGGCTACAAAGTGGGTCTTGTTGGTCTAACCGAAGATCTCCCCTGGACAGCTTTGGTAAACCCTCTTCTGCAATCTGAGTAACATCACAGTAACACCTAGGCACTCCGGCAGCAGACACTCCAACTTCTTTAGCTCTGGTCCCACCTTTACTTTGCTGTTGTGCTCCATCACAAAGAGCTCTCACTCCTTCTGAGGTGAGCTGGGTCCATTCTTCTGTTTGACCCTGGGAGCAGTGAGGTCGTCTTGATAATGCATCTGCATCTCTATTTTAAATTCCTGGTCTGTACTTCAAGCTGAATGTGAAAGCTGAGTGCAGCCAACCACCTATGGCCGGTGGCATCCAACTTTGCTGTGGTAAGCAAGCAAGTAAGTAAGTGGGTTATTGTCCGTCTTGACCACGAACTCTGCACCATACAGGTAATCCTTGAGTTTATATACCACAGCCCATTTTAAAGCCAGGAATTCCAGTTGGTGAGTGGGATAGTTACTCTCAGCGGGGACTAGACTAATGCTCACATAGGCGATGGGCCTTTGTTGTCCATCATGTTCCTGATAAAGCACTCCGCCCAGCCCGGCTGGCATCCACATGCAATTCGTAGGGTTTAGTAGGGTCTGCATAGGCTAAAACCGGAGCAGTGGTAAGGCTCCATTTTAGCTGTCTGAAGGCCTCTTCACACTGTGAGGTCCATTCTTCTTGGATGGACTCTTTCTTCTTCCTGGGACCTTCCTTTGACTTCCCCAAGCCTTCTGAGTCTTGGCCAGTTCCTTTTTGATTCTTCAACAGCTCAATGAGTGGGTGGGCTGTCTTAGCAAACCCTTCCACAAACTGTCTGTAATGCCGCGTACACACGACCGGACTTTCTGGGAAACTAGGTCCGACGTTCTTCCCGCTGGACTTCAGGCGGACTACCGCCGGACTTTCTGAGCGGACGGACTTGCCTACACACGACCGGACTTTCCGGCAGACTAGGTCCGCCGGTCTTCCCGACGGACTTTCGCCAGAGTTACGGCGGACTTTCAGAATGAACGGACTTGCCCACACACGTCAGGACTAGAAAAGGAATTCAATCTCGCCGAGATCAGCGAGATTGACACCTTGCAAGCCCCGTCGCCGGGCATACCAGGCCCTTAGGTCTGGTATGGATTTTAAGGGGAACCCCCTACGCCAAAAAAAGGCATGGGGTCCCCCCAAAAATACATACCAGACCCCGATCCGAGCACGCAGCCCGGCCGGTCAGGAAGGGGGGTGGGGACGAGTGGGCGGCCCCCCTCCTGAACTGTACCAGGCCGCATGCGCTCAACATGGGGGTGTGCTTTAGGGGAGGGGGCACCCTGCGGCCCCCCCACCCCAAAGCACCTTGTCCCCATGTTGATGAGGACAAGGGCCTCTTCCCAACAACCCTGGCCTTTGGTTGTCGGGGTCTGCGGGCGGGGGGCTTATCTGAATCCGGGAGCCCCCTTTAATAAGGGGGCCCCCAGATCCCGGCCCCCCACCCTATGTGAATGAGTATGGGATACATGGTACCCCTACCCATTCACCTAGGGAAAAAGTGTCAATAAAAAAACACACTGCACAGGTTTTTAAAGTAGTTATTAGACAGCTTCGGGGGTCTTCTTCCGGCTTCGGGGGTCTCTGCGTTCTTCTCCACGCTTTCCGGGTCTTCTGCCGGGCTCCTCCGCTATCTTCTGCTCTTTTGCCGCTCTTTTGCTAGCAGGGGCCCGGACTTCTGCCTTCTTCTCTAATTCTTTTCTTCTTGCAATGTTGACACAACGCTCTCTCTGGCTGGAATGCTCTCTGAGCGCTCCGATGTGACTTATATAGGCGGTGACCCCGTCCCCTTATGCCGTCACAGTCCCTGGGAATGCTGGGACTGTGACGGCATAAGGGGGCGGGGTCACCGGGTGATGTTGACCATGCCCCCCTAAAACATCACAGTCCCAGCATGCCCAGAGACTGTGACGGCATAAGGGGGGCGGGGTCACCACCTATATAAGTCACATCGGAGCGCTCAGAGAGCATTCCAGCCAGAGAGAGCGTCGTGTCAACATCGCAAGAAGAGAAGAAGGCAGAAGTCCGGGCCCCTGCTAGCAAAAGAGCGGCAAAAGAGCAGAAGATAGCGGAGAAGCCCGGCAGAAGACCCAGAGAGCGTGGAGAAGAACCAGAGAGACCCCTGAAGCCGGAAGAAGACCCCTGAAGCTGGAAGAAGACCCCCGGAGCTCTCTAATAAATTACTTTAAAAACCTGTGCAGTGTGTTTTTTTTATTGACACTTTTTCCCTAGGTGAATGGGTAGGGGTACCATGTACCCCATATTCATTCACATAGGGTGGTGGGCCTGGATCTGGGGGCCCCCTTATTAAAGGGGGCTCCTGAATTCCGATAAGCCCCCCGCCCTCAGACCCCGACAACCAACGACCAGGGTTGTCGGGAAGAGGCCCTTGTCCTCATCAACATTGGGAGAAGGTGCTTTGCGGTGGGGGTGCCGCGGGGCGCCCCCTCCCTCAAAGCACCCCTCATGTTGTGGGCATGCGGCCTGGTACAGTTCAGGAGGGGGGGGCGCTCGCTCTTCCCCACTCCCTTTCCTGACCGGCCGGGCTGCGTGCTCGGATAAGGGACTGGTATGGATTTTGGGGGGACCCCCACGCCGATTTTTCGGCGTAGGGGGTTCCCCTTAAAATCCATACCAGACCTAAGGGCCTGGTATGCCCTGCGCTCGCCGCAATAGGAAAATTGTTTTTTCCTATTGCAGCGAGCACGAGATGCAGTACCCTGCCCTTGCGTCGTATCTGGTCTGTCGGACCAGCATACCGACGAACGGGCTTTCCATCAGGAACTGAGTCCAGCGGACATACAACGGAAAGACTTGAAACATGTTTCATTTCTAGGTTCGGCGGACTTTTGGGAAAAAAAAAGTCCGCGGGAGCCTACACACGATCGGATTGTGCGGCGGACTCCGGTCCGCCAAACCTAGTATGCGGTAAAGTTCGGTCGTGTGTACGCAGCATTATAAGAACAAAACCCTGGAAAGGACCTAAGTTCAGTCACGTTAGTCGGCTTAGGCCAAGAGGTGACGGCCTCCAATTTCTGCGGGTCTGTAGCCACCCCTTCAGCGGACACAATGTGGCCCAAGCAGTTCACTGAAGGTTGGTAAAAATGGCACTTCTCCAGGGAGAGCTTCAGGCCTTCATCATAGAGTCTCTTCAGAACTTTCTCCAGGCACTCTTCGTGCTCCTCCAGTGTTCTGCCAAACACTATGACATCGTCTAAATAGACCAACACTTCGATCAGGTTCATGTCACCCACTGTCTTTTCCATTAATCGCTGGAAGGTTGCTGGGGCCCCAGACAGACCTTGAGGCATTTGATTAAACTTGAAGAATCCTACAGGGGTAATAAAAGCGGTCTTCTCTTTATCTTCAGGGCACATGATAGTACCCACTCTTAAGATCTAGCACACTGAACCACTTTGCTCCTGTTAAGCTCTGTAGTGCATCCTCTATCCGAGGTGTGGTGTACTGATCCGGGATGGTCCTCCGATTTAGTGTTCGGTAGTCAATGCATAGTTGCAAGGAAGCATTCTTTTTCATTACAACCACGGGAGAGGCATATGAACTCCGGGACTCTCGGCTAATCCCCATCCTTTTTAGCTCAGCCAGCTGCTCCCATAGGTCTTCCAGATCTCCCAGCGGAATCTGCCTTACCCTCTCTTGGAAGGGTTTATATTCTTCTAATCGGATTTTGTGTTTGGCACTCTTTGCAAGCCCCACATCGAACTCACTTTTTGAGAAGGCAGTCTTCCATCTCAGGAGCTGATTCTTCGCCCTCTCCATCCAGGCAGGTGTAAGAGGTGTGTTCTTTGGGTAGAACTCTTCCAGGGGAATCTCTCCGTCCTGTTCTCCCATGATGCCTCACGGTGAGACTGGGGTTGCTTGACTGTCCTGCCCCAGCAGCACCCTGGCAGGTACCTTTACAGGCAAGGCTGTTGTGTTGTGAACACTGACTGAGATATGAACTTTACTTCTCTTCAGCGCCTTGGTTGACAACACTTCAGGGATAACTTCCAGGCCCTTGTCTTCCTTCTGCCTGTCCGTCTCAAGGACGATGAAGGGACCCGGCTGTCTCCAACTCAGTTTAATAGAGGCCTTTAAGCAGACTACCTCACCCGGCTGCACCAGCTTTTCACTTTTGTCTAGGCGCCAGACTTTTCCCACTCCTTCTGGTGGGGCCTTCTATTCCTGTACAAGATCCTGGTACGCCTGTGTAAGCATGGGATGCACACCCTTGGCTGAGGTGTTCTTCTCCTGCACAAGTGGAGTTAGAAGTGAACTTCTATCAGCCCCAGGAGGGCGAGGACACACCACTGCCAAGGTGTCGAAGGTTTCAGCCTTTCCTGCCACAATTGGATCAAAGGTAAGCTTGATGGGTAGGTATCCATCATAGCGGAAGTTCTGTGTCCCTAAACCGCATATCTCCAGCTCTTTCAGCTTCTTCAAGGGGAGATGTTTTGTCTTTGTCTTTGTATAACAGAGTTACTTGAGCTCCAGTGTCCAACAGGGCTTTAGTGTATATACCGTCTATCTGAATCGGGACAATCGGGGAAGGCCTCACTAGCTTGGGAAGAAATCCATTTGCTTCAGCACGTTTGCCCCGTTGGGTGGCTTGTACCTTCATGCCTTGCTTACGTGAAGTTTCTTTTCTCTGTTTCAACTTAGCTGTGGCTGATTGAGCCTAGTGAGTACAAGTGGGTTTGGAGTTGACTGCTGTGACAGGGCGCCAAGTTGACTTCTTCACTGGGGCCCTCGGAAGTTTTCCGCCGGCTTTTGTGATTCTGCTTCAGGTTCTGTTGGACTTGGACATACTCGACGGTAGTGTCCCACTCCTCCACATTTAAAGCAGATCTTCTTCTTCACTGGTTTCACAGTCTGATTAATGGTAGTACTCGTCGGAGTCTTGAGGGTCAAGACTTCATTCTCATGTGGCATAACTAGTTTGGCAGTCACTATGGTAATCATTTCTAACATTTCCTTCTGCATTTAGAGCAGTTTCTCCAGACCAGACTCACATGTTGACAGATGTTGAGTAGATGAAGGCCAAGATGTCGGATCTGTACTCACCATCAAGACACTGGGTTCTTTAATGCCTTGTAACACATCTAACTGTTGTCCTTTGGTCCTGGTTATGCTGGAGGGTTGAGTCTTTCTTTGTTTCTTGTCTCTTTCTACCTCCATTTTGGCTGCCTCATTTGTCTCCTCAATGAGGACCTCATCTGGTGTAGATAGATCTTCTAGGTGCTGTCTCAACTGAAGCTTGATATAGTCACTCCTCAGTCCTGTAGGATCTTAGGAACTTTTTCTGGGTCAGTTCGGCTCCAAAGTGTTCCTCAGAGCCCTCTCCCTTCGAGACAGACAACAGACGGTCCTTCAGCTCAATGGCTCTGAATAAAAAGTTCTGGGGGGTCTGCTGACTACTCTGTGTCATATTTATCAGTTGATGAAACAGTTCAGCAGCATCTTCCTCTTTATAATAACTCTTCAGTATTCTTCTGAGTTGAGTTAAAGTCAATCCATTTTTCATCTCCAGCATGCCCTTAATGCTTAGGCCTGGACTAATGGTGTTGATCACAGCCTCTACAATCTCAGACTCCCAAGTATCCCCTCTGTAAACCCATTTCAATTTGATGCAAGAGGTTTGTGTAAGAGGGCTTATCCTTCTGTCCCCTCTCTCCTATCTGACCATTAGGGATGAGCTTCGTGTTCGAGTCGAACCCATGTTCGACTCGAACATCGGCTGTTCGGTCGTTCGCCGAATTGCGAACTATATGGCCCGTTCGCGCCAAATTCATGTGGCGCGTCACGGCCCATAATTCACTGCGGCATCGCAGTGCATTGCTGGCTGATGATTGGCCAAGCATGCACTATGACCCGCATGCTTGGCCAATCACAGCGCCGCCTGAACAGAGAGCCGCAATTGGCCAAAGCCAAGGAGGCTTTGGCCAATTATGGCTCAGGGGATTTAGTACACGCCCCACACTATATAAGGCCGCCTGCACGGCGGCCCTGTGCAGTGTGTTCCGGTGTGCTGAGAGATAGAGAGAGAGACAGTGTCATTTCATTTGAGTTAGCTAGATTAGGCAGGACAGTCAGTCAGCTGCACTTACAGTGTATTGTGTATATATATGCATCCCAGGTGTTGCATATATATATATATATATATATATATATATATATATATATATATATATATATATACACACTGTATTCAGTTTAGCTAAATCCGTTCCTGTTATCTTCCTACTGACAGGCAGGCTTGTCTTGTTACAGTATTTACAGCTACCTAAAGAAAATTACTGGTGTTCTTTTGATCCTATTAGTATCACAGTCAAGCAGCTAGACTATTTACAGTTAGTGCAGTGCGTCCTGCTCACAGTATTCAGCTAGATCCGTTCCTGTTATCTTCTTACTGACAGGCAGGCTTGTCTTGTTACAGTATATAAAGCTACCTGAAGAAAATTGCTGGTGTTCTTTTGATCCTATTAGTACCACAGTCAGGCAGCTAGACTATTTACAGTTAGTGCAGTGCGTCCTGCTCACAGTGTTCAGCTAGATCCGTTCCTGTTATCTTCGTACTGACAGGCAGGCTTGTCTTGTTACAGTATATAAAGCTACCTGAAGAAAATTACTGGTGTTCTTTTGATCCTATTAGTACCACAGTCAGGCAGCTAGACTATTTACAGTTAGTGCAGTGCATCCTGCTCACAGTGTTCTGCTAAACCTACAAGTTAGTGGGGTGCGTCCTGCTCACAGTGTTCAGCTAAACCTACAAGTTAGTGGGATGCGTCCACCTCACAGTGTTCAGCTAAACCTACAAGCTAGTGGGGTGCGTCCTGCTCACAGTGTTCAGCTAGATCTGTTCCTGTTATCTTCTTACTGACAGGCAGGCTTGTCTTGTTACAGTAAATACAGCTACCTGAAGAAAATTGCTGGTGTTCTTTTGATCCTATTAGTACCACAGTCAGGCAGCTAGACTATTTACAGTTAGTGCAGTGCGTCCTGCTCACAGTGTTCAGCTAAACCTACAAGTTAGTGGGGTGCGTCCACCTCACAGTGTTCAGCTAAAGCTACCTGTAGAAGGTTGGTGGTGTTCTCATACTACAGGCAGGCAGTTGATTTTGCTAGCTGCAGTATCAGTACATATATATATATATCCAAGCTTAGTGCAGCTACAGGCCATTAGTATGTCTGCAAGGCCAAGAAGGAGAGGCAGACAGTCACAAGCCAATAAGAGAGGGCAAGCAGGCTCTGTGTCTGGTGCTGGTCGTGGAGACGGTGCATCCTCATCAGCACGTGGCCGTGGGACATGCTTGGCCTTTTTTTCGGCAGCTGGCCGTGTTGAGCCGCAACATGCGGAAGACTTGGTCGAGTGGATGACCAAGCCGTCCTCATCCTCCTCATCCTCTCACCCATGCCCAGGGTACTTTGTCTGGCAAAGCAGCGGCCTCTTCCCTCAGCTCAATGTCATCAGTGACTCCTTCCCTAGCCCCACCATGTCCTCCTGAGGAGTCCCTCGAACTGTTTGACCACAGTGTTGGGTACATGCTCCAGGAGGATGCCCAGCATTTGGAAGGCTCTGATGATGATACTGAGCTCGATGAAGGCAGTAATATGAGCACGGACAGAGGGGGTGCCCAAGAAGGACAGCAATCTGGCAGTCATGCTCCCCCTGCTGCAGCATACTGCCAGATTTGCTCCAGTGATGAGGAGGGAGGGGATGATGAGGTCACTGACTCAACGTGGGTGCCTGATAGGAGAGAGGAGGAGGAGGAGGAGGAGGAGGCGGCACATCACCAACGAGGCAGGATGCCCTCCAGGGGCCAGCCTAAAGGCAACACATTGACTGCATCACACCCCAAAGCTCCACATGTGCAGGGCGCTGCAGTCTCTGCGCGTTATTCAAAAAGTTCTTTGGTGTGGGCCTTTTTTGAGACGAGTGCATCAGATCGCACCGCTGCTATTTGCAACATATGTCTCAAGCGTATCTCGCGTGGCCAAAACATCTCCCGCTTGGGTACCACATGCTTGACCAGACATATGTTGACCTGCCATGCAGTTCGTTGGCAAGCGTATCTAAAAGACCCACACCAAAGAACAAAGAGGACCTATCCTTGCTCCTCATCAGCTGAGATTTCCAACCCCACTAGACCTTCAGTCCTCTCTGAGACCTGCACTGAGAGGAATGAAGGTGTAGAATTAGGTGTGTCACAGCCAAGTACTTGTGGGCAATCTGCTTTTGGTACACCGACGTCAGATTGTACCAGGCAAATTTCCCTGCCCCAGCTGCTGCACCGCCGAAAGAAGTTTGCTCCCAGCCATCCACATGCCCAGTGGTTGAATGCTAGCTTGGCAAAATTGCTAGCACTTCAACTGTTGCCTTTTCAGTTGGTAGACTCTGCCCCCTTCCGTGAGTTTGTGGAATGTGCGGTTCCTCAGTGGCAGGTACCCAAACGCCACTTTTTCTCACGGAAGGCGATTCCGGCTCTCTACCGGAATGTGGAAGGCAATGTCCATGCCTCGCTGGACAGGGCAGTCAGTGGTAAGGTGCATATTACCGCTGACTCATGGTCCAGCAGGCATGGACAGGGACGTTACCTACGTTTCACGGCGCATTGGGTGACTCTGCTGGCAGCTGGGAAGGATGCAGGACAAGGTGCAGTAGTGTTGGAGGTTGTTCCGCCACCACGCCTCCAAAATGCTAATGAATGTGACACACCTCTCTCCTCCACCCCCTCCTCTTCTTCTTCCTCCATGGCCTCTTCCTGTGCTTTGTCCTCGGAACCAGCGGTGCTCCGTAGCTGTTCAAGGGGCTACGCAAGTACGCAGGCCAAAAGATGCCATGCGGTGCTTGAGCTGGTGTGCTTGGGGGACAGGAGCCACACTGGGGCAGAGGTACTGTCAGCTCTGCAGGGGCAGGTTCAGAGATGGTTGACGCCACACCAACTTAAGGCAGGAATGGTGGTTTGCGACAATGGCACCAACCTCCTCTCTGCCCTCCGACAGGGACAAATGACCCATGTGCCCTGTTTGGCTCACGTCCTTAACTTGGTGGTGCAGCGGTTCTTGGGCAGGTACCCGGGCTTACAGGATGTCCTGAGGCAGGCCAGGAAAGTCTGTGTGCATTTCCGCCGGTCATATAATGCCAGTGCTCGGCTGACGGACCTCCAAAAGGAGTTTAACCTGCCCAAGAACCACCTAATCTGTGACATGCCCACCAGGTGGAACTCAACGTTGGCCATGCTGCAGTGGCTGCACACGCAGCAGAGGGCCATCAATGAGTACCTGTGCGACTATGGCACCAGGACAGGGTCAGGGGAGCTTGTTTTTTTTCCCCACGCCAGTGGTCCATGATCAGGGATGCATGCACTGTCCTGTCACCATTTGAGGAGGCCACGAGGATGGTGAGCAGTGACAGTGCATGCAACAGTGACACTGTCCCCCTTGTCCACCTGTTGGAGCACACGCTGCGTGGAATAATGGACAGGGCACTTGAGGCAGAACAGAGGCAGGAAGAGGAGGACTTCCTTAGCTCTCAAGGCCCCCTTTATCCAGACAGTGTTCCTGCGTGCCCGCCGATCACACAGGAAGAGGACGAGGAGGAGGAAGATTGTGTCAGTATGGAGGTGGAGCCTGGCACTCAGCATCAGCAGCAGTCTTTAAGGGATCAGTCCCAAGAAACACATGGACTTGTACGTGGCTGGGAGGAGGTGGCTGCGGACCATGTCGTCCTTAGTGACCCAGAGGACTCCGGACCAAATGCCTCAGCAAACCTACGCTGCATGGCCTCCCTGATCCTGCAAAGCCTGCAGAAGGATCCTCGTATTCGTGGTATCAAGGAGAAGGACCAATACTGGCTGGCAAGCCTCCTTGATCCACGTTACAAGGGTAAGGTTGCGGACCTTATCTTGCCATCGCAGAGGGAGCAGAGGATGAAACATCTTCGGGAGGCCTTGCAGAAAGGTCTGTGCAATGCGTTCCCAGAGACTGGGAGGTTACAAACTCCTGTTCCTGGACAACGTGTTGCTGAGGCTTCGGTCAGTCAAAGAAGGAGCGGTGGAGAAGGTGGCCATCTGACCGATGCGTTCAGACAATTTTTTGTTCCGCAGCCCCAAGGTATGATCGGTTCCAGCAACCATCGCCAGCGTCTGTTTTACATGGTGCAGGAATACCTAGGAGCAAGATCAGACTTGGACACCTTTCCCACCGAAAATCCTCTGGGTTACTGGGTCTTGAGGATGGATCACTGGCCAGAGCTTGCACAGTATGCAATTGAGCTACTGGCCTGTCCTGCATCCAGCGTTCTTTTGGAACGCACATTCAGTGCTGCTGGAGGCGTAGTAAACGATCACAGGGTGCGTCTGTCCACCGACTCGGTCGATCAACTGACCTTCATAAAAATGAATCAGTCTTGGATCACCACCAACTACCAAGCACCTGATGCTGATGTAACCAAATAATTTTTTTTGAAATCTCAGATCCCTTCAAAGACTGCCTATGCTGATGCTGAGTAATTATCCTCTTCCTCCTCAATCATCACGCTGATAGCTTGTAAGAACATTTTTGGTTCTGGGCGCCACCACCAGTGCCTAAGGCCCAATTTTTCAGCCCCTGTTTAACAGGGGCGTGTAATTACAATTTTTGATGCAATACTTTGCAGCAGGGCTCGTTCCTGCGTTCCAACTAGAGTGTCTGTGAGGGGTTGCAGTGTTGTGGCACCAGCACCACCACCACCAAAGGCCCAATTTTTCTGCCCCTGTTTAACAGGGACATGTAATTACAATTCTTGATCTAATATTTCACAGCAGGACCCATTTCTGCACCCACCAAGAGCGAGTGAGGACTTAGTGTTGTGGCACCAGCACCACCACCAAAGGCCCAGTTTTTCTGCCCCTGTTCAACAGGGGCATGTAATTACAATTCTTGATCTAATATTTCACAGCAGGGCCCTGTGAGGGCTTACAGTGTTGTGGCCACAACAACACCTAAGGCCCAAATTTCTGCTGAGTATATAGGGAAGGCCCCTACTTTCAAACATCTAACTTACAAACGTCTCCTACTTGCAAACGGAAGGAGAAAACAGGAAGTGAGATGAAATCTACCCCTAGGAAGGGAAATTCTCTCCTGTAAGAGTTAATATGGGAAAAACATTTCTCCTTTCCACTGATGCTTTCCAATCCTTGTTCCACAAAAAAAAAACAAATTCTCAAAAAGCATTTGTCATTGGGACAAAAAGTGAGGTGAAATCTTCTAAAGAGGAGGAAAGACAGCAAAACAAATGTCACAGGGGTGATAACCCTTCCCTATGTTTTCCAAAAAGCTTAAAAAAGATTTTTTGGCTGGAGCTAAACACGTTAAAAATGTACCCATTCAAAATGACAAACAGATTCTACTTAACAACAAACCTACAGTCCCTGTCTTGTTTGCACCGCCTGTATACTACTGTTCAGAGTATATAGAGCCTGGTGGCCCCACACCTTTCCTTATTTTAATTTGGGTGCGGGGTTCCCATTAATATCCATACAAGACCCAAAAGGACTGGTAATGGACTGGGGGATACCCATGGTGTTTGTCTCACTGATTTTCATCCATATTGCCAGGACCGGACATTACATTAAACCCGCAAGCAGTTTTAAATGAGATTTTTTCCTTAAAAAATGACATTTGGTGCAGGGACTGTTCTAAACACGGGAAACACGCGCCACTTTACAGGCATACTATAGACACCCCCCAGGTACGATATTTAAAGGAATATTTCACTTTTTTTTAACTTTAAGCATCATTAAAATCACTGCTCCCAAAAAAACGGCCGTTTTTAAAAAAATTTTTTTCATTGATACATGTCCTCTGCGGTAGGACCCAGGTCCCCAAACCCTTTTTAGGACAATACCATGCAAATTAGCCCTTAAAATGAGCACTTTTGATTTCAAACGTTCAAGTCCCATAGACGTCAATGGGGTTCTAACGTTCGTGCGAACTTTCGGTCCGTTCGCAGGTTCTGATGCGAACCGAACCGGGGGGTGTTCGGCTCATCCCTACTGACCATCAATCTTGAAGTCTTTCCTGATAGTCAGGCAGTCTGGCAGGCGGTTATGAGGGCGTCTTTTCATTACTGTCACCGGTCTAGGTGTCACTTGACTGTCACCCAGGTCTCTGCATGTGACAGTTAGTCCCTTGATGTGTTCTGCAATCATATTTGAAGTTTCTTGAAATCTCTCCGGTCAGCCAACTGTTGTTCTGACTGTGAATTCCTCTCGTGAACCCCGACTGTTTTAATAGCTGCCCTTTTCATCATGGAAGGGGGCCCTCTGCCACTTTCCCTTGGGGTAGACTGGAAACTGAATTCTTGCTGGGTAAGTTCTGTCTCCCCTGACCTGGCAGGATGTATCAAGCAAAATTCAGTTCTATCAGACAGTCTCACACTGGTGCCTTGAAATTTATCAGGGACCCCTTTCCTCCATTCCAGTAGGGCATAAGTGCGGGGGGTCTCATAGTCTGGCCTCACTGCTGTCACCCAGGCCTTCCTCTCCAGGGATAGTGCCTGCACCACTTCTTTGACCTGTCTTTCCTCCCATCCGTCCCCAGGGAGTTCAAGTGCCACGCTCGCTTCTGAGCATGTGCCGTCTGCTTCGCACCACTGGACCACAGTGATGGGGTCTATACTGACGTTAAGAAGGTGGGTTTGCTTACAGAGTAACAGGATCCCGGACAAGCCCCCATGTGTAGCATTGATTCCCGAACCAGCTGCTGGTATTTTAATTGGGCCTGTACTCTGCTTCTATACCCCCTTGGTTTCTCTCATTCCCCTTGACACAGCTGTGATAAAATATAATGTGCGGTAAAAACCCAAAGACACTTTCACAAAATACAATATAATACCTTTTTATCTTTACCTTTAATCTCCAGCCTCCACCTAGTAGCAATAATACAAAGGAAACAACACTCCACACAGAAATACTTAAATAAGAATTATGTTTTACTGTATTTGCTTTAAAGTAAAGATTACAACAGTCGTGCTGTCCAACCAACGTAGTGTGACAGCCAACAGTTTTAACTCACAAAGGTATTACACAAATGTAAAGTGTTTTAAATTAACCTACTAACAATGTGCCAAGGGAATAGGATAATGACAGAGTGGAAAGTTTTCATTCTGGGCACTGTCCCACCCTTTGCATGCTTTGTAATTATAGAGAAAGCGAATGCTAATTTAATAAAGTATAGTAACTTTAAAGGGCAATGAAACACAAAGCCATGTAGTTTGTCATGCACAGAGGCCTGTCAATCAGTGAATATGGGTGTAACATGTTACGAAAGCTGCTCGGTTCTAATAACCTCTGCCACACTGGAAGATTACAGTGGAGGTTGTGGGTGGGGGGGTTGTTAGTGCATTGGAGGAGGAAAATTATTACTGTCTAAAGCAGTGTTTTTCAACGTTTTTTCAGTCAAGGCACCCTTTAGAATCCTGCACAATCTCGGGGCACACCAGGAGGTGCGTCCGAGCACACACACACTTTTTTTGTACTTTTCCGTGCATTGCGTGTTTCAATGGGTTGCCCTATGGGCATGAAGCAAGCAAAAAAAGTGCTGGCACATTTCTTAAAATCACACTGCACTAAAACGCATGGTACTGAGGTACCATGCATTTTTGGGGGTACAAAGGCATGTGCATTTGCTAGATGCATTGGGGTACAATTAAGAATTATTGGCACCCACGTGCGACTGCAAAAGCCAGCCTGTTTTTGTGCATTGTGGTAAAACACACAATTTCTCAATCATTCCCTCACCACACCTGGTGTGAACAAGCTCTAAAATGTAGTATGTGAGGCAGAGTCCTGGGGTCAGTAGGTTGTGATGCAGAGTTGCCTTGTACCTGTAGAGCGGTGTTTTCCAACTTTTTTTTTTTTTGTCAATCCACCCTTTAGAATTCTGCTCAATCTCGGGGCACACCAGAAGGTGCGTCCGAGCACACACACTTTTGTGCATTCCCACGCATTGAATCTTTCAGTGGGTTGCCCTATGCGCATAAAACAAGCAAAACAGGTGCCAGCACAATTCAGAAGATCACTCCGCACCAAAGCGCATGGTACTGAGGTACCATGCATTTTAGCTGGTATGAACGCATGTGCATTTGCTAGATGCATGAGGTTGCCAATAAGAATGGCATCCGCCTGCGACTCCAAATGGTAGTGCATTTTTGTGTGGTGTGGTAAAACACGCAATTTTTCACTCATTCCTGCACCACACCTGGGGTGAACAAGCCCTAAAATGTCAGGCAGAGTTCTGTGGTCAGTAGGTTGTGACACAGAGTTGCCTTGTACCTGTAGAAATATGTGGACAGGACAGGGCAGTGTGCAGTGGTAGTGCGAGTCAGTGAGCAGTATGGTATCGTCAGCAGTCAGTAAGCGGTATGGCGGCAGCAGTCAGTGAGCAGTATGGTAGCAAAAGTGACTGGTATGTAGTGTTAGTCAGTGAGTGGGCGGTATGTAGTGTTAGTCGGTGAGCTGTATGGTAGGTAGTGTCGGTGAGTTTGCAAAAGCATGAAAAGCCTCTCTCCATCTGCCACTTACCGCACCACTGAGGATGAAGGAAGACTTGCAGGGCTGTTTTCTCAACTCCATCTTCAGCTGCTGGATCAGCCATAGAAGTCTCCTGTGCGAGGGGTGAAGGTGGTGGCCACACCCCCGGTCTTGCCCAACACCTTCGGGTGCATGGAAAGAAGATGGGGGAGGAGAACTGCATATGAAGTCACAGGCAGTCCCCGCTGACCTATTCCTCCATATTGTCTGTAGAGACAAGTGAGGGAAAACCAAGGATGCTGGGCGGGTTCCCAACTACCTCCTTAGCAACCGATGACCTTATCGTTTGTCAGGACGCAGGCGGGCAGCCGCGCAGCAGAGTCACACAGTGTAATATGCAAGTTTAAAAGGCACAAGACTGGCATTGCAGTTAAAGTAAAAACTTGAACCAGCAATAAAAAATATTTAACTTAACTGCCTAATTTAGTTGGGGCATTTTTTTTGTGCTTTTGCTGCGGCGCCACTGAGGATTCTTCGTTGCACCCTGGTTGAAAAACCCTGATCTAAAAAACTGAAGAACAGGGACACATCACACTGAAGGTAAGTAATGTTCCTTTTGCTTAATATGTATTTTTATTTTTTTTTGTAAATTTAGGTTTTAAGATAGCTGTCATCTGATCCAGGTATTTTCAGGCAAATCACGAGATTATCTGTGAAAAAAGGAGTTCAAAGAGATCAATAGTCATAAGCATACACTTTTTTTACGGTTTTTGCCAGTTCGACGATCCGACATTGCAGCTGGATGCTCCCATAGGTGATCAAGCAGTTAACACTCGACTCTATGGCCTTGGAGGACCGGAGCGACATCACAACATCACTTCTGGTGCAGGCTACAGAAATTTTTTTATTTATTTTTTTTAAAGCAAAAGATCACATTTTTTTTGTTTGATCTTTTTGCTTTTACAGGTAAAGAGATTTTGGGTCTTTTTGACCCCAGATCTCTCCATAAAGAGGACCTGTCCTCCTTATTTCTATTAGGAAGGAATGTTTACATGAAAAACGTGGGGGGTGCTTTGGGGCAGGGGGGCTCGTCTCCCCCCCCCCCAAAACACCTTGTCCCCATGTTGATGTGCCTCTTCCCCACAACCCTGGCCGGTGGTTGTGGGGGTCTGTGGGTGGGGGGCTTATCAGAATCCAGAAGCCCCCAGATCCCCCCCCCCCCACTCCCCAGGTACCCCTACTCATTCACCAAAATTTTTTATAAAGTGAATAAAAACACAACACACGTTTTTGACAAGTCCTTATTATTTTTTCTTTTTAAATGTCCCCTGGTATAGATACATTGTCAATCCCGCTGCCACCCCTGACCCAAAAAAATCCCTCCAATCCTGACAAAGGCTCCTGACATCTGTCAGCCTTGGGCGATGACGTCACATGGGGGTAGGGTCACCAGGGTCTTTGTTGGAACCAGATTTTTTTTTTTTTTCTTGGGTCGGTGATGGAATGTATAGATGGAAATGCAAGCTATTTGCCAGCTAGAACAGCTTTCATGTTTACATTTCATCTGTATATTTAATTGCTTGTCTTGTCAGATTAGCTTTGACTGATTGGACTTTAGGTAGGCTTGCACAATTTACATTTTACGTGATTTACACAAATTAATTCAGCTCTAATGCATTATTGTATTTATTTTATTTTTTAAACAAGCAGTGTAAGCACCTGAGTCTGAACTGGTGTTGGCCTCCTATAGTCTGTACAGCATAGCTGGAGTGTGAAAGGAAGAAGCAACATAGGGGTCCATGTGCTGACAAGAAGCATGCTGATAGCAGGAGAGAGCAGAGTGACATAAAGATGAGCTCATCACAGTGCCACTTCTCCTTTCACTGTCCAGTCACAGGCTGGGGGAGGGGCCAGGATGGCCTGAGCTCGGGGGGAGGTGGGTTGAATGATTCTGTCCATCAGACTAAGAATATATATCAGCAGAAAAAGTGCAGTGGAGTTAAAGTGTTACTACAAACCCTTAACATTACACTTTTTGGGTGGATGAGAAGGGGTATTATGTACCCCTACTCATTCACATGGTGGGGTGGGATCTGGGGGCTTACCGATTATGATAAGCCCTCTCCTGCCTGCAGACCCCCCACAACCACAGGCCAGGGTTGTGGGGAGGAGTCCCTTGTCCCCATCAAAATGAGGGCAATGGGGGAGAGCCCCCCCCCTGCCCCAAAGCACCTCCCCATGTTGAGGGCATGGGGCCTGGTATGGTTCAGAAGTTAGGGCGCTCTCTCGTCCCCCCCTTACCTGGATTTTGGGGGGGCTCCTTGCCATTTTCTTTTTTTTTTTTTTTTTTTTTTTGGCGTGGGGGTTTCCCTCAAAATTCATACAAAACCTAAGGGTCTGGTATAGATTTGGGGAGGGGGCCCGCGCAATTGAATTTTTGTTTCTTTAATTTTGGCATGGGGTTCCCCTTGAAATCCATACCAGACCCAAAGGGACTGATATGGATTGGGGGGGGGCCCAACACTGTCTTTGTTCCCTTTTTTTTTTTTTATTGCAGACAATGGGTTTTTTTTTTTACGAGGAACCCGCTGATGATTCATTCATTCTCAAGCAAGCAGCAGCTATTCATTGGTTTTAATGATGCCAACGACCGCTGTTTAAAAAAAAAAACGCTGGACATTGCCGCTTACTAGAGTTTAGGAGCTGTCAGCATTTTTTCTGCCAAAACAATGCTGCTCCACAACGCGCTGGCAGAGGGTTTTTCAATCTGCCACTAAATTCTTCTGTCAAAAAATACTGATAAAAGCCTATGTGTGCATAAACACGTAGGATAACATGCAGGGGAGTTTAGAGGCAGTTAAATAAAATGTCTAATACCCAAAACAGCAGCTGTAAAAACACTCAGTGTGCATGAGGCCTAACAGTCATACTGTATACAGAATGTTAGCTTACTAAAGAAGAACCTACATTGTCCTTTTCTAATCTTATCTTTTCCCTGCCTGCAATGAGTGTGTTTGTCTCTTTTCTGTACTAAATATTTCATATTTGACCCAACTTGACAGTATATTTATTACAAATAGCTCACATGGTTTTCTTTTTTTTTTTTTTTTTGCGTAACTCCACTTTTGTTGAGAAAAAAACATTCCCATCTGGGTGATCTATGTACATTGCAAGGATTCTAACAACCTTTGTTGCAGATTCCTACCTTTTGTTTTTCTGAAGAAATCCCTGTTTGTTTCTCTGTGCCTCTGTGCTAAATGGGTCTTATGGGAGGGTTTTCATAATTATCAATCCGGTGTGCAGCAGGGCACTCATAAGGAAATCTGCTTGGCCTCTATCCCTTTAGACGTGTTCCTATTGGGAGTATCTCACCAAAAATTACATTTTTGTTGCATGGGATGCTTGAAATTTGACTTGTATCTTAGGCAGACTTCTGGGAAAATTGGTTAGCCAATCACACAAGCAGGAAATTATGTTTCTGAGGTGTTTTCAATACACATTCTGTGTACAGAACAACTCCAGGTAGTCATATTGCATTGCATTTTCAGAAAATTACAGAGCTGCAGATTGAAAAGGAAAGGTATTTTTTTAATAACATTCAGTTACAATAAGACTTGTCGCAATTGTATACCCTATATTATTTTTTCTTTCTTTGCCTTTTTTTTTTTTTCCCCACGAAAAAGGAGTTACCCTGTAAATGTTCAACTGGTATTCATCACAATTCTTTTGCTTTAATCAGGATAAAGAATTGCAAGTACTGCAATGTAAAACATTTTTTTTACAAATCTAGTCAAAATCAGTGTTTTGATCCCCAATCTGTACCCAAAAATAGTCAAGAGAAAGCAAAAGATGGTAGGAAATGAACGTTATTGCCTAAGCCCGATCTCGATCCAGCGATGTGTACTGGACCCGAGGCTCTCCCGGGTCTCTCCCTCCTTATTGACTGAGATGCAGCAGCAGGAGGGGCCATTGGCGGGGGGCGGGGAAGGGCTGAGCCGTGCTCTGTGTGTGTTATGAATACAGAAAGCCAGCTCGGGAGAGTCCACATACGAGTGTCCCCACAGCAAGTGGCTTGCTATGGATGCTCTTGGCAAGGGGGAGAGGTCCAGAGGGCCAGCAGGGGACCCAAAAACAGAAGGAATGTGGGTTGCTCTGTGCAAAACGACTGCACAGAGAAGTTAATTATGACATGTTTGTTTTTTGTTTTTTTATAACGTTTTTTCCTTTGCAATCTTTGTGAACACCAACCTTTGTAGTGCAACTATTTTGACTCAGTTGATGTGTTAAAGAGTCATCATCCACACTAATATAAAATCTTGTGCAAAGGAGCCACCAGCTTCTTGGGAACCACAATCTGCAGCCCCTTGTCCCTCTTTTCTTCACGTCATGATGTAGGCTTGACTAGCCCTCTCTAAATCACTCTATAATCTACGTATATCTGTGGTTTACGGTTCATGGTCTGTCGCCCAAAATAAACAGGCATGCATACAGGGCAGACAAAGTGGAGAGTCCCAAGGTCAAGCAGTCAAATACACATATAACTGAATAGCCAGCTCTTTTATAGCCAGTTTTAGTTAGTTAAACAGCTGATCAAAAAAGACAAAAAAGGGCCGGATATCGTTATGGCCAAGCATAAGCAGCTAGAGCAGTAGTAATCTCAGATACAGGTGGTTAATGGCACAGACTACAAGCAATAGCACAAGCCAGCAGAGATAGCAGTGATGATGATAGCAGCAGCAATAAAAGTAGCAGAAAAGGCATGAACTGGCATTCAGCATCCACAATCTATACAGTCCATATAATCAGCTGTAGACAGTGCAGACAGCAATATACCTTTGTACTGTGTAACCTCAGACTAAAAGAATCCTCCAAAGCATGGAGTCCAGGGCTCCCCAAATCAGCTCAATATCGCCCGTACCACAGCCGCTCAGCGGTTCACATTGGCTTTCCATAGCCAGAGCTTGCAGACTTTTGAGCTTGCAGGACTGCAGAACTCTCAGCCACACTACAATGGCCCTCCAGATTGTACCCGGCCACAAACTACTGACTGCAGCCGCAGCTACAGGCTTTGAGGCTATCAATTCTCAGACTGCCTCAATCCCAGTCCCGGTCAGACCATCCCATCCACGCCACCCCAGTCTGGATGCACTCAGAAACAGGAGGTGGCTAAATGAGGCTAAAAACTGCAGGCTCCAGGCAGGACTGAAGGAGCTTGAAAGCCGGGATGAGCACATGGACAGGCTGGGCTGGGCTTATAGAAAACTGCTTAGTGTGTCATCAATAGAGCATTCTGCAATAACTACCTTGTTGGGCAGAGAGGTACTGCCCCAATAATTTTTAATACATTAAACCAAAGAGGCAAGAACAGTGGCGGCTGGTGCTCAAATTTTTTTAGTGCACCAGAGCGGAGGCGACCTCCGCTCCAGTGTGTGTCTGAGTCCTCCGCTTCTGTTCCTAAGCGCCAGGCATCCAATAGTTTGGCCTGGCACTTTGGCCAATCAGGAAACAGGTCTGATGCCCTGTCTCCTGATTGGTGGGGAGGAAGGTTAGTGTGAAAATAGCAAAAATTAATTTGCTATCGTCACACAATTGGGTAGGATCAGGGCGCACTCTCTCTGCGCCCGAGCCCACCCTATTTTGAAGCCTATTAGAGCCTCTGGCTCTAATAAGGTGATTCAAAAAGTACCACCCCCTCCCCCCCACCATAGGAATCCATGCGTCTGGCGTCCTGAAAGGGGCCGGGTGCATGGATGGGGGGGCGGCGCCCGTGCGCCCACAGTGCACAGGCCACCACTGGGCAAGAATTAGAAAGGTCAAAAAGTCAGAAAGAAGATGAGAGTAGAAAGGGGACTGGGAGAGAGGGTGTAAGGTACCCTCTCACTCAGTAGGGCCCACCTCGAAGAGGGCTTTACCCACCTCAGAATAGATGAACATATTCCACACGTTCCATGTTTTGGAGTACACTTTTGTTTGTTTTGTGAGATAAGGACCATGTCCTCCATCTGGTTTAAATCTTCAACTTTGAGGAGCCAAAGTCTGATGGATGGAGGTTGCATAATTTTCCATGTAAGGGGAATACAAGATTTAGCAGTGTTAAGGAGGTGACGCAGTATCAATTTTTTTATACAATTTGGCGGATATGTTGGAGGCATCGATTAAGAAAAAGGCAGAGTTATCCAGAACCACATAATCTGAACATTTTTTTTAGTTACTCTATGGTCCCCTTTCCAAGCGGTCAGTTTGGGACGGGACCAAAAGATATGTAACAATTCTTCTGTAATACCTGACCATTTCTATTGTATCTTAGAATGTCTGAGGAGTCAATGACCCATTGACCCGAACCATGATTTCATCTTGTTTGCGCAAATTACACCCTGCCATTATCGGCCTGCAGGAGAATAACCTCCTGGGGACAATGTCAGGTTCCTATGGTATGCCTGGTTTGGTAAAACATATCACTCCACTCACTCTGAATATTCTCATGAAGTGAGTGTCCTGATACATAAGGCGTTGGCAAGTTAGGGGTGCGCATCTTCACTGGTCTCACGATTCGACTACGAATATACTGTCCACGATGCGATTCGATTCCGCGATGCATCGCAATTCATTCCCAAGTGCCCATGATTTTCAACTTTTCATCAAAAAATGTATTCAAGCAGTCAGAAATTGAAGAAATATATTTATTTTAATCTGCTGTTTAAAAAAAATACACTAAGTTCCCTGCATATAGCAAAGTCTGAACATGAACAGTGCAGCAGACAGCAGTATTTATTTAAAACAGTACTGTGACATCAAACTGTTGTATAGTGCTGGTGCAGTAGTTTACTACTTCATAAAAGAAAATATTAAAATTTAAAATATAACTTGTAAACAACACCCACATCTAGTCATCTACAAAACTGAGAACTTCCAGTTCCTGACTGGCAAACATCACAGTGAACCTGTAACACACACTGTGTTGCAGAACTTCCAGGTTCACTGTGATGATTGTTTGCCACTGCCACCACCAGCGCCAGTCAACACAGATGGACGGCTAGATTGGCATTATAAGCTCTCGAAGTTGTCACCCAGTCACTTATCAGAAAACGTTACCTGCACTCTACCACGATACACCTGTAACTGAAGCCAAGCCACCATTAGAGGAAGGAAAATCATTGACAGAAGAAATCAACTGAATCTGAAAACCTTGGGCAAATCTTTATGGGATCACAAATATATACACGCCACAATACCAAAAAAACACACACTGAATCAAAATCATGATAAAGGGCAGGCCACAGGTCAGGTGGGCAATGGCACATCCACAGTCAGACATGAGGTCAGGTCGGTGTGTGTTTTGTTTTTTTTTGTGTGTGTATTTGTGTGATCCAATAAAGATTTACTCCAGGTTTTAAGATTCAATTTATTCTTTCAAGGATTTGTCTTCCTCTGATGGCTTGGCGGGTTTCAGTTGTCTGGCATTAAATACAGAATTTATTTGGTTGAAGGTTAAACCCCTAGACAGACAGACAGTCGCAGACATGACACACTAGTGTAAAAATTCTAAATGGACACAATAGAAACCATTCTCCATCTCTTCTTCAGTGCTAGAAAAGCTTTAACAAATATAATATCATATGTTCCAGGTTCACTGTGATGATTGTTTGCAATTGCCAGTGCCATTGCCATGGCCACCTGCCAGCTGTCACTGCTAGTCAGTCAACACTGGTGTTATAAGGTTATATAGTTATACAAGCTCTTGTTGACAATGACGTAGGGAGGGAGAGGGGAAAAAAGAAAGACGGAGGGATGTAGAGATTAGGAAGGGGGTGGGGGAGGAGAAGAGGGGGATGGTTGGAGAAGGGGGGTGGGGAAGAGGGGGTGGCAGAGGAGGGGAGGGAAGGGGGAGAAGGGGGGAGAAGGGGGAGGGGGGGGAGGGGGAGGGGGAAGGAGAGAGAGACAAAAATCAATAAAAAATAATAAATTGAAAGAGAAAAAAACATGGATCACTGCAAGCAATGCTGCTCAGAATTTGGGAATGTGTAGATTTTTCTTTAAGAACACTAGTTGATCCACATTGTCTGGTTTGAGGGTGCTTCTTTTTGCAGTAATCACATCTCCTGCAGCAGAGAAAACACGCTCTGCAGACATGCTTGTGCCAGGGATACATAAGTATTGCTTCGACAGCTGAGAAAGGAAGGGAAATATGACCTCATGCTCACGCCACCAGTTCGAAGGGTCCTCAGTGAGAGGCAAAGGTAGGGCTTTACAATATTTTTCCATTTCCTCTTCAGCCTTGGCATAGGGGGTCTTGGGTTCTATTGTACCTTCAGTGTCAGTGAAAGACTGTCCCATCAAAGTCATGAGCAGCGATCTGGCCTTTCTTTTGGGAGGAAATGGAGAATGGTTGTCCTTGATGGGTGAACGTTCTTCTTCTTCCAGAGTTCCTTTTCTCCTAGGCACTTGATCCTCATGTGTCCTCTTATATGTAATCTGTGTTTGAACAAAAGAATAGAAAATACTAGCATTAAGAAAACACATTGTCAACTGCCTGTGATTCTGATGGGGTGAGGAAAAAGCACAGGAATCGGTGCAGTTCCCGCACCGCATCAGAAGCATGGCTTACAACAATGTAGCTAGCTAGTGATTACTGTACACAGTTTTAAGAAACATGATGAAATTCAAATTAATTTAATTATCTCCAAGGATGCAGCCTCCTCAGTCACTCCTGTTTATCTCCAATCTCTCCACCTCTGTGAGGATAAAAGGCAGTCCCTTGGAGCAAGGATCAAGTGCAGAGGCTGTATGAAGGATCTTCTTCTCTGCATTACTGATATACCTCTTCTGGAGATCTGTTCTGATGGCATTCTTGTTCTCATGGATCATGGGTGTGTCTGTCATGGTGTCTGTCATGCTCTGGAGGAGTTGTGCATCCTTCATTGGCTTTTGGTTGCATCCTTCATTGGCTTTAATGCACTCACAGCGTCCTCTACATTTGACACATCTGTTTCGTTGAGAGTGCAGAGATCAGACTCTCCTTTTCTGACTTCTGGAGACAGCAGTGTGGCACAGACTGCAGGCTGCTGTTCTAAGAACCTCTCAACCATGTCATATGCGCTGTTCCATCTTGTTGACACATCAGTTATCGGCTTATGATTCTTTAGGCCAAGACATTTCTGTTTCTCTTTTAGACAGTGGCTTGCTCTAGTGCTGCGGTGAAAGAATGTGGATATTCGTCTCACTCTGCCAAGAAGCCTGAGGAGCGTGGCCACTTTCAGCGCCCTCTGGGACGCAAGATTCAGTATGTGGGTGAAGCATTTTACATGGGGGAATTTCCCAACTTGAGCTGCAACTATCGTGTTTGATGCGTTGTCAGTCACAAGCACTACAGATTTATCAGACTTTTGTGTGATCGTATGTAGGCAAGTCCGTTCGTAAAAGTCTGCCGCAAGTCTGCCGCAAGTCAGACAAAAGTCCATCGAAAGTCTGTCGGACAGGCTGTCGGACTTTTGTAGCCGAAAAGTCCGACCGTCTGTACGCGGCATAAGGCTGTAGGTCCTTGGCTATGAAAGATGCCACAGCTTTTGTTATTCTCTTCCCTTTTTCAGAGTTGGGCGGCAAAGTTGACAGTATCGCATCAATTCTTGGCTGAGCTGGGTCTATTTTCTTGGCACTGGCGGTGGTGGAGGCACCAGGTGTTAGTATCTCAGAGTAAAAACGACTAACTTGGTTCCTCAAGTTAGTAGTATTCCCTAGATATTTAATTTTTGTGTGACAGGCTTTACACACAGCTTGTGTCTTGTCCAATTCGTGCTTCCCAGGTTGTTCATAAAAGCCGAAATGTGCCCAGATGTTTGCTTTTAACATGCTAGGTGCATTTTTTAACTCTCGTTCTTTTTGGTCTCCTTCTGCTATTTTACTTAACATGTCATAATTGTAACAGATAGATAGTTGGGTGACATAAAACTTTGTCAGTATTAAAAAAAAAGAAAACAAAAACCACTGAGTGACTAAGCCACAACCAGAAAAGCAACAAGTTTCCTCCTATAAAGTTAAAACAAAAATGACTGCCACAAATAAATCATCCTGCCCCTATGCCGTTGCCATCGCTATGTGTTAAACGAACGATGCGACTGCTGCACCCTCATCTTATCTGCAATCTGTTCTAGCTGGGTGGTCACCCGGTCAAGTTACCTGATCTATGCCTCTCCCTCTCCAATCTAAACAGCTACAGTGGGAGGGGCTGTGCGTGTTGTGGACTCACTGGCAGTGGACAGGACAGCACTTCCGTATATTATACTTACTGGAAAAGGTTCCGGTCCTCTTACCAATGGGGTATAATGATGAAGGGCAATATCCAATTTGGGGAATTGGGAATGGTAATTCTCATAACCATTAACCACCAGTAACCTACTTTACCTAACCAATCATCCCAAAAGCTACAGTTAGTTATTCACTTTCAGTTCATTGCAGAGAACATTACAAATGGGCATTTGTAAACAAAAAACAATAAAGTGACCGTGTAGGCGTGTAATATTGTGTGCGCACTGCGCTGCAATGAATGCATGCGTTGCACTGCAGACAGTGATGACTGACTCTGGGCTGCAAAACCATTATCAAAAACCATACTAACAAAAATAGGTATTAAAAGTATTTGTGAACAGATCACTAAGACATAAACCATTAATATAATAATAAAAAAAGGTACTGTAAAATAAATATTTTAGAATGAAATATATTATTATTTTGCACTTACTGAATAAAATATGTGTGCGACTGACTGTGCGAGTGACTGTGTGGCCTGCGCCGCCGCCAGCCTGAGCCAATATATTGTTGACACAAATGACAATGTATGCCCATCATTAATGATGGTTTTATGACTGTATGTCTTTGTCTTAGATTGATTAATTCACATCACACAACTTCATTGATACCTTTTTGTATGATTTTAGTTATGGTTTTGCTCATCACACTGCCCCACACATGCAATGCATGGCATCATGGCTGATTGCTATGCAGCCATGATGCCATGCATTGCATGTGTGGGGACGTGATGATAATGAGCAAAACCAAAATCATACAAAGGAATCAATGAAGTTGTGATGCGAATCAAATCAATCACTATAATAAGCCCTACATACACAAACTATAATTAATTGAATGGCATGGTCACTTTAACCGTTTCAACCCCAGAAGATTTTACCCCCTTCCTGACCAGAACACTTTTTGCGATTCGGCACTGCGTCGCTTTAACTGACAATTGTGCGGTCGCGCGACGTTGCACCCAAACAAAATTGACATCCTTTTTTTCCCACAAATAGAGCTTTCTTTTGGTGGTATTTGATCACCCCTGCAGTTTTATTTTTTGCGCTATAACCAGAAAAAGAGCAACGATTTTGAAAAAAACATAATATTTTTTACTTTTTGCTATAATAAATACCCCAAAAATATATATAAAAAATATTTTTTCCTTAGTTTAGGCCGGTATGTATTCTTCTACATATTTTTGGTAAAAAAAATCGCAATAAGCGTATATTGATTGGTTTCCGCAAAAGTTATAGCGTCTACAAAAGAGGGCATAGTTTTTCGGCATTTTTATTATAATTTTTTTTTTTTTACTAGTAATGGCGGCGATCTGCGATTTTTATCGGGACTGTGACATTATGGCGGACACGTCAGACAATTTTGACACATTTGTGGGACCCATCCCCCCTTCAGTTAGAACACAAACTAGGGAACACATTAACCCCTTGATTGCTCCCCTGTCATGTTAGTAACAGAGCAAAATCAGAACCAATTCAATCATACAGTTTGTAGTGTACATAGATTTTCAAAACAATGGGATAAAAGAGTATTCCTGAACTTTGTTTTATCTAATGGCTACTGTGAAATTGTGTGAATGCATCAATGCAGTGCATGTTATTTCAGCTTGCAGAGCTTGGATTCATTGAATGAGTTTACCAAAAATGAAATATTGCTGAATATACAGCCTCATGCTACATAACTAAGCTCCATTTCATGCTGAATAAACAAAATTATTAATGTATCTTAGAAAACATAGAAAACTATGTTTTGATAGATGTTTACTCCAAAAGCATTTTGTTAAAATAAATGTAATAAAAAAAAAAAATCAGATTTAAATTTAAAAAAAAATCTGGATTTTTTTTTTAATCATCAATTTGTATCATATATATATATATATATATATATATATATATATATATATATATATATATATATATATATATATATATATATATATATATATATATATATATTACTGTCAATGCTATATAATTCCTGTAGTATAATAATAATAATAATACTTTTTTTTTTCCTAATTCTGTTTTAGGTGTTTTTATTAATTCAGAGCGAGAAGATAAAAAATGATTATGTTTACCTGAGCTGGCTTGCCCGATGTTGTAAGTAGTCACCCTAACTTCCATTATACATCTCTGGAATGTTCTCTTTTACTCACTCATTCTATGAAAAATGACTGATGGGTATCGGTGCTGCTTCTAAGAGGTTGTATGCTAAGCAAAGCAAAGGGCAGAGCCCCATCCCTGCGTGGTTTAGCACAAGCTCAGGACTAGCAAGCAGTGAGCAAACTGTAGTAATGGAAGGTAACTTCCCAGAGAACATCTCAACTGTGGCAAAAGGCAAGGAATACAATAAGATATTCAAAAGAATGGAGGGAGCTGGGACCTCCCAATTAATTACCAGAGAAAATGATTTTATAGTGAATGCAAAAATTCAACTTTTCTAATAAATCACAGGTAGTAATATCCATAGCAGTCCCAAAAAAGGAGGGACAGGCAAACCATAAAAGCTCTGGCAAACTTCAAATATCTTATGCCCTGTACACATGGTCAAACATTGATCAGACATTCCGACAACAAAATCCATGGATTTTTTCAGACGGATGTTGGCTCAAACTTGTCTTGCATATACACGGTCGCACAAAGTTGTCGGAATTTCCAAACGCCAAGAACGCGATGACGTACACCACGTACATTGAGACTATAAAAGGGCAGTTCAGTACCAAGCGCGGCACCCTTTGGGCTCCTTTTGCTAATCTCGTGTTAGTAAAAGTTCCGTGAGAGACGATTCGTGCTTTTTCAGACTCGTGGTTTTCAGATCGTATTTCTGCTGTTCAGTTTGTGCTTGTGGGTTTGTATCTGGTCTTTAGTGCGTGCAGCAAGTTACCATTGACTTGTCATTGTGTTCTTGTCCGTTCGTTACTGATTTTCAGATCGCTCTTCACAGGCCTTGCTGTACTTCAGTGCGTTCTGTTACTTCATTCTGAGCAGCCGTCCGTTTTCTAGCCATGTTGCGTGTACATACTCATCGTAGAGTTCGTGCTGTTCAGGGGCTTGGTGTTGGGATCCTTACTTTGACACAAGCCCAGTCCATGAACAGGGTGAGGAGGAGTTCATGGACCAAGAATTGGTTGCTCTAGGGTGACCAATTCTGTCACATGCCTTTGCTCCGTGAGATCCGTGAGAATAATCCTGATGATTTCAGGAACTTTCTCCGGATGACGGACCCCGTATTTCACCGTTTGTTGTCTTTGCTGACCCCTTATATCAGCAGGCAGGATACCTGCATGAGGCAAGTCATTACTCCGGAGCAGAGGTTAGTCGCCACGTTGCGGTACTTGGCGATGGGGAGAAGCCTGCAGGACCTCAAGTTCTTGACAGGCATCTCCCCCCAGGCTCTGGGGATCATTATCCTGGAGCCCTGTTCTGCCATCATCCAGGTCCTGCAGAAGGAGTATATTAAGGTAAGATTTATCCTTTTACATCACTTTTTATTGTATTTAATGTTTGCTAATGTATTTTATTTCTTTCCTCATTCTCTAATTACCATGATTGTAATATGCTGTGAATGTCCCCTTTGTCCTCATGCATGCTGTATTTTTTTTACATTTTTTTGTCCTTCATACATATTTGCCTTCACTAACCTCCCCAGCATGCTCTCCTGGGCCTATATCCACCTCCTCTACTTAATTAACAATGTATTTTGTCAGCTCCATAGTAGTGCTTTACCCTAAATACCCCCTAAAATGTGTAAAATTGTGATTTGTGCTTTAAATTCTGGCAGAGTGCCAGAGGTTTTTTTTTGGGGTCCCAAAATCATTTGGAACCCTCCCTCCCCCCAACTGCTAACTCAGCTAATACCAATCCTCTATCCTCAATCCTCTCTCTGCTCACTTTGCCAAACCCATACACACTATACCCACCTCTTTTGTGGTCAGATTTATGGATGAATTCCCCAAAGCTTGTAGTGCAAGGGCCTGCCTGAATACTTTCAAATGGTAATGTTAAAAGTTTTTGTATCCTATTATTATCTTGAGAGGTAATAGCAGAATGTAAAAATGTGTACAGTGTGTATTTATATCTTTGTATTATGACACTTCTTACCTGTCCAGTGGGCTGCCAATAGTGTAAGTAAGGAGGGGCTGGCCAAAGTAATACACATTATTTAGGCATTCATCTCTCAATGAAGTGGAGAGGGTTACCTGGCCAAAATATCTCCCCCCTAACATTTTTAAAATAGCCCATGAGAGGGGAGGGGAGGAATCTGATAGGTGGACCTTTTTCTTTAAATACTCCCTAAAATAAATATTATACTGATGTTGGCCAAGAATGTTTGTCTAATCTGCTTTCCATGTTTATGTGCAAAATTATTAATTTATTTTTCTTGTTTGAATCCACAGTTTCCTTCCAACCCACAGGAATGGCAGACTGTGGCCTCCCACTTTGCCCAGCAGTGGGACTTTCCTAACTGCGTCAGGGCAATTGATGGGAAACACGTCCACATCGTCCCACCATCCAACTCGGGGTCATACTATTACAACTACAAGGGGTTCAATAGTATTGTGATGTTGGCGGTGGTGTTGGCTACTTACGAGTTCCTGTATATGGACAGATGTCAGATAGTGGAGTCATCTCCCACACGGAGTTGTACAAGTGTCTCCAGAATGGCAGCTTGGGCTTGCCACCTCCAGAAGACAATGAAGTCTGGGTTGCGAATGAAGTGCTTGCGCTGGGGGACCATCTTATGCGGCCATTCCCTATGAGGACCCTCACCCCGGACCAGAGGGTTTTTAATTACCGGCTGGCCAGAGCCAGAAGAGTGGTGGAGAACACGTTTGGAATAATGGCCAGCCGGTTCTGTCTATTACACCAATACACATGGCGGAATATACACTCAATCACATCATCCTGGCTTGCTGTGTTCTCCACAACTTTTTAAGGAGAAATTCTTGAAACTATGCTAGCTCAGTTGGGCCTGAAGCCGGAAATTAATATGAATGAACCAAACCTGACGACGCTTGAAGCTGGCCGTCCTGGATTGCCCCCCCCAGAGTGCCCGTGAGGTCCGTCTAAGATACATGGAATACTTTGCGGGTAGGGGGGCCATCGATATGCCAGACAATGTCTGAGACATTTTTTAAATAAAAATATATTTTAAACTGAACAAATATTTGCTTAGATTTACTGCTTGGCTTTCTTTTAGCCCACCGTGACTGAAATTTGGGGAGTCCTGAAAATGGCGTGATTGTGTAAAATTAGAAAGCACTGTTGGGAGTTATTTACTAAAGGAAAATACACTTTTCACTACAAGTGCACTTGAGACTGCACTGAAACTGCACCTGTAGTGCAAAGTGGATTTGCCTTTAGTAAATAACCCCCATTGTCACTGAAAACACCAACTTTACAACAAAAAATTCTTTTGAGCATTGAAAGAAGAAGCCACAAATTGTTGATTCTCAATCTTTTTTATCAAAGCACAATCACATGTGCATTTATAAAAGGTTTTTAAAACAAACCAACATGTTTGTTCTATAACAATTTTTTAGGTCACATTAATAAGTAGAAATTGCCTTTTAAGGTAAAACAGGCATGTTTAAAAGCAAAAAGAAATACACAACTCTGGAACTTACAAAGTTCAACTTTTTTAGAAAGTGAAGGCAATATCAGACACGAGTATTTATAAACTGTGTTTGATATTGCATTCAGTAGATGGGGTGAAGTCACCCCTGGAAAAGCCAAATTTTGAAGATGCACACAAATTGCCGAATGTCAACATGTGCTAGCTGCCATCATGGGGGATCAAGGTACGTGTTTTGTGGATGCAAACGCTTCCTCTCAGCTACTTTATTATTGAGGAAGGGGTTGCACCCACAAAACGCGTACATTGATCTCCCATGATGGCAGATAGCACATGTTGACACAGTGTGTGCATCTTCAAAATTTGGCTTTTCTATAATATGTCACAAAATTTTCACTAAATTGTCAGAAAAACAAAAACACAAAGCACAAATAAGTTAGGAATTTCTAGGGGTTTTAAATTCTCCCTAAAACATCAATGATGTTCTTCATTTTGTTTTGAACATCATTGATGTTTTGCTTGATGTTTTCCAAGTCCCTCTTACACCCCATTATCTCCCCGATCAGGATCTGGGCACTTTCACTGGTGAAATGACCTTCTTCCACAACATCACGATCACCTAAAAATATATAAAAAAAAATATGCAGGCATCCATCTCTTACCTGAGCCTGTGGTCGCAGACACTCACCTGTTGTGGTGACAATTTCCACCACGTCTCCCTCCTCCTCCTCTGGTTGGGTTTGGGGGATTTCCACTTCTTCATGGGGTGGGGGGTCTGTTGTCTCCTCTGATGAGTGGTGTCCTAGTCTTTTCTCCACTATGTAAAAAAAAATAGGTATACTTAGCACACAGATATTTGATGGCAGAAATAGGAATATGAAACATTGCTTGGAAGTGGGGTACAATTGTCTGTTTTGGCAGAGTTGCAAGATGAAGAAATATTTTTGTCCTTTGTCCAGCTTGAATACTTACCTGTTTTGTACAAGCTTCACAGATGGAGTCATCCCTATAGTATACACTGGAGCACCTGTGTGGGCCCCCTAATAAAAAGGGTGTTCTGGTGTCCCACACTAGTGCTCCAGCATTTTAAACTGTACAGCAATAAAGAAAAGCACATGGAGCAGCACGAACGTTCTAAAAATAACGAATAGGAATATAGCACAACTACTTACTTTTTTGCTGCACTCTCCTAATCCTTCTATACTGATCGTGCTCCCTGATTTTGAGGTCCGACCACCGCTTCCTCAGTTGATCCTTGGATCGCCGTACCCCAAAATTCCTGTGCAGACTCTTCACAACTTTAGTCATGATCTTGGCCTTTCTGACAACCTTCTGGTTGGGGTAAGGTCCATACTCCCCATCATAGTCGGCCTTCTTCAGTATGTGGACCATCTCCACCATCTCTACAAAGGCCATATTTGAGGCCTTAAATCATCTCCTCCGGGATTGTGATGTTTCTGGCTCCGTGCTTTTCTCCTCCTCCTCCTCATTGCTGTAATTAGCACGCACCTAGTGTGTCTCCGCCATGTGCTCTTCCCCACTGCGCCGAATGAGAAGGGGCGGGAAATAGACTAGAAAGAACGTCAGGGGTGGGCGGAGTTTAACGCATGCGCAGTGTATATAAAGCGTAATACGCGTGCGTCGTACGTACGATCTGTGAGCGGAGGAAGGAGTATAGGAAGTGCTGATCATGATAACGAAGGTAACATTTAAAACTTGGGCCTATACTGCTTGGAGATTGAGGCATATATTGGGACAAGATTAGGAGACTTTAGCCTGACATTAGTGTTTGTCTAATGTTGTGTATTGCAGATAAAATGGATGGCTTCAATGACCACAACTTCCTCCCCCTGTTCATAGACAAAATACAGGGAGCTGCCCTGTCTGTGGCAGGTGAAACACCCACAATATAATCATAAACAAAAGAGGCAGGCACTGCTGGAGAAACTGCTGGAGTTGGTGAAGCCGGTGGTCCCCACGGCAACCATCCCCTATTTAAAAGCCAAAATTGGTGGCCTGAGGAGCACTTATCTTAGGGAGCGCAAGAAGGTCCAGGATTCCCAGAGATCAGGAGCTGCAGCAGATGACATTTATGTCCCCAGGCTGTGGTACTATGAGAGACTGCGATTTCTGTCAGACCAGACTGAAGTCAGGGAATTCCTCTCAACCGTTCCTTCCACTCTTTCTTCCACCCTATCTTCCACCCCAGCTGAGGCTTCTGATGTCCAACCTGGGACTTCCAGCCAGGAAGAAGTGGAGGAGCCCAGCTTGAGCCAGGTATAGCATTCTTCTACAGATTTCTGGTCAATAAATAAATGTTTACTAGATGTTGTTATTGATCACTAATTGCTGATTTAATAAAGCGTTTTACATATCAATAGACAGTAGTGGGCAAAAATAATTGGGACAAGAATGAAAAATGCTGGGCTCAGAATGATCTTTTATATTTCTCAACATTTAATTTGCAACAATCATGAGATAAAAATTGTGTGTGATTGATGAAGAAAAAAAATAAAACTATGTCCCTTTTTCATACACAGGAAGACCTCAGCCAGGAGGAGGCTGTGGAATGTGGCACACAGGAGGAGGCTGTGGAATGTGGCACACAGAAGGAGGCGGGGGTAAGTGGCAGCCAGGAGGTGGCAGGGCCCAGTAGGAGCCTCACAGAATCGCAGGTTCCTCTCCTCCGCCTTCCAAACAAAAGACCCAGGAAGTGGAGTAACGTGGAGGATTCAGCACTCAGGCTGATTCAGGAGGCTTCTGCGTCTCTCAGAGCCACCCCCACTCGTGAAGAGGCCTTTGCCTCCATGGCTGCCACAAAACTGCAGGACATGCAGGAGGGCCAACGCCTCATGTGTGAGGAAATAATTTATAAAACATTAAATAAGGGGTTGAGGGGCGAAATCACACCCGATACCCACCTGAGTGAGTTGCATCATCATCATCCTCCTCCTGCCACAACTCCACCACCACAGACACAGCGTGAAAGGAAGAGTGGAAGGAAGACAAGAAAATGATGGCCTGGGTTCAGTCTGGTCTGACAAAAGATGCAGGCTCTTGTATGACCACAGCCTGGGGACATGTATGTCATCTGCTGCTGTTCATGATCTCTTGGACTTCTGGACCAGATTGTACTCCCTTATATATGGACTCCTCAGGCCACCAATTTTTCAGTAAAATAATTGATGTGTGCCCTGGGGGCCAAAGGCTTCACCAATTTCTGCAGTTTCTCCAGCGTTGTCTCCATCTTTCTTTGGTTAGGACCCCTTAATAAATTTTTGGTATGTTTTATTATACTCGCCTATGTGTGTTTTCCTTCAAGAAGGACATTTTGTTTGTGAGGAGGCAGGTACATTTCAAAACTACAATGTGAAATTAACAAGAGACACCAACACCAACCAATCTCCTTGAGATTAAATAATACAAGATAATGATGGTGTTGTGGTAACTTGACACACAAAACACACCCAAAACTATTCTGGAGTTAAAAAAAACACAAGATCAGGATAAAAAAACAAAAATTAATCTAAAAACATAAAAAAAAAATTATTTTCGGTAGATGTGACAAATAAACATATTATATTGATGAAATCACGATAAATAATAAAGAAAGAAGTTTGTGAGAAGTCTGTGTGAATATGAGCAGCAAAACAACTTCATTCTTCTAGCATTATAAAGAAGAAGAGAGTGCGCTGCATTAAACAATTTAAAACATTGCAGCGTGACGAAAGTGCTATATCCATTACGAACGCTAATTTTACCAGACCGAGCAGTTCCGTCTCGGAAATTTATTCTGAGCATGCGTTTTGTGCGTCGGAATTGTCCACACACGGTCGGAATTGACGCAAACGTATTTTGTTGTCGGAAAATTTTATAGCCTGCTCTCAAACTTTGTGTGTCGGAAATTCCGATGGAAAAAGTCCAATGGAGCCCGCACACGGTCGGAATTTGCGACAACAAGCTCCGATCGCACATTTTCCGTCAGAAAAACAGACCCTGTGTACAGGACATTCGTGTTTATCACACTGCTGCCTGCAGGACCTCACGTCTAATGCCACATACACACGACCGGACATTCCGGCAGAAAAAGTCTGACAGAATCATTCTGTCAGACATTCCGATCGTGTGTGGGCTTCATCGGACCTTTTCTTTAGAAAATTCTGATGGACCTAGAAATAGAACATGTTTCAAATCTTTCCGACGGACCCAATGCCTATTGAGAAAACCGTTCATCTGTATGCTAGTCCGACGGGCCAAAAACGCAAGGGCAGCTATTGGCTACTGGCTATTGAACGATCGGACTTTGGTGTGATCGTCTGTAGGCTTGTTCATTTCAGCGCAACTCCGTCGGAAAGTCCGTCGGAGTCTACTCTGATGGAAAGTCAGCTCGTGTGTATGCAGCATTAGACCCCTATTCACATGGGGTGATTATCTCTGTGTCTCATACAGGGCCATCTTTTACACCATGGGAATGCACAAGTCCTCCATTTTAGTCTATTGGGATATGTGGCTGCACAGACACAACCGCTGTGTCCCTATATGACCTGCACATGTGGGTCCCTGAATTAATTCTGTGGGCATTTGTGGACCCGCACCTGCATGTCATATAGGGACACAGAAGCTGTGTCCAGGAAGCAGCATGTCCCAATAGAATAAAATAGGTTGCTAGTACAGGGATGCACGCAGCACCTGTGCATTCCTGTGTCGGTAAAAGGCAGCCTGCACGGAACAAATTGCCCCGTGTAAATGGGGCCTAATGCTAAAATTAAGCCACGTCCAGATAAACGATAAAACTTGAAGACTGAGACCTGGTGCCAAAAAGCCCTAACTTGTTAGGTGAATCAGCGGAGAGATGATTGCACTGGCAACCAGGAATCCTCTGTAATGACTGTCTGAAATAAAAAACAGAGTCTTTTTTTCCACATCTTAGGTGTGTAGTGCAATCTAGGGTGATGGACAGAAAGATGGAAGCACAATGTTCTCATTGTGATAGAAAGAGGAAACAATCTTGGGCAAAAAAGATTCCTCGGTCTCAGCAGTGTGTCAGGGCTGGGCCCAGCCCTTCCTTCTCTGAGCTGGCCACTCAGCTGTCGGCTAATTGCCAGCTTCTATCTATCCACATTGACTCATCTGTTGAGGATCCTGCTCGTCGGTCCTTCCTACTTAAGCCATCCAATCCAGATGATCTCTGCCTTCGCCTTGGTCACATCTTTAGAGACGCTCTCCTGTGTTCCTGTTAAAGACTTGCTTGGCTGACATTCCTTCTGGCTCCAGATCCTGCTTGCTGTTCTTCTATGCTGTTCTCTGGCTGCCCAATGTTTTGGCTTCTCTGACTATTCGTTCCGGTTCCTGAACTCTGGCTATGTTTTGACTACATTTACTCTGTTTACCTTTTTTTATTATTATTAAACAAGTGTGATTTAACTGTACTTTTGTCTCAGTCTGATAAATGGTTTCTGACAATAGGCGAAGGCCATTAATTCAGAAGATGCAGTCAATCCACTTGCTGGTAATATTTTTTCCAGATTGGATGAGCAGGATCGCGTCATGTATCAGTTTGCTAAGGCGTTACAAATGTTCCTGAGTCGCACAGCTCACCTGGAATCTCCCACTGTGGCTGCTCCAGTATAACCTGTGTTGCAGGCCATCCCTGCTGCTGCTCCACTCTCTGTGCAGGCACCCACCTCGATTATTACCTCTATAAGAGGTATGTCTGGTTCCCCAGCAATTTGGGGGCAATCCAGTCCAATGCAGAGGGTTTCTCAACCAGGTTGAGATATACTTTGAGATGCTGCCCCAGGTGTTTCCCACGGACAGAAGCAAAGTAGGTTTTGTGATATCTTTGCTTTCTGAGAGAGCCTTGACCTGGGCAAACCCTCTATGGGAGATGCAAAAACCTGTTGTTTTGAGTTACCCTGAGTTTGTGGCTTCTTTTAAAAGGGTATTTGACATTCCTGCAGGCTCCGCTTCTGCTGCCAAGTGCCTCATGTCCATCAAACAGAGTATGAAAACTGTTGCCGATTACGCAATTGAATTCCGTACTCTGGCAGCAGAGGTTGCTTGGAACAATGAGGCCCTCGTGGCTGTTTTTTCTCTTGGATACCATCAAGGATGAGATAGCAGCCCTAGATATACCCACTGAGCTGGAGAAGTTGATCACGTTTACCATCCTCATTGACTCCAGACTCAGAGAAAGACTCTTTTAAGGAGCGCTTACGGGAGCCTCCTGTACATTTGTCTCTGAGCTTTGCAGTCCCACCCTTGCCTCCCTCACCTCTCATGTCTCCTGGTACCGAGTTGGTCAGTGAAGGTGAACCCATGCACTTGGGTTTCACGCGTCTCTCTGCAGATGAGAGAACCTTTAGGAGGAAGGAGAGATTGTGCCTTTATTGTGGCCAGGTAGGTCACTTTTTGAAGTCTTGTCCTACCCATCCAGGGAAAGCCCAAACCTTGAGGTCCTGTCACGGACAGACCTTAGGTGGCGTTGTTTCGTCCCCAGTTATCCAGAAGGATAAGCCCCTGGTTTCGGTTACCCTTTCTTGGGCTGAGTCGTCCATCGAGACAGAGGCTCTAATTGACTGCGGAGCTGCAGGCCTGTTCATTGATGCTGCCTTTGTATCAAAGCCCTCGATTCTACTGCAGCTGCATGACACTCCACTTGCCATTGAGGCTCTTGACGGGAGACCTCTACAGCCTGCCCATGTGACTCATGAGACTGTTCCGTTGTCCATGGCCATAGGGGGCTCTTCACCATGAGATAATCCAATTCCAAGTTATTTCCTAAGTTTCCGCTGGTTTCATAGTTAGTCAGGTTGAAAAAAGACACAAGTCCATCCAATTCAACCATAGAAAAAATAAATAAATAAAATAAAAAATATCGTACAATCCAATACACCCATTTCTATACTCACAATTGATCCAGAGGAAGGCAAAAAAACCCCAGCGGAGCATGCTCCAATTTGCTGCAGCAGAGGAAAAAATTCCTTCCTGATCCCCCAAGAGGCAATCAGATTTTCCCTGGTTCAACTTTACTTATAAATGTTAGTACCCAGTTATATTATGTACATTTAGGAAAGTATCCAGGCCGTTCTTAAAGCAATCTACTGAGCTGGACAGAACCACCTCTGACGGGAGTCTATTCCACAATTTCACAGCTCTTACTGTAAAGAAACCTTTCCATATTTGGAGATGAAATCTCTTTTCCTCTAGACGTAAAGAGTGCCCCTGTGTCCTCTGTGTTGACCATAAAGAGAATAACTCAACACTAAGTTCACTATATAGACCCCTTATATATTTGAACTTGTTGATCATATCCCCCCTTTTTCTCCTCCTCTCAAGAGGGAATAAATTCAGTTCCTCTAATCTTTCCTCATAGCTGAGCTCCTCCATGCCTCTTATCAGTTTGGTTGCCCTTCTCTGCACTTTCTCCAGTTCCCCGATATCCTTTTTGAGAACTGGGGCCCAAAACTGAACTGCATATTCCAGATGAGGTCTTACTAATGATTTGAACAGGGGCACAATTATATCTCTCTCTCTCTGGAGTCCATACCTCTCTTAATACAAGAAAAGACTTTGCTCGCTTTGGAAACCGCAACTTGGCATTGCATGTTATTATTGAGCTTATGATCTACCGAAAACCCCAGATCCTTCTCCACTATGGATTCCCCCAGTTGTACTCCCCCTAGCATGTATAATGCATGCATATTCTTAGCCCCCAAATGCATAACTTTACATTTCTCAACATTAAACCTCATCTGCTACATAGTCGCCCAATTAGACAGTGCATTGAGGTTGGCTTGTAAATTGGAGACATCCTATAAGGACGTTATTCCACTGCATAACTTGGTGTCATCTGCAAAGACAGATGTTACTTTTGATCCCAGGCCCAATAACATTTATAAAGATATTAAAAAGTAAGGGTCCCAGCACTGAACCTTGGGGTACACCACTGATAACCTTAGACCATTCAGAGTAAGAATCATTAACCACTACTCTCTGAATTCTGTCTTTTAGCCAGTTTTCTATCCATTTACAAACTGATATTTCCAAGCCTTACACATGAGCCGTGTGTGCGGAACTGTATCGAACGCTTTTGCAAAATCCAAGTATACCACGTCCACAGCCACCCCTCTGTCCAAGGTTTTACTTGCCTCTTCATAAAAAGAAATCAGGTTTGTCTGACAACTTCTGTCTTTTATGAATCCATGCTGTCTGTTGCTTAAAATGTTTTTTTCCAGCAATAACTCGTCTGTGACCTTTTAATAAATGCTCCAGTATCTTCCCGACTGTAGAAGTTAAACTAACAGGTCTATAGTTACTTGGTAAAGACTTTGATCCCTTTTTAATCATAGGCACCACGTTCGTCCTGCGCCAATCCAGTGGTACTATTCCCGTTATTAATGAGTCCCTAAAAATTCGATACAATGGCTTTGAAATTACAGAGCTCAATTCTTTTAGGATCCATGGGTGGATGCCATCAGGTCCAGGTGCTTTATCCACCTTTATTCTGTCTAAATATTTCTGGACCATATCACTTTTGAGCCATTGTGGATCATTCAGGGCTGTGTCAATACCACCCCCATTATGGACATGAGCTCCCCCATGCTCTTTTGTATACACAGAGCTGAAGAAGCCTTTTAAACTTATTGCCCATGGGAATATACTTTGCAATGAGGTCCCAAACAGTCTTTTTGAAGAATTCTCATTTCTGTTCTGTGTTTATCAATGCAGATATTCCCTCCCAGTCTAAATCCTGGAGAGCAGCCCTCATTCTTGGAAAATTTGCTCTCTTGAAGTTGTGTTTTTATCTTTCCCATATGCATTTCTTGTTTACAGCTAACATCAAATGAAATCATGTTATGATCACTGCTACCCAGGTGTTCCTTTATCTGAACATTAGTAATAAGCTCTGCATGGTTTGAGATTACCAGGTCCAACAGAGCTTCATTCCTAGTTGGGGCCTCAATAAACTGGACCATAAAATTCTTGTAATAGGTTTATAAATTTTTGCCCTTTAACTGTCCCAGCAGTGCCATTACTCCAGTCAATTTCTGGGTAGTTAAAATCCCCCATTATTATCACCGTCCCAGCCCTTAAAGCCCTTTCCATCTGTGCAAGGAGCTGAGTCTCCACCTCCTCGTTAACATTGGGTGGTCTATAGCAAACTCCAATGATTAACTTTGAACTACGCACATCTATATGCAGTTCCACCCATAATGCTTCAGACTCATCACACTCTCCATCAACCAGGTCCTCTTTCACACTTGCTTTGAGATCACTTCTCACATAGAGACAGACCCCGCCATCTTTCCTTTTTACCCTGTCTCTCCGAAAGAGTGCATAGCCAGGAATATTAATAGCCCAGTCGTGAGGATTGAAGCCAAGTTTCAGCAATACCAATTATATCATAGCTCTCCTCATGCACCAGAGCTTCCAACTCAACTATTTTGCTTGGCAGACTTCTGGCATTGGTGAACAAACACTTTAATGCATTATTACATTTGGTGATTTTCATATCATTTTTAGTAGTACAAATGGCACTATAGTTTCCAATGGCTGTTTGCAACATGGGAACTTTCTTATCACATGCCATAACCCTCCCCCCATCTATCCCCATTCCACCCTTCATTAATGTCTGACTCCTAACTGACCTGGTTATTGGTTATCCTTGTTTACAGAGGCACAACCCCTCTTTTGATTGGCTCCGTGCTGCGGTTCTCTCCTGGTCGCTACAATGCAGTAAGACGTGCTTCCAGAAGGGTAGCCAAGGTCCTGTGCACCTGTTCACTCTCCTCCCTGCCGGAGGAGTACCGCGATTTTAGCAATGTCTTTGACAAAGGTCAAGCCGGTAGTTTGCCTCCACACCCGTCGCATGATTGCGCAATTGACCTTCAACCTGGTGCCATACCCCCTCGTGGCCGGGTTTACCCTTTGTCGGTCTTGGAGGATAAGGCCATGGAGGAATATGTTGCAGGCGCACTTTCTTGACCTTTTATCCGCAAATCCTCGTCTCCTGCTGGTGCTGGTTTCTTCTTTGTGAAGAAAAAGAGTGGTGAACCGAGACCTTATATTGATTATAGGGGTCTCAATCGTTTCAGGGTTAAGAATGCCTATCCGATTCCGTTGATTACGGAGTTATTTGACCGCCTGAAGGGAGCAACGGTTTTCACAAAGCTTGATTTGAGAGGGGCATACAATCTCCTGAGGATTAAGGAGGGCGATGAACGATACTGTCTCCTGGCCTTACTTATTTTATATTCTCCAACGTTGGGGCTTCGGCCCACATTTTCTGGGGTGGGTCAATGCTCTGTACAATCAACCACAAGCATATGTGCATTACTCAGGCTTCCGCTCAGACCCCTTTCCCATTTCACGAGGAACTAGACAAGGTTGTCCCTTATCCCCCATTTTGTTTGCACTCGCGATCGAACCTTTAGCTGCCCTGATAAGGAGTAACCCTGATATTCGGGGCTTGGAGATTGCTTCTACCTCACATAAACTTTGCCTTTTTGCCGATGATGCTCTTATGTTCATCACATCTCCCCATACTACCATCCCGATCCTTTTGCACACTCTAGATAGATTTGCCAGGGTCTCGGGGCTCGAAATCAACCAAACCAAATCGAGGGCTCTCAATGTGTCTTTGCCGCAAGCTGATTTAGAAATGATACGTCAAAATTTTCCTTTTCAATGGTCTACCACATCTATTCCCTATTTAGGGATTAAGCTGACAAGTGACCCATCCCACTTGTTCCAATACAATTACCTCCCAATGCTTACTCAACTAACTTCCCTTCTTAACCTTTGGTTGCCCTTGTGTATCTCCTGGCTCGGCCGCATTGCGGCTGTTAAGATGTCTTTGCTTCCGAAGTTATTATACCTATACAGAGTCCTCCCTGTCACAGTCCCTTCATATTATCATAGGATCATACAAAGTAAAGTTTTTAAATTTATCTGGGGATCTAAAAGACCCAGAGTTGCTAGATCCGTCCTTCTTCGTAACAAGTCTAATGGAGGCCTTGGCATCCCAAACTTTCAACATTATTACCAGGCTGCAAGGCTGGCCCAGACGGCTCTCTACCACTCGAAATGCCACTCTGGGTTAGCCTTGAAGCTATTGACTCATTTCCGCTTACTATAACTAATCTGCTATGGCTTTCCCCAGCATCTCGAGGCCCCATATCTAACCCAATCACACAACACACTCTCAGACTTTGGGATAAACTGAAAACACCCTTCCAACTGATTTCCCCACACTCCCCCCTCTTGTCATTTCTAGGTCACCCACAATTCTACCCAGCCTATACTGAACCTTTATCATTTCAGTTCTGGGAGCGTGCGGGCCTGACTCGCATATGTGATATAGTCAATACTGACGCTATTAAATCATTTGCCAGTATCCAAGCACAAACACAGCTCCCCAGTAAAGAATGCTTCCGTTATCTCCAAATTGCGCACTTTACTCAATCAACAATAAAATCTCTCACTGGATTGGATACTATGACAGAGTACGAGGCTATGTGTGACTCGGACCCGCACGCTCCAGGCGCTATCTCCCGTCTCTACGCCCACCTCACTACACCATCCTCGCGTCTACCCGCGTATGCACAGAGATGGTCAAATGACCTAGACATTAATATTGAAGCGGAGGATTGGGCGACTATCTGGACCAACACAAAAAATGCTTCCCAGAACGTGATTGCCTCAGAGGCAAATTACAAGGTGTTGATGCGGTGGTATCTAGTCCCGGCTAGAATTGCTAAATTCTTGCCTGAATTTTCCCCAAACTGTTTCAGGGGATGTAGCGACAGAGGTACTCATCTGCACATCTGGTGGACTTGTCCACTGGCGCAACGCTTCTGGGAAACTATATTCCAAATGGCGTCCACCCTTCACCGAGTCACCCTAAAACCCAGCCCAACGATAGCCCTGCTCAATTTAATTCCCCAGGACTACACAAGAGCACAGCTTCGCCTCCTTCTCCAGCTGTTCACCGCAGCTAAGCAAACAATCGCTAAGGCTTGGAAAACACCCAAGCTCAGTACAACCGAAACTAAAAATCGGGTCACACAAGCAATGGTTCATAGCAAGATTGAGGCGAAAATTTTGGATAAGGTCCCCCACCATGTCAGAATCTGGCAACCATGGATAGATCACTTCCTGCCAGCTGGTATTGATGAACATTTGTTGGGACTCTAAATCTATTTGGTCCTTAACCTGAGACGGTGATGCCACACCTCTGCCCGTGCGACCTGGCCAACCCATACCCCCCCTTGCTCCTCTTTTTTCTATCTATTCTTTCTCTTTCCTTCCCCCCCTTTTTTCTCTTCTCTATTTCTCCCTTCTTCTACCATTAATACCTATTGGTATTGTACTCGGTCTTATACAATGGTCCTGGTGGCTCCCACGTCTGTTTTCTAGGGAGTGACTCGGAACCTTTACATTTAATACTTATTTGGGGGACCCGGTTCCCTCTAAAACTTCTAGTTATTCAATCTTATTCGTTTATACTTGCGATTTGACTGAGTATTCACTTGTTGGTATAATCCTTTATATGCCATGTTGTTAATGATGTTATCTATGTCAATGAAAAGCACTGTCTTATGCTACCTGGCTATCCTTATTGTAATGTATGGAACAGTTGCTTGTTAATTACCAATAAAATATTTGAAAAGAAGGAGGGCGATGAGTGGAAAACTGCATTTAATACCAGAACAGGCCATTATGAGTACCTCGTAATGCCTTTTAGCCTTTGTAACGCCCTGGAAGTTTTCCAGGAATTTATTAACTATGTCCTCCGAGATTTGTTGCAGTTGTGTGGTGGTTTATCTAAAACGATATCCTCAAATTTTCCAAGTCCCTGAGGAGCCACCACACAGATGTATGTCGTGTGCTTCAGAAACTGAGAGAACAATCTCTATTGTAAATTGTAGAAGTGTGACTTCCATCGTGAACAGGTTAAATTCCTGGGTTATGTAATTTCCACTGCTGGTTTTTCGATGGACCCAGAGAAACTTTCAGCAGTCCTAGAGTGGCCTTGACCCGTGGGTTTATGTCCTCTGCAGCGTTTTCTTGGCTTTGCCAACTATTTTCGAAAGTTTATTCGTAACTTCTCGTCTCTGTTTAAGCCCTTGAATGATATGACCAGAAAGCACAGTAACCCACAGAGTTGGTCTCCTTAGTCTATTAAGGCCTTTGAGAGTGTCAAAGCTGCCTTTGTTTCTGCTCCTGTATTGGCACATGATTCTACGTTACCTTTTATCCTTGAGGTTGATGCTTCTGAGACTGGAGTTGGCGCCCTTCTGTCTCAACGTCCTACCTCTGAGAGCGCCATGCATCCTTGTGGCTACTTTTTCAAGAAATTGTCACAGGCGGAGTGCAAGTACAAGATTGGTGACAGAAAGCTGTTGGTGATCATTTTAGCCCTGAAAGAATGGAGACATCTCAAAGGTACCACTGTGCCGGTTCTCATTCTTACTGACCATAAGAATCTCACATTCCTGTCTGAGGCTAAACGCCTCTCTCTCAGAAGGGCGCGATGGGCTCTTTTCTTGTCAAGTTTCAATTACATTCTCATTCTTATTCGGTACTAAGAATGTAAGGGCTGACACTTTGTCACGACAATTTTCCTCCACTTCCAAGATAGTCGGTTCTGGTTCCTGTGATTCCTCCTGATCGTATTCTGGCTACAGTTCGCACCAGTCTCACTTCTCCTTTGAGTGACAAAATTCTTGCTGCTAAGGTCCATGCTCCTCCTGAGAAACCTTGTGACCGCTGCTTTGTCCCAGAGAGTCCCTGTACATGCTGTGCTCCAGACTTACCATTCTCCCAAGGCTGCTGGCGAACCTGAGAAGAATCAACTCTTTTGGGTCATTTCCCAACAATTCTGGTGGTCTAGTCTATGGGCTGATGTAACCGCCTTCGTAGCTGCCTGTTCTGTGTGTGCTCAGAGTAAGACTCCACGACACCTTCCAGTGGGTCTCCTACAACCCATACCCAATGGAGAGAGGCCCTGGACCCACCTGTCTATGGATTTCATTGTGGAGTTACCCAAATCCCAGGGCAACACAGTTATCCTTATTGTGGCTGACCGGTTCTCGAAAATGTCTCATCGTATTCCACTTAAGAAGTTGCACACTTCTAAGGAACTGGCCTCCATTTTTGCTCAGGAGATCTTTCGCTTACATGGGCTATGCAAGGTGATTGTCAAGGACAAGTTTTTCCCCCGGTTCTGGCGAGCCTTTTGTGCACAGTTGGGAATTCAGCTTGCTTTCTCCTCTGCATATCACCCGCAGTCTAATGCGGCCGCAGAACGAGCCAATCAGTCCTTGGCGCAATTCCTACGTTGCTATATTTCTGACCATCATAACAACTGGTCAGACCCCTTACCATGGGCAGTTTGCTCACAATAGTGCCTTGAATTCTGCTTCCCGATTGTCCCCATTTATGGCAAACTATGGTTTCCAAACTTCCATGTTGCCTGACTCTTATGTTCTGCAGAGTCTTCTTGTGGTAGAGGAGCATCTCTGTGGTCTTCGTTCCACTTGGGCACAAGTCCAGGAGGCTTTGCGACATTCTAGTGATAGGTACAGACTCCATGCTGACTGCAGACACCTGCCTGCACCTTCCTACCAGGGTGGGGACAGGGTCTGGCTGTCATCTCGCAACCTCCGAGTTTGTGTTCCCTCTCTGAATTTCGCACCTTGGTTTATTGGGCCTTTCCATATTCTTCACAGGATTAACCCAGTGGCTTACACATTAGACCTTCCTTTTAATATGCGTATCTCAAGTGTATTTCATGTCTCCTTATTAAAACCTTTGGTCTGCAACCGCTTTACCACCTCGGTGCCACATCCTCACCCTGTTTAGGTTGAGAACCATGAGGAGTATGAAGTACAGTCCATTGTTGACTCTCATGGGTTCCATGGGCGAATACAGTACCTGGTGCATTGTAAAGGGTACAGTCCGGAGGAACGCTCTTGGGTCCCATCCTCAGATGTACATGTCCCTGTTCTCCTCCATGTTTTCCATAGATGTTTTCCCCTCAAACCCGGTTGTCCTCCGAGGGAGATGGGTCGTTGAGGAGGGGGTACTGTCAGGGCTGGGCCCAGCCCTTCCTTCTCTGAGCTGGCTACTCAGCTGTCGGCTAATTGCCAGCTCCTATCTATCCACAGTGACTCATCTGTTGAGGATCCTGCTCGTCGGTCCTTCCTACTTAAGCCATCCAGTCCAGATGATCTCTGCCTTCGCCTTGGTCACATCTTTAGAGACACTCTCCTATGTTCCTCTTAAAGACTTGCTTGGCTGACACTCCTTCTGGCTCCAGATCCTGCTTGCTGTTCTACTACGCTGTTCCCTGGCTCCCTGATGTTTTGGCTTGTCTGACTATCTGTTCCAGTTCCTGAACTCTGGCTATGTTTTGACTATGTTTACTCTGTGTACCTTTTTATTATTATTATTAAACAAGTGTGATTTAACTGTACTTCTGTTTGTCTGATTCATGGTTTCTGACACAGTGCCAGACAAGGTCATCCAGAGCCCAGGGCAAAAATGCTTAACTGCGCCCCCCTGCTTTGTGATGTGTTTCCACAGTCATCCTACCCACTCCCAATTGTCATACTCATGTACAGATTGCAGGGGTCAGGAGTGTTTAACCTACAAAATTAGGGGATCTACAGTGGGTAGTCTACAGAGTGCAGAGGTTAGCTTGGGTAACTGACAGTGTTAGGGTGTTCTTCCCCCTTGAATACCTGAGACAACACAGTTCCTACCGCAACATTTGATGCATCAGTCTGAACCACAAATTCACTTGAAAAGTCAGGCAAGTACATCACTGACTGACTACATAAGGCCTGTTTTAAGTTCTCAAAAGCTGCTTCTGCTTTGGAGGTCCATTTGATCATGATGGACTCCTTCCCTTTTGTCAAATTGATCAGGGGAGCAGCCTGTGAGGCAAAATGGGGAAAGTGGCGATAATAGCCAGCAATTCCTAAAAATGCTGAAACATGCTTCTCGTTGGTAAGGTGTGGCCAACTCTGAATAGCCTCAAGTTTGTTTACTTGGGGCTTTATTAGATCTCTCCCAATGGTATATCCGAGATACTTTCCGTCTTTATTAACCACCTCCCTCAGCATTTATTTTAACGTTTTGTTAAATCTTTCAACCAGCCCATCTGTTTGAGGGTGATACACTAAGTACGTAATTGGGTCACTTTAAGAAGTTTGCAAAGCTCTTTGGTTACTCTAGACATAAACAGGGTGCCCTGGTCAGTACTTCTTTAGGGATGCCCACACAGCTGAAACCCTGAAATAGCTATTTGGCAAAGGTTTTGGCAGAGGTTTTTCGGAGAGGATTCACTTCTGGGTAATGGGTGGCATAGTCCATTATCACCAAGATGTGCTGGTGCCCTCTAGCGGACTTCAGCAAGGAGCCAACCAAATACATGGTGATCCTCTCAAAAGGGACCTCGATAATAAGCAGGGGTACCAAAGGGTTGCTGAAATGGGGCATGGGTGCAGAAATCTGACACACTGAACAGGAGGAACAGTACATTTCCACTTCCTTAGTGATCCCTGGCCAATAGAATATCTGTGTAATTCTTTCCCAGGTCTTTTCAGCTCCTAAATGTCCCCAAGAATGTGCCCATGGGCCAGTTCTAAGACCAACTTGCGGTAAGGTTTGGCACCACCAGTTGCTCAATGGTGTATAACTGGTCCCTATCCATGATGAAGTACGGGAGGGTGATCCTCTCCTCAGGGTAACTAATTCCCCATCTATTTTCACTACATTCTCCTGGGTCCTTGGTAATGTGAGATCCTTCAATTGTTCAGTGGCAAAATTTTCTCTGTGATCATCAAACACTACAGGCCGCTGTTCCTCTTCTGAGGTTGCAGGCTCTTCCCTAGGCCCTGTTGTTTCCCCTGCTAATACTGACTAGGTAAACTCAGGAGAATCCTTGCACTTACAGAATTCCCTAGGAGTACCTTCAGGCTCTGAAGAACCACTTAATTGTGAATCTGGGCAATCCCAGAGCTCCCAGATTTTTGGGAAATCCCTTCCCACAATGGCATCATGTGGTAGTTGGGGAATCAAACCCATCTGATGACACAGGTTACTGAGGGAGGTTTCAAAGGACATAGTGGTCACTGGATACTCTTGAGTGTCCCCATGTACACAAATGACCGCCATTTTCGTAGGGTGCAAGGTTTTTCCCACCATCACTTCAGTTATTACCAAGGTAACCAGGCTACCTGAATCCAACAATACAACCACATTTTTACCATGTATACACATTTTGCATAAAGTGCATTGGTTCATTAGTAGCTGGACAAACTGCCGCTACATGTCCCTCTTCCCGACAGTGGTAACAAATTAACTTTCTAGTCACCTCCTATGGGATTGGTCTTCCAGGCCGTTTTTGCCAGACATTAGAGGCAGTCCCAAAAATACCCTTTTTTCACTCTCTCCACCCCCCATCTCTTGGTGCAGTCTTACCCATAGCTGGGGATGGTCTGGTCTTTGGGTGGAAAGCCCGTGAGTCTTTGAGGGAAAACGTCAGATTCTCGGTCGCTAAGTACCTTTCCACAAGGTCCACAAGTTTGTCCACTGTTTCCGGATCTCCATGGCTCACCCGTTTCTGCAAGGTAGTAGGGAGAGACCTTAGAAATTTGTCCATGACCATCCGCTGCACAATTTTTGGTCCAGACAGAGTTTCTGGCTGCAGCCATTTTCCTGGTTAGGTTGATAAGGTCATGTATTTTTGACCGGGGTGGCTTTCCCAGCCGATAACTCCAATCGTGGACATGCTGAGCACGGACAGCCAGGGTTACACCCAGTCATGCTAATATTTCCATTTTCAAATGATCATAGTTCTTTGCATACGCAGGCTCCAAGTCAAAATAAGCCTTTCGGGATTCTCCAGATAGTAAGGGGGGAGCACTATTCCAACCCACTGTTCTTTAGGACAAATTTTATTTTTCCGCTGTCTTTTTAAAGGTGGTCAGAAACATCTCAGGGTCATCATCTGCAGTCATCTTTGGCAACAGGTGGCTTACCCAAAAAGACGGTATGTTACCAGAATCATTCCCAGCCTCAGTCTGCTGTGTTTGCTGAAACTGTTTTATGATGGCCTCTATTTGTTGTTGGTGATTGTTCCTGCTGTTCCAGTGCTTTCTTTTGAATTGCAAGTCTCTGTTGGTATGCCTCTTGTTGGGCTGCAAGGCTCTGTTGCAAAGTTTCATTTGTCTGCTGTTGGTTTGCATTTGCCAGAGCAAGCTGTCTCAGTAGCTTCTCCATGTTGGCCTTCACCTGCCCTGCAATACCTCCACCATATGTAAGGGATTAGCTCAGTAGCGGGGTGTGCAGGACCCCCTGGATGGGTCACAGCACAGTGAAGTAGGCACGGACAGACAGCAGGATCTTTGTGAAAACTAAACAGTGGTTTATTTACAGATATAAAAAGAGGCTTTTAGTTACACAGACTTGATCTTACCACTCAGAGGTATTACTGCTCTCCAGTTTGCCATGCACATAGATCTGATTCCAGGGTAGAGCCCTTCACAAATCATCCTGGGAGTTTTATAGAGCCCTGAGTGCTTTATCTGTTACACCTGAGCGTGTTAACCTTCATTGAGCCCAAACAGGCTCACTACACAGCACAAACACAAAAGCAATCAGTATACTGCATGAACCTGAATTGTGCGGGCGGCACAGTGGTGCAGTGGTTAGCACTCTCGCCTAGCAGTAAAAAAGGGTCGCTGGTTCGAATCCCAACCACGACACTACCTGCCTGGAGTTTGCATGTTCTCCCTGTGCCTGCGTGGGTTTCCTCCGGGTACTCCGGTTTCCTCCCACACTCCAAAGACATGCTGGTAGGTTAATTGGCTTCTGTCCAAAATTGGCCCTAGTATATGAATGGGGACCTTGGATTGAGGGTAGGGATTGATGTGAGTGTGCGATGTTCAGGGTTAGGGACAAGGGTCAGGGTTGTAGACCCACACTCACTCAGGTTGAACTGGATGGACTGGTGTCTTTATTCAACCTTACTAACTATGTAACTATGTAACCTGGGACAAATATATCACCCATCCTGGACACAACCCATAGATTTTCCTGGCTTCCTGTCACAATACATACAAAGAAACCAAAACAAATAAGTTCAGAAATTAAGTTATGTGTAATAAAATGGAATGACACAGGGTAAAAAATTTGAACACAAGAAGAAAGGGAGTTGCAAATAGGCATGGAAAGCCAAGACACCAGCTGAAAACTATCAGTAATTGGAAAGCAATCCTGCCCTTGTTAGTGCAAATTAATATCAGTTGGTTCAACCTCAACTGATGGCCTTTAAAAAGGTGTCTCATTACCAAGGTGTCACACAAGAAACCTCTTATGATGGGTAAAAGCAAAGAACTCTCTCAAGACCTTCACAACCTCTTTTCTTTATCGTACATCACGGGACACAGAGCCATAGTAGTTACTATGTGGTTATAGGCCACCTTCAGGTGATGGACACTGGCACACCCTAAGACAGGAATTCCACTATATAAGCCCTCCCACTACTGGAAGTACCTCAGTTTTTTGCCAGTGTCTTAGGTGTTGGTCACGAGTAAAGATGTGCTATGCTGAGCTCCACTGGAATATTCCTTGCTGGGGCAGGCTATGCGACCAGGTCCATTCAAAGTGTCTTTTTAGGCTGAATTGAATGGTACCCGGGCCTCGTGGTGGAAGAAACGAGGTTTAGCCCGTAATTTTTCTCTTTTTAGAGAGCTGGACCCCGGGATCCAGTACTTTGTTTTTTTTCAGCCATAAAGTTTTCCTGGCGAGGTGCTTTATGGGTCCAGGAGTGTGGATCCCCCGATAAAAAGGGGCCCCAGTTCCTGAAGGTTTTTTTACAGAGCCCACCGTGAGGGGTAAAGATTGGGTCTGATTGGTTTTACCACAGAATCCCTGCGGCAGGAAAGGTAAGTGGAGTTTTCTAAGGAATTTTAAATTCTCTTATGAATTGTCTCCTATAAAAATAAATGTTGTCATCCCAAAAATCATCACTGGGGGCTGTATAGAGCATGTACCTTGTCATGCTTTCCTCAGATCACTCTGTCTCAGCAGAAACGGCAGACTTCCCTCCGGCTAGCAGTGCCAGGCCTCCGGTAACATGTTGGGGGGGATTTTTTTCCAAAAACACCCCCCACCTGGACAGAAGCTCTCCCCCTCTCCCTGGATTGAGGGGGGAGGCAGAACGATCAGCGGATGCCGCTCCGTTCCTCACTGCCTCCTGCGCATAGGTTTTGTCTGCTCTCCTCCTCACCCCCCCACACACACACAGAGGCCTGCGCTCGCGTGGGGAAACACTTTTTTGAAAAGAGGAGGAGGGGGGCGCAGTGGGAATATGGAGGGGGCGTTGTTCAGCGTCCACACTTAAAAAGCTCCATTCTGCTGACTTCAAGCTGTCGGAGGGATACGAGCAAAAAGGGGGCATGTAAGTGGTGATACAGGCATTCCCTTGGCACATTTACTAAAGCACCAGGCTGAGCACTAATAGCAGCAGTTGCTGGACTATTTGCTCAAGCAGTGGGTGCAATTTCTTCTGGTAGTACCTCTGCATTTGTGCATCGGGCTATGGTCAAAAGGGGGAGGTAGAATCACCCCAAAAAAGGACTCAAAAGGGATGCCCAAGCTCTAAAAAGCCCTATCTTATCTCTACGATGGCATCCTCCCCTGAGCGATCTGAGGTGGCTGGTCAGAGTGAGCCATCAGGGCTGGCAAATGTTGCAACTGTTTCCAACACTGCAGCCCCTGTCTATATTACTGAAGAAGTTTTTTCCTCAGCCATGATAGTTTTGGAAGAAAGGTTAGCGGCTTTAATTGCATCCCAGTGTGGGACAAAGTGCCACAGGTCCCCGTCCATTACCCAGGACCCTCAAACTGAGGGACTAGGGTCAGGAGAGGACGATTTTCTCCCAGGGGACCGTGAAGAGGCTGATGACTCCTCTTCTGAAATGTCATATGTGGAAGGATCAGCTTCACAATCTGAAAAATTGATGGTGCAATTTCTTACTGAGATGGTCCGTTCCACATTTAAGCTCCCCTTAGTTGGTTGATAAGCCCACTTCTTGTTTGGGTTCGCTAAAGCCTCCTCAAGCTGTGCATACCTTTCCTGTCCATTTATTGCTGGAAAAGCTTATGTATTCTGAGTGGGATCACCCAGATAAGCATTTTTTCCCCCTAAAAAGTTTTCAACACTTTATCCTATGGAGGAAAAATTCACTAAGAAGTGGAAGATGCCAGCAATTGACGACGCTATCTCCTCTGTGAATAAAAGTTTGACTTGTCCAGTAGACAATGCTCAAATGCTTAGGGATCCAACGGATAAGAAGTTGGAATTCCTATTGCAATAGACGCTATAAGAAAGATTCTATTCTCCAGGCCTCACGCCTTACGCTTGGGCTGGTACATATGCGTAGAATCTTATGGCTGAAAAATTGGTCAGCCGAAGCGCCATGCAAAAATCTCCTGGCTAGTTTTTCTTTTCACGGTGAACGGCTGTTCGGGGATGATTTGGATAAATACATCCAAAAAATTTCTAGTGGAAAAAGTACCCTTTTGCCAGTTAGGAAAAGGAGTAAACATATTCTGGCCCCTCCTCTAGCCAGATTAATTGCCCAAGGTACAACGATTATAGCTCACCTAGACGATGTTTTCCTTTTCACGGTGAATGGCTGTTCGGGGATGATTTAGATAAATACATCCAAAAAAATTCTAGTGGAAAAAGTACCCTTTTGCCAGTTAGGAAGAGGAGTGAACGTATTTCATTTAAGCGAGCTCCTTCTCCAGTGCCAGGGGTGTCTGCCTCCAAGCAGTCACGACGGGCTTCCGCCATCAAGTTCAAGAGGTAAACCTCAGGGTCAACCCCAGGGACAAAAGAAGTCCTGGGAGAAGAAACCTACCAGACAAAATACTAAAGCCTTCTTATGAAGGGACGCACCCGCTGACGTGAGTGGGGGGAAGACTTCTGCAGTTCTCAAGCGTCTGGCAGGAAGAGTGTCGAGACAGATGGGTGACTTCCTCAATAACTCTAGGGTACAAACTAGAGTTCCGAAAGTTCTCGTCTCCTCGTTTTCTTAGATTAAACGTTTCCAGGGATCCAGTGAAAAAGAAGTCTCTCTTTCAAGCATTGGACCATCTTTTGTCTCAAAAAGTGATCTCAGTGGTCCCTATGGAAGTGCAGGGATTGGGGTTTTATTCAAACCTTTTCACGGTACCAAAACCAAATGGAGATGTCAGACCCATTCTAGATCTCAAAGATCTAAACTGGTTTCTGAATTTCCACTCTTTTCGCATGGAGACAAACCGATCAGTGGTCTCCATCCTACAAGGGGGAGAACTTCTGGCGTCAATCAACATCAAGGATGCATACCTCCATGTGCCTATTTTCCCCACTCACCACAAACTATCTACGTTTTGAGGTAGAAAAATCTTCATTTTCAGTTTGTAGCTCTGCCTTTCAGTCTAGCTACTGCACCTTGAGTGTTTACAAAGGTCCTGGCCCCTCCTCTAGCCAGATTAAGGGCCCAAGGTATAATGATTATAGCTCACCTAGACGATCTGCTCTTAATAGACCAGCCGGTAGCCTGCTTAGACCAAAGTAAGATCACCACAGTCAACTACCTGGAATACCTAGGTTGGGTTCTCAACCTAGGGAAATCCTCCTTAAAACCATCAGGGAGATTAGAATACTTGGGTCTGATCATAGATACAGCCCAGAAAAGGGTATTTTTGCCCCAGGCGAAGATCAGTGCCATAAAGGAACTGATTCAGGTGGTCAAGGCAAAGAAGAATCCTTCTATTCGACTTTGCATGGGTTGTTGGGAAAGATGGTGGCTTCATTCCAGGCCGTTCCTTATGCTCAGTTTCATTCGAGGATGCTGCAAAACAGTATCCTATCGGCTTGGAACAAGAAGGTCCAAGCCTTAGATTTCCCAATGTGTCTGTCTCCAAAGGTGCGCCAGAACCTCAGTTGGTGGTTGATAACCAAGAATCTGCAGAAGGGAAAATCCTTCCTACCAGTTACCTGGAAGGTGGTAACAACAGATCCTTTCAGGTTGGGGAGCAGTCCTGGGAGAGGCGACTGTCCAAGGGAAATAGTCCAGATCAGAAATGACCTTACCCATCAACATTCTAGAGATTCAGGCAGCACGCTTGGCCCTGAGGGACTGGACATTCAGGTTACGGAATTGTCCTGTCAGGATCCAATCCGAAAATGCCACAGCAGTGGCCTATATCAATCACCAAGGGGGCACGAGAAGTTGTGCGACCCAGAGAGGTGAATCATATACTACCTTGGGCAGAAAAGAATCGGCAGTCTTCATTCCAGGAATAGAAAATTGGCAGGCGGACTACTTGAGCCGCCAGCAGTTGTTCAAGGGAGAATGGTCCCTCCACCCCGATATCTTCCTGACAATATGCCAAAGATGGGGGATCCCAGACGTAGATCTGTTTGCGTCCAGGTTCAACAAAAAGATTGACAACTTTGTGTCAAGAACAAGGCATCCTCTAGCATGCAGAACAGATGCCTTGGTGTTCCCGTGGAATCAGTTCTCACTGATTTATGCATTCCCTCTTATTCTGCTGCTTCCACAACTTCTTCACAGGATCAAGCAGGAAGGGAAGTCGGTGATTCTTGTGGCCCCAGCGTGGCCCAGAAGATCCTGGTATGCAGAGATCATAAGGATGGTGGTAGGGGACCCATGGACCCTACCACCACACCCAGACCTCCTCTCGCAGGGTCCGGTATTCTATCCTACTTTACAAACGCTAAATTTAACGGTTTGGCTATTGAGACCCGCATTCTAAAGAAGTGTGGGCTATCAGGTTCAGTGGTATCTACCTTGATTAATGCAAGGAAGCTAGCCTCCCGAATCATATATTATAGAGTCTGGAAGGCATATGTCTCCTGGTGTGAATCCAGGGGTTGGCACCCCAGGAAGTATGTCATAGGTAGAATCCTTGGCTTTTTGCAGATGAGGTTAGAAATGAAGCTGGCCTCGAGTACTATCAAAGGCCAGGTCTCAGCCTTATCGCTATTATTTCAATGACCACTTGCTTTGCATTCTTTGGTCCGTGGTTTTATTCAGGGGGTAACGCGGCTTAATCCTCCAGTTAGGTCATCCCTGAAAGCTTGGGACTTGAATTTAGTTCTGTCGGCATTGCAAAAACAGCCTTTTGAGCCGATATGGCATATTCCCTTGGTCCTTTTGACAAGGAAACTAATTTTTCTGGTAGCCATATCTTCTGCAAGAAGGGTATCAGAGTTGGCTGCTCTTTCTTGTAAGGAGCCATATTTAATTATTCACAAGGATAAAGTGGTATTGCGTCCTCATCCTAACTTTCTGCCGAAGGTAGTGTCAGGTTTTCATCTAAACCAGGATATTGTTTTACCTTCATTTTATTCCAGAACCCTGTTCTATGGAAGAGAAGTCACTACATTCTCTGGATGTGGTGAGAGCAGTCAAAGTCTACTTGAAAGCGACTGCTCAGATTCAAAAAACGGACGTTTTGTTTATGTTGCCCAAAGGTCCTAAAAAAGGACAGGCAGCATCGAAATCTACCATTTCTAAATGGATTCGGCAAGTAATTGTTCAAGCTTATGGTTTGAAGAGGAAGATTCCACCCTCTCAAATCAAAGCTCACTCCATTAGGGCTGTTAGTGCTTCGTGGGCAGTGCATCATCAAGCTTCCATGGCTCAAATCTGCAAGGCCGCAACTTGGTCTTCAGTCCATACATTTACCAGATTCTATCAGGTGGATGTAAGAAAGCGTAAGGATATTGCCTTTGGGCGTAGTGTGCTGCAGGCAGCAGTAGAAGTCCTCTGGTGTCATGGTGCCCTACTTTTGTTGTGTCTCCCGCCCCTCAGTTGGCATTGCTATGGGACATCCCACATAGTAACTACTATGGCTCTGTGTCCCGCAATGTACGATAAAGAAAATAGGATTTTTATAACAGCTTACCTGTAAAATCCTTTTCTTGGAGTACATCACGGGACACAGAGGTCCCTCCCCTCTTCTAATACACGTATATTGCTACAAAACTGAGGTACTCCCAGTAGTGGAAGGGGTATATAGGGATTGGACTTCCTGTCTTAGGGTGTGCCAGTGTCCATCACCTGAAGGTGGCCTATAACCACATAGTAACTACTATGGTTCTGTGTCCCGTGATATACTCCAAGAAAAGGATTTTACAGGTAAGCTATTATAAAAATCCTATTTTGTTGCAAAACATACTGATGGCATTGGTTACAGGAGGATTTCTAAACTTCTGAATGTTCCAGTGAGCCCTGTTGGGGCCATAATACGGAAGTTGAAGTAACATAATTTCACCATAAACCGGATACGATCAGGTGTTCCTCACAAGATTTCTGACAGAGCAGTGATCAGAAGAGGTGTCCAAAAGCCATGGACCACTTGTGGAGAACTTTAGAAAGACCTGGAATTAGCAGGTACAATTGTTTCAAAGAAAACAATAAGTAATGCAGTAATGCACTCGAGGAGGAGCCCATCCATATGGGTGAAAAAAGTGCTGTTCACCCCAAATTATGTAACAAAACCAAAAAAAGAGTCAAACACCCAGGGGCTTTTATGCCCCGTACACACGGTCGGATTTTCTGACGGAAAATGTGCGATCGGAAATTCCGACCGTGTGTGGGCTCCATCGGACTTTTTCCATCGGATTTTCCGACACAAAGTTTGAGAGCAAATAAAATTTTCCGACAATAAAATCCATTGTCGGAATTTCTGATCGTGTGTACACAAATCCGACACACAATGTGCCACGCATGCTCAGAATATATAAAGAGATGAAAGCTATTGGCTACTTCCCCGTTTATAGTCCCGACGTACGTGTTTTACGTCACCGCGTTCAGAATGATCAGATTTTCCGACAACTTTGTGTGACAGTGTGTATGCAAGACAAGTTTGAGCCAACATCCGTCGGAAAAAATCCTAGGATTTTGTTGTCGGAATGTCCGATCAATGTCCGACCGTGTGTACGGGGCATAAGACAGCAAAAAATACAAAATGAGTCAATTTGATATATAAAAAATATATTTTATTGATCCAAATTAAAAACTTCAAAAAGTAAGTGCATGTCACAGATCAGCTGCGGAGCTTATCTGTGTCTTACCTTTACTACTGTAGGTGGGCTGGCACCTGTTGTTCCACTAGCTTGTGTTCAGCTCTGCTACACTCTGCAGCTATGGGTGTCGCCGGCCTCACCTGTTGCTTAATATATAATTCCTTCCTGCTACTTCCTGTCCAGCCCCTCATGTGCTTCTCTATTTAAATCCCACTTTCTGTTGCTTGAGCAATGCTTGTTTCTGAGCTCCCTTCTTGTAACCTGCTTTAACCTGGCCTCTCATAAACTGATCTCTTGTGTACCGACTCGGCTTGTTCTGATTGCGTTGTCTGCAGCCCGCCCTGACCTTGGCTCGCTATCCGGCTCTCCTTTGCTTCATCCATCCATCCTTGTCTGACAGTGTCTTCTGGTACTTCCCCAGCGAGCAGGGTGAACCCGGGGGTCGTGACCTGGGGTCAGCATGCAGCTAGGCCCAAACCCTTGTGAGGGGGTCCCTGGCAGAATACCGGCTGGCCCTTAGACTCCACACACTGGGGGATCCCGTGTCACCTGCTCGCCTGTGGGCTCACTGTAAGTAGTACCATGACAGTGCAATTATAAAAACATAAGCTCTGGTATATGTACCTGGAGCCAGCACCCCACATTGTGTGAGGATTTTTTGCTATACAGCGGCTTGCCTTTATTACTCCTATGAGAATGCTGTCATCATATAAATGAAACTCCTGGACTGTCCAAATCTGAGAATCCATAATTGTAAATACATAAATTAACACCAATTGTAAAACCCATAAGGAGCTGACACTCAATCTATCATTGAATTAAGGTGCATGTGTGGGCCTTGTCTCACTTTCCTCCCACTCAGCAGATGTGATTTCTCGTAGGCTCAAATTGGGCCCCGGTGTGTCTCCTTGTTGGGCGACTGTTCTGAAACCCATCTGCTTGGGTGTTTTTTAGTATGCTCTGGTCCCCTGTAACCTCGCCATTAAAGATGTCCTTATCTCCCTGAGTAAGATTTGAACTAGCATGATTCGAAACGCGTTGTTTTTTTTAGCAGTATATCAAGTTTGAATTTTTTTTCATGTATATAATGTTTATCTATGCCGTTAGGACATCCTGTGTAGCATAGAGGGGACATATACCCGAGCTCATGTTTTTTTAATTGCACTTTCTTTTTGAAAAATTATGTAATTTTGTATCAATATCATATATTTTATATATCTAATTGACTTATTTTGTATCTTTTGCTGCCTTAAAGCCCCTGGGAGTTTTTTGTCTCTGTTTTTGGTTTTGTTACATAAGTAATGCACTCAAACGCCATGGCCCGTATGCACACTCACCACGCAAGACTCTATTGCTGAAAAAAAAACACATTGAAGCTGAATCTAAAGTTTGCTGCACGACATTTTGACAAGCCTGTGAAATACTGGGAGAATATAATCTGGTCAGATGAGACCAAAATTGAACTTTGTGGATGCCATAATACACACCGTGTTTTAAGGTCAAATGGCACTGCACATTGTCCCAAAAACACCATACCAACAGTGAAGTTTGCAGATGGGAACATCATGGTGTGGGCTGTTTTTTAGCATACGGTACTGGCAAACTTCATGTTGTTGAAGGAAGGATGAATGGAAAAATGTACCAAGACATTCTTGATAAAAATCTTCTGCCACCTACCAGGATGATGAAGATGAAACGAGGCTGGGCATTTCAGCAAGACAATGATCCCAAACACAAAGCCAAGCAAACTCTCAATTGGTTTCAAAGAAAGAAAATAAAGCTGCTAGAATGGGCCAGCCAATCACCTGACTTGAATCCAATAGAAAATCTATATAAAGAACGTTCAAGATTTGAAGACTTTGTAGAAGAATGGACCAAAGTCACACCTGAGCAATGCATATAACTAGTTTCTCCATGCAGGAGGCGTCTTTAAGCTGTCATTACCAACAAAGGATTTTGTATGAAGTATTACGTTTCAGTTAGCGTGTTCCATACTTTTTCCTGTTTCACTCCATTTTATTACACATAACTTCATTTCTGAACTTATTTGTTTTGGTTTCTTTGTATATATGGGTTGTTACTGACATGTGGTGACATTTTCATGTCAATAGCACCTTTAGAAATATATTTACCTAGAAAAATGGTGACGTGTTCAATGCTTATTTTACCCGCTGTATATATAGACACACGTTCTCTTACATAATATACATAAACTCATAGAAAAAAATGGTTACTGCTAATTGGTGGAGATAAGAAATATTAGACCTTATGTACACTGGCATCAAAAAATGCTGCTTTTACAGGCTTACATGGAAGAGAAAAGGGTAACGGCGCTCTCTGCAGGGACAACCCAATTCATACACCAGGTCCACTCACAGGTGCCTAGGCTTGATGTATCCCATCACACTCCAATGTAACAGTAGTAAGTAATAGTAATAGTAAGAAGAGCAGGCAATACTGTAATCCTTGAAGTGTCGTTTATTGGTGCATCAAAGTGACAGTAACACAATAGAACTGATGCGTTTCGGCAATAGCCTTAGTCGTAGTTAGTTTGAAACAGATGTGGCAAGGTATACAGTGGGGTCGAAAAGTATTCAGACCCCCTTAAATTTTTCACTCTTTGTTATATTGCAGCCATTTGCGAAAATCTTTTAAGTTCATTTTTTTCCTCATTAATGTATACACAGCACCCCATATTGACAGAAAAACACAGAATTGTTGACATTTTTGCAGATTTATTAAAAGAGAAAAACTAAAATATCACATGGTCCTAAGTATTCAGACACTTTGCTGTGACACTCATATATTTAACTCAGGTGCTGTCCATTTCTTCTGATCATCCTTGAGATGGTTCTACACCTTCATTTGAGTCCAGCTGTGTTTGATTATACTGCTTGGACTTGATTAGGAAAGCCACACACCTGTCTATATAAGACCTTACAGCTCACAGTGCATGTCAGAGCAAATGAGAATCATGAGGTCAAAGGAACTGCCTGAAGAGCTCAGAGACAGAATTGAGGCAAGGCACAGATCTGGCCAAGGTTAAAAAAAAATTTCTGCTGCACCAGAACCCTTCCTAGAGCTGGCCGTCCGGCCAAACTGAGCCATCGGAGGAGAAGAGCCTTGGTGAGAGAGGTAAAGAAGAACCCAAAGATCACTGTGGCAGAGCTCCAGAGATGCAGTCGGGAGATGGGAGAAAGTTGTAGAAAGTCAACCATCACTGCAGCCCTCCACCAGTCGGGGCTTTATGGCAGAGTGGCCCAAGGGAAGCCTCTCCTCAGTGCAAGACACATGAAAACCCGCATGGAGTTTGCTAAAAAAAAAAACCTAAAGGACTCCAAGATGGTGAGAAATAAGATTCTTTGGTCTGATGAGACCAAGATAGAACTTTTTGACCCTAATTCTAAGCGGTATGTGTGGAGAAAACCAGGCACTGCTCATCACCTGTCCAATACAGTACCAACAGTGAAGCATGGTGGTGGCAGCATCATGCTGTGGGGTTTTCTTTCAGGGACAGGATGACTGGTTGCAATTGAGGGAAAGATGAATGCGGCCAAGTACAGGGATATCCTGGACGAAAACCTTCTCCAGAGGGCTCAGGACCTCAGATTGGGCCGAAGGTTTACCTTCCAACAAGACAATGACCCTAAGCACACAACTAAAGTAACAAAGGAGTGGCTTCACAACAACTCTGTGACTGTTCTTGAATGGCACAGCCAGAGCACTGACTTAAATCCAATTGAGCATCTCTGGAGAGACCTAAAAATGGCTGTTTACCATCCAACCTGATAGAACTGGAGAGGATCTGCAAGGAGGAATGGCAGAGGATCCCCAAATCCAGGTGTGAAAAACTTGTTGCATCTTTCCCAAAAAGACTCATGACTGTATTAGATCGAAAGGGTGCTTCTACTAAATACTGAGCAAAGGGTCTGAATACTTAGGACCATGTGATATTTCAGTTTTTCTTTTTTAATAAATCTGCAAAAATGTCAACAATTCTGTGTTTTTCTGTCAATATGGGGTGCTGCGTGTACATTAATGAGGGAAAAAAATGAACTTAAGTAATTTTAGCAAATGGCTGCAATATAACAAAGAGTGAAAAATTTAAGGGGGCCTGAATACTTTCCGTCCCCACTGTGTGTATGTATATGTGTGTGTGTGTGTATATATATATATATATATATATATATATATATATATATATATATATATATATATATATATATATATATATATATATATATATATATATATATATATATATATATATATATATATATATATATAATATATACTCACATACACCTATACAGGTACCACCTTTCCACCTTTGCACAATTGGCATATCAGGTTAGCACCACAGAACATTTGCATATTTAATTGATACCACCAATCATTCAAGTGGGTGGTGACTACACCTGTTTTTGCCTAAAAGAGAAAGGGGGAGGAAGGGAGGAAGATATGAAAATTGTTGAGCCAAGAGAAAAGTGTGTAAAAAATGCTGCATATGATGTAAAGACCTTATTCTTCCAAAATTTTTTTTTTTTGGAAGAAAGAAAAAGTATATACAGATGCTTGAGTCAAAATACTTTGTAGTGGTAACACAATGTAAGGTCAGAATATATGACAGAACCACTATGAAAAGATCAAAGATAATTGGTTAACCAGAAATGGCAGGAGGGAAAGATAAATAGCAAAAAGCAAGCACAGAAGGAACTCACTAAGAGAAGAGCACAAGTCCTAAAACAAGTGAACAATGAGACTCGTGATGGGATAGGATATCATTTGAGGAATAAGTCCACATCCCATCTTTGGTTCATGCCTGTGGGGATGCGTGTCCCCAACAGGAAAATCCATTTAACTTCCTGTTCTAGTAGCCTTCTGTGCTTGTCTCCTCCACGTACCAACATTCAGATTTTTTTGAACTGCAGAAAGAGAGAAGGAATCCATGTTACCTTCATGTAATGCTCACTAATCCTTGTGCGAAGGGACCTGGTGGTACATCCTACATATTGTAATTTACAAACATCACATTCTATCACGTAGACTACATATGTAGTAGAGCTGCGCATCTTCACTCACCTCACGATTCGATTCGATTACGATTATCCCATCCACGATTCGATTCGATGCGATTCCGCGATGCATCACGATGCATCACGATTAATACCCAAGTGCCCATGGTTTTCAACTTTTCCTCAAAAAATTAATTCAAGCAGTCAGAAATTGAAGAAATATTTAATATATTTATTTGTATCTGCTATTTAAACAAATTACACCAAGTTCCCTGCTTATAGCAAAGTCTAAACATGAACAGTGCAGCAGACAACAACAGTATTTATTTAAAAGAGTACTGTGACATCAAACTGTTGTGTATAATACATACATACAGTGCTGGCCTGGAGCAGTAGTTTACATTTTAATATTTTCTTTTATGAAAAAGTAAACTATAACTTGTAAACAGTAACACCTACATCTATATAACACAGAGCACTTCCAGTTATTGACTGGCAAACATCACAGTGAACCTGTAACAGTCATACACTGTGTTGCAGAACTTCCTGGTTCACAGTGATAATTGTTTGCCAATACCACCACCACCACCAGCGCCAGTGAGTCAACACAGATGGCTAGATCGGCGTTATAAGCTCTCGGAGTTGTGTCACCCAGTCACTTTACAGAAAACGTTACCTGCACTCTACCACTATACACCTGTAACTGAAGCCAAGCCAAGCCACCATTAGAGGAAGTCTGAAAATCCTTGACAGAATAAATTGTCAACTAAATCTAAAAACTTTGGACAAATCTTTATGGGATCACAAATATACAGTTACACACCACAATACCAAAAAAACACACACATCACTGAATCATAATGGTAAAGGGCAGGCCATAGGTCAGGCGCCGGAAATGGCACAGGCACAGTCAGACATGACGTCAGGTAGGTGTGTGTTTTTGTTTGTGTGTGTATTTGTGTGATCCAATAAGGATTTACTCCAGGTTTTAAGATTTAATTTATTCTTTCAAAGATTTGCCTTCCTCTGGTGGCTTGGCGGGCGTCAGTTGTCTGGAATTAAATACAATTTTAGAATTTTATTTGGCTGAGGGTTGAGTTGACCCCCCCAAACATTGACATTTGACAATATAACATCAAGTGTGAAAATTCGATGGACACATTCATTTTTGAAGATTGTGTCCGACACAATCTTCAAAAATAAACCATTTATCTCCATCTCCCCCCCAGTGCTAGCAAAGCTTGTTGTCACTCAAGTCGTCACTCAGTCACTTTACAGAAATGATACACATGATACACCTGTAACTGAAGCCAAGCCAAGTCACCATTAGAGGAAGCCCAAAAATCCTTGACAGAATAAATTATCAATTGAAGCTTAAAACCTTGAGTTAAACCGTTATGGGATCAGAAATATGCACACACAATACCAACAAAAAACACACACGTGACGTCACGTCAGTTGTGAATCATGAGAAAGGGCAGGCCACTGTGTGAACAACGCAGGCAAGTGGCACAGTCAGTCAGCCACTCATCAGGTCGGTGTGTGATTTTTCTTTTGTGTGTGTATATTTGTGTGATCCAATAAAGATTTACTCCCAAGTTTTAAGATTCAATTTATTCTTTCAAGGATTTGCCTTCCTCTGGTGGCTTGGCGGGCGTCAGTTGTCTGGAATTAAATACAGAATTTATTTGGTTGAACGTTAAACCCCTAGAAACAGACAGGCAGTCACAGAGCATGACAGACACACTGTGACATTGAACACGCCACAGTCACACGACATGACGACACTAGTATAAAAATTCAAAATGGACAGTTGGACACACAATAGAAAACCATTCTCCATCTCCTCCAGTGCTAGAAAAGCTATAACAAATATAATATTTATATGACATACATAAAGTATACTGAGTACTCCATGTTCAGTTCACTGTGATGATCATTGATTGTTTGCAATTGCCAGTGCCACGGCCACCTGCAGGCCTGCTGCCACCAAGTCAGTCAAAAACAGTGTGACTGTGACTGCGTTGAGTTGACGCTAGACTAGACTAGAGTGGCATAACTGGCGTTATAAGGTCTTGTTGACAATGACATAGGGAATAGATAGGAGGGACTCTGGTGGGAAAAAAAGAAAAAGGGATGTAGAGATGAAGGGGAATGGTGGGGACTGGGGAGAGGGGGAAGGTTGTAGAAGGGGGGTGGGGGGGAGAGAGGGGTATGGCATTGGTATTTGGTAGGGGAGGGAAAGGGGACGGGGGGAAAAGGGGACGGGGGGAAAAGGGGACGGGGGGAAAAGGGGACGGGGGGAAAAGGGGACGGGGGAAAAGGGGACGGGGGGAAAAGGGGAAGGGAAAAGGGGAAAAGACAGAGAGAAAGAGAGACAGAAAGAGACAGAGAGAAAGAAAGAGACAGAGAGAAAGAAAGAGACAGAGAGAAAGAAAGAGACAGAGAGAAAGAAAGAGACAGAGAGACAGAAAGAGACAGAGACAGAAAGAGACAGAGACAGAAAGAGACAGAGACAGAAAGAGACAGAGACAGAAAGAGACAGAGACAGAAAGAAAGAGACAGAGACAGAGACAGAAAGAGACAGAGACAGAAAGAGACAGAGAAAAAGAAAGAGACAGAGAGAAAGAGAGACAGAAAGAGACAGAGAGAAAGAAAGAGACAGAGAGAAAGAGAGACAGAAAGAGACAGAGACAGACAGAGACAGAAAGAGACAGAGACAGAAAGAGACATAGAGAAAGAAAGAGACATAGAGAAAGAAAGAGACAGAGAGAAAGAAAGAGACAGAGAGAAGGAAAGAGACAGAGAGAAGGAAAGAGACCGAGAGAAAGAAAGAGACAGAAAGAGAGACAGAGAGAAAGAAAGAGACAGAGAGAAAGAGAGACAGAAAGAGACAGAAAGAGACAGAGAAAAAGAAAGAGACAGAGAGAAAGAAAGAGACAGAGAGAAAGAAAGAGACAGAGAGAAAGAAAGAGACAGAGAGAAAGAAAGAGACAGAGAGAAAGAAAGAGACAGAGAGAAAGAAAGAGACAGAGAGAAAGAAAGAGACAGAGAGAAAGAAAGAGACAGAGAGAAAGAGAGACAGAAAGAGACAGAGACAGAAAGAGACAGAGAGAAGGAAAGAGACAGAGAGAAGGAAAGAGACAGAGAGAAGGAAAGAGACAGAGAGAAGGAAAGAGACCGAGAGAAAGAGAGACAGAGAGAAAGAAAGAGACAGAGAGAAAGAGAGACAGAAAGAGAGACATAGAGAAAGAAAGAGACAGAGAGAAAGAAAGAGACAGAGAGAAAGAAAGAGACAGAGAGAAAGAAAGAGACAGAGAGAAAGAAAGAGACAGAGAGAAAGAAAGAGACAGAGAGAAAGAAAGAGACAGAGAGAAAGAGAGACAGAAAGAGACAGAGACAGAAAGAGACATAGAGAAAGAAAGAGACATAGAGAAAGAAAGAGACAGAGAGAAAGAAAGAGACAGAGAGAAAGAAAGAGACAGAGAGAAGGAAAGAGACCGAGAGAAAGAAAGAGACAGAAAGAGACAGAGAGAAAGAAAGAGACAGAGAGAAAGAGAAAGAAAGAAAGAAAGAAAGAAAGAAAGAAAGAAAGAAAGAAAGAAAGAAAGAAAGAAAGAAAGAAAGAAAGAAGGAGAAAGAGAGGGAGAGGGAGAAAGAGAGAGAGAGGAGAGAATTTCTCCTCCTTTCATTCTCTCTCTCCATCTTTCCTTCTCTCTGAGAAGGAAAGAAAGAGGGAGAGAGAAAGAAGGAAAGAAAGAGGGAGAGAGAAAGAAGGAAAGAAAGAGGGAGAGAGAAAGAAGGAAAGAAAGAGGGAGAGAGAAAGAAGGAAGGAAAGAGGGAGCGAGAAAGAAGGAAGGAAAGAGGGAAAGGGGAAGAGGGAAAGGGGGAAAGGGGAAGAGGGAAAGGGGGAAGGGGAAGAGGGAAAGGGGAAGAGGGAAAGGGGAAGAGGGAAAGGGGAAGAGGGAAAGGGGAAGAAGGCCTTAAAAGGGAAAGAGTAGGGGGAGAGGGAAGGAGAGTAGAGGGACTAGGGGAGAGGGCGAGACTGGGAGGGGAGACAGAGACTGGGCTGAGGCTTGGTTGGCAATTGGCATCAGTTGTTTGGAACTTTTAGTATTTGGCTGAGGGTTAAAGTAACCCCTACTTTAAAAAAAAAATAAAAATTAAATCTTTTTTTGACAATCTTCAAAAATCAAAATCTCAGTGGCAGACACTGACAGTGACAGTGCTGTGCTATTAACAAAATATATAAAGTTAATAACACTGGTGTGTGGTCACTCAGTGGTGTGGCAGACTAACAGTGGGCTAGGCAAGGGCAGGGGCAGTGGCTGTGGCACTGGCAGACACAACAGTACATCAGCACTTCCTGGATAAAAAAAAATGGGTCACTGCAAAGCGCAAGCGCCAAGCAATGCTGCTCAGGATTTGGGAATGTGTAGATTTTTCTGTAAGAACACTAGTTGATCCACATGCTCTGGTTTGAGTGCGCTTCTTTTTGCAGTTACCACATCTCCTGCAGTGGAGAAAACCCGCTCTGCAGACACGCTTGTGCCTGGGATACACAAGTATTGCTTTGACAGCTGGGAAAGGAGGGGAAATATGACCTCATGCTCACACCACCAGTTCAAAGGGTCCTCAGTGAGAGGCAGAGGTGGGGCTTTACAATATTTTTCCATTTCCTCTTCAGCCTTGGCATAGGGGGTCTTAGGTTCTATTGTACCTTCAGTGTCAGTGAAAGACTGTCCCAGCAAACTCATGAGCAGCGATCTGGCCTTTCTTTTGGGAGGAGATGGAGAATGGTTGTCCTCGACGGGTGAACTTTCTTCTTCTTCCAGAGTTTCTTTTCTTCTTGGCAGTGGCACTTGATCCTCCTCCTCATGTGTCCTCCTAGATGTAATCTGTGTTTGAACATAAAAGAATAGGAAAAAAAAAAAAATAAAACACATTGTCAATTGCCTATGATTCTGATGGGGTGATGAAAAAGCACAGGAAACGGACGGTGCAGTTCCTGCACCGCATCAGACTCAGAAGCGTGGCTTACACTATGTAGCAAGCTGTAGCTAGCTACTAGTTACAGTTCGTTTCAAGAAATATGATAAAATTCAAATCAATTGAATTACCTCCAAGGATGCAGCCTCCTCAGTCACTCCTTTGTATATCTCCAATCTCTCCTCCTCTGTGAGGATAAAAGGCAGTCCCTTAAAGCGAGGATCCAGTGCAGAGGCTGTATGTAGGATCTTCTTCTCTGCCTCACTGCTGTACCTCTTCTGAAGATCTGTTCTGATGGCATTCTTGATCTCATGGATCATGGGTGTGTCTCCCATGGTGTCTGTCATGCTCTGGAGGAGTTGTGCATTTAGAGGGGCAATGAGAGAAACTGTTGGATTGCGCTCTTCTGACATCAGCATGGTTGCATCCTTCATTGGCTTTAATGCACGCACAGCATCCTCTGCATTTGACACATCTGTTTCGTTAAGAGTGCAGAGATCGGACTCTCCTCTTCTGACTTCTGGAGACAGCAAGGTGGCACAGACTGCAGGTTGTTGTTCTAAGAACCTCTCGACCATGTCATATGCGCTGTTCCATCTTGTTGGCACATCAGTTATCAGCTTATGATTCTTCAGGCCAAGACATTTCTGTTTCTCTTTTAGACAGTGGCTTGCTCTAGTGCTGCGGTGAAAGAATGTGGATATCCGTCGCACTCTGCCAAGAAGCCTGGAGAGTGTGGCCACTTTCAGCGCTCGCTGGGATGCAAGGTTTAGTGTATGGGCGAAGCATTTCACATGGGGAAAACTGCCAACTTGAGCTGCAACAATCATGTTTGACGCGTTGTCGGTCACAAGCACTACAGATTTATCGGACAGTTGCCATTCTTCCACAACACGAGACAGTAGCTCTGCCAGATGAGCACCTGTGTGAGACTCATAAATGGCTCTCGTTTGCAGCACATGCGACAAGATCTTCCACTCCTTAACGTAATGTGCTGTTATTGTAACATAAGACTCTGTCGTGACTGAAGTCCATGAATCACACGTTATTGCGACTCGACTTGCTTGGCTCATTGACGCAATTATCTGAGCTTTAGTTTCGTGGTAGAGTGCAGGTATAACATTTTCTGTAAAGTGACTTCGTGATGGGATCTTGTAACGCGGCTCTATCGTCTTCAACAGGTAGCGAAATCCAGTGTTCTCCACAACAGAGTAAGGGCGAAGGTCCTTAGCTATGAAAGCTGCCACAGCTTTTGTTATTCTCTTCCCCTTTTCAGAGTTGGGCGGCAAAGTTGAGAGTATTGCATCAATTCTTGGCTGAGCTCGGTCTATTGACTTGGCGGCATTGGTGGTGGTGGTGGCAGGTGTTAGCATCTCTGAGTGAAAACGGCTAGCGTGGTTTCTCATATTAGTAGTATTCCCTAGATATTTAATTTTTGTGTGACAGGCTTTACACACGGTGTATGACTTGTCCAATTCAAGCTTCCCATTTGTTTGTTCATGTTCATAAAAGCCAAAATGTGCCCAGATGTTTGCTTTTAAAAAGCTAGGTGCATTTTTTATCTCTCGGTCTTTTTGGTCTCCTTCTGCCATTTTTTTTTTACTAGTCTAGCAGCAGTAGCACTAGCATGCCATGTAATTGTTGTGACAGGGGTGATGACGAGAATGTTGTCTACTACAAACTCTGTCAGTATTAAAAGAAGAGGAATAAAAAATTAAGTGATTAAACCTAAAGCCTGCCACGAGATCATCAGAAAAGTAACAAGTGTATGTAATTGTATTTGATAATGTTAAACAAATAGCTGCCACAAAATCCTTATTCTATTCTACCCCCAGCCCCCACACGCCATCACTAGCTAGCTAGTAGCTACTCGCATCGCAATCGCTAAGACAAGACATTGGACAATGGACATTCAATAGATTAGAGATAGACCTACAGTCATAAAGCATAATTAATTAAATGCATTGGTCATGGTCACTTAAACTCACTTTCTTTAACCCTTTCATGACTAAGCCTTTTTGTCTGACATTTGGTGTTTTTTAAAAGGTCAAAATCCATATTTTTTGATAGAACATTACTTAGAAAACCCCCAAACATTATATATATTTTTTAGCAGAGAATCAATCTAGAGAATAAAATGGCGATTGTAGCACTTTATGTCACACTGTATTTAATGTATTATGCAATATGCAGCGGTCTTTTAAATGCAACTTTTTGGGGGGAAAAAAAAAAAAAAAAAGATAATTTCATGGATTTTTAAAAAACAAAACAGCAAAGCTTAATTTAGCCTAAATTTTTTGGTATAATTTGAAATATGATGTTATGCCGAGTAAATAAATAACAAACTTGTCGTGTTTTAAAATTGCGCACACGTAGAATGGCGACAACTACGGTATCTAAAAATATCCAAAGGCGATACTTTTTAAAAAAATAATGGTTAACTTAACACACAGGTTAGAGTTACAGAGGAGGTCTGGTGCTAGAATTATAATTATTGCTCTCGCTCTGACAATCCCAGCGATACCTCTCACATGGGATTCGAGCACCGGTATTATGCGGGCCGGGTTCAACTTGCCGAGCCAACTTCATAATCAATCATATATGCATTTTCTTTGCTGCGGTGCGCTCGGCGCAAAGGGGTTAACGTTTAGGAATACAGGCATTGGCAAGCAGTGCACCATCATTATTAACATTTATTATTTACATTTTACACTCCACACAATGCAATGCTTCAGAGATACAGTGGGTTACCTACCTGACCTGTGCTGTGATGATGATGACGAGCTGAGCGCAGTGGCCCTCACTGCTGGTCCTGGAGCGGGTCTCTCTCTTCTCCTTTCCTACTGCTGCGCTGCCTGTGAGTGCGGAGGACTGGAGTCTGAGGAGTGGACAGTTGGACAGAATAACAACAAATTAGTGAGTGTACTTCTTCTTTAATTTCATACTGTGTGTGTGTGATACTAGTGACACCACTGACACAGTCAGTTACCTACCTGATTAATTATGATGATGGTGGGGTACTACTGTACTACTGGGCTGAGCTGCTGAGCAGTGTGGTACTACTGGACTGGTAGTCTTCTGGTACTGTGTGTCTGTCTGGCATCGACTGGCACTCTCACTGCTGTGCTGGTCTCTTCTTCTGCTGCTGCCTGTGCCTGGACTGTGAGGACAGGACAGTGGACACAGTCAGACAGTCAGTAGGTTAAACAAAATCAGTGCGGCCTGGTGGCTAGCTCGGGTCTCTCTCTCTCAGTCCTCCTACTACTCCTGTGTCCCCTGAGCGCCGAGGTGAACGAGGCCGGTCTCCCCCCCCACCGTCCGTTCCCCCCCCCCACCGTCCGTTCCCCCCCCCCCACCGTCCGTTCCCCCCCACCATAACACTTACAGCCTGGAGCCTGCCCAGCTGCACACAATTAGGAGCCCACTGGTAGGAGAGGAATGCTCTGGGGGGACCGGGACGCGGAGGAGGTCAGACGGACACTTGCTGTGCTGTTGCGGCAGTCAGTCTCCTCTCTCTGAGCCGCGCGACACAGGGGGATGACGTCAGCAGGAGCTGGGAGGTGGGAGGAAACGGCGCGAAAGCTTCGGCTGCTTTCGGCTCCACTCGGAATGGCGCGAAAACTTCGGCTGCTTTCGGAGGCTGGGGCACGCCGCGAGGATGACGTCATCCTCCATAATCGATGCCTTAAGGCTACAGCATCGATGCCGAATCGTGGACGGCCGATTGCCGATGCATCGATTCGGCGATTAATTTCAACAGCCCTAATATGTAGTGCTACAATTTATAACATCTTTGATAGGGAATACCTTATTATTATGGTACAAATTGATAGACTTGTGATTCTTGTTATGTTCTTGTTATGTTAGCTAGAAATCACAGGGCCCCATAGCAAAATGTTGTATGGCCCCCCCAAAAAAAGGTGGTGCTTAAATTAAATAGTGGGCATCACTTAAAGGGTGTGGCTCAAAGGGGGTGTAGTTCGAGTCTGAGATAAATGAGGGATGAAGGAAAGGAAAGGAGGGACAAAAGGCCCAGATCCTTCACCACAATAGCAATATATGTATTCCAGAAAGTTTAACAATCAACTACAACAATCTACAGCCCCAAAACATCACTGCTCTAGAAGAGATCTGCATGGAGGAATGGGCTAACATACCAGCAGCAGTGTGTGACAACCTTGTGAAGACTTACAGAAAACGTTTGACCTCTGTCATTAACAACAAAGGATATATAACAAAGTATTGAGATGAACTTTTGATATTGACCAAAAACTTATTTTCCACCATAATTTGCAAATAAATTCTTTCGAAAATCAGACAATGTGATTGTCTGGATTTGTTTTCACATTTTATTTCTCATATTTGAGGTATACCTATGATGACAATTACAGAATTACAGGCCTCTCTCATCTTTTTAAGTGGGAGAACTTGCACAATTGGTGGCTGACTAAATACATATATATATATATATATATATATATATATATATATATATATATATAATCAGAGATTGCTGATGTTAACTAGCTATATTTTTGGACAATATGGTTCTGCCTCTGGATGAGTGCCTCTGCCAGTATATGAAATACTGTGATGATGTAATCTGATTTTATGATGTCAGTGTATGCTATTATAATGCTGACTCTGGACTATTGGCTGGCGGGGTGTGAGCTCTTCGATGCCACTTCCGACAGTCAAGTTTTGATGTCACTTCCGCTTTTGAAAAAGGTGGAAGTGAAGGTGGTGATAGCGTCTGTACCGCGTGATATATAGTGAGGGTGCTCTGTGTGTCTTGTAGTGGCTCCTTTCTTGTTGGTGGCTTATATGGATTTTAGACCTTGCCTTGAACCCCGATCCTTAATGATTGTCATTTTTTTCTTGCAGGTTAGTGCAACAGTGTTCATCTATATATTTTGGTCACCTTATGTGTTTCTGTGTACACTGGAATACTGGTGGTTAAATGGACAGTTTGACTTTCTCTTTTATGTTTTTGGTTGGATTTCATTAGGTGTTCCTGTATTTTTATAACAGGTACCATATTCATATTGGATTTCATTAGGAACACCTAATGAAATCCAACCAAAAACATAAAAAAGAGCCATTCTCTCCATTTAACCACCAGTATACCAGTGTACACAGAAACACATAAGGTGACCAAAATATATAGATGAACACTGTTATACTGTTCCATGCACTGTCCATGTTCTGTCTGTTCCACTGTCATGTTCATCATTGACTGGGTTCTGTCCATGCACTATATCAGCAAGGGGAAGCATCTTTTTGGTCTCCCCCTAGCTCAAACATATCCAACTTGGGTACAATCAGCCTGCTCATACTGTTGTGAATAAACCACCATACTCTTTTGCGCTATTAAGTGCCCTTTCAGCTTCTCAGTATAATGTATCTTTAAACAACCCGTCTCCCACATTTCCCCCAGTAAACAGACATAGTCATCATTTTAGCTCCATCGCTCCTTCATCTGTCTCTCCTGGGCAGAGGCTCTTGGCTTTTAATTTATGGACAACAAAAGGAAGTGACAAACAGGAAGTCATGGCCCCAACAGCCAATCACTTCCTCCATACATAATGACACTACACAGGAAATTACACTAAAGGGAAGGGCATCCACAGGAGTGGGAAGGAGCAGTGCACATGTCTCATCCACTTGAGGCATGTACACTGCTCTCCGCCCAGCCACATCCACCATATTAGTCAGCATGGAGCCCACTCAATACTGCTCAGAGTAACCAGTATCTAGTAAGATCATTCTACTTGTTCTTACAGGCTTGAGAAGATCTGCAGGGACATTGCTACTGTTGTTGTCAATATACGGTACGAGTATATTAACAAGGCAGATATCAATGCCCTCTTATTAAAGCAGATATGTATCCAAAATGTATAGGGTAGCCAGACACATATAAAATATGTTTCTCTCATTATGCAGACTTCGCTTCTCTAATGTGCATAGACATTTGAAGGTAAGAAGCCCAGTGCATTGCGCTTCCCCACAAAATTTCCACAACAATACATGGTTTGAATCTATGGCCGGCTTTAGAGATAACCCAATGCCATTAAAGCCACCAGATGAGAAGCTGGGTGCAAAATCAGGCCTTGAGCTAAAAAGGCCAGTCAAGATGGAGGCAGCCATCAGAATGGCGGGGATACCTTCAGATTTGAAAATCCGCAGGAATAAAGGGAAAAGTATCAGAGATAGAGATATGCATAGAGGGGAGTACTGCATCGAAGGAAATCCTTAACATGGCCATACCATTGCTTTATTAAAACAAAAATCTGACCAGCCCCTCCTCTAGTGATTTAGTTTTTATCTGTGGGTAGTAAGAGTTTATGCCCAACTATGGGCAGAAATCAAATGTTAACAGTATATAGTAAATGACTTATCTTTGACCTATGTGGGTTTCACAAACACCTTGTCCTGGCAAATATAAAAATAGTCTTCAGCATTCACCTTTTCCTTGTAAATCTTGCTCTGCTTGCTTCCTTGTTCTGGAAATATTATTTTCATGGCATGCAGACTGGATTGTTTCAGCCACTTGTTATCTTGGGGACTGGTCCTTTCGCTGGACACATTGGATGTAAACAAAAGAGAAGAGGAGGCTTGCGACTGTGACCTCAGTAAGACCCCTTTAACACTGGGGTGCTTTTCAGGCATTTTAGCGCTAAAAATAGCGCCTGAAAAGCGCCTATCAAGCCACCCCAATGTGAAAGCCTGAGTGCTTTCACGCTGGGGTGGTGCACTTGCAGGACGGGAAAAAAAGTCCTGCAAGCAGCATCTTTGGGGTGGGGCCCATTGAAATGAATGGGCAGCGCTGCCGAAGCACCTGCAAAGCACTTTGACAGCGCTGCAACACTGCACTTTTAATCCTTTCTTCGCCCGCTATCGGGGGTTGAAAGCATGCCCCTAGCGGCCAAAAAGTGGCACTATAACAGCAGTAAACCCCAGCTAAAACTAGCTGTGCTTTACCGCTAACACCGGAGCCACCCCAGCGTGAAAGTACCCAAAAGTGTACCCTAAAGTACTAAGTAAACAAGGCATTAGGAACTTTTATTGATTGGGCAATCAGCTATAGAGGGGTGAAAGCAATGGTGTTCTTGCTTTGCCCAGACTTGGGCTTTAGGCTGCATTAACACCTGAGCGTATCATTTCAGGCCGAAAGTTGTGCGATTTTGCCACAATTTTTTTCTGTGATTTTGTACAGGTCAAAAGGTCACCAATGTAAAAAGCTAAAAAAAACACCTGTAATCTGCCTAAGAAGAAGCTCATATACTTTTCTGAGCTTCAGGTGTTTTGCTTCAGGCAACAGAACGCTTAGCTGTGAACAGAGGCCATTTAAATGAATAGGAGATTGTTGGGCGTTTTGGAACTTTTGAGATGAGCGTTTTACGAACTGAAAACGCTCAGGTGTGAATGGACCCTTAAGTAAAAAGAACGCAGGGCCATACTGCTGGCTCCACACCACAGCCCGCATTTTATCAATGGGCTTCAAATTTCTGTCTGCACTGTACCTAGCAGTGTATAATGGTATCCCCTTTGTATCCAATCATCCTTTAGACCCCTTTCACACTGGGGCGTTTTGCAGACGCTATAGCGCTTCAAAATAGTGCCTGCAAACCGCCTAAAACAGCTGCTCCATTCACTCCAATGCAAAAGCCCGAGGGCTTTCACACTGTAGCAGTACGCTGGCAGGGCGTCAGAAAAAGTCCTGCCAGCAGCTTCTTTGGAGCGGTGAACTCACCGCTCCTCCACCGCTTTTTCCCATTGAAATCAATGGGGCAGCGCTGTCATCCTGCCGGCAAAACGCAGCGGCGTTTTGCGGGCAGATTTAACCCCTTTACGGCTGCTAGCGGGGGTTAAAACCTCCCCGCTAGCGGCCGAATAGCGCAGGTAAAACGTCAGTAAGGCTCCATTCACACTAGCGCGTTTTTTGATGCGTTTTGCATTTTGCAGAAATGCACGGGAATTTTTTAACATGGGTTCCTATGGAACATGTTCACATCAATGCTTTTTTGTATCTCTGCGTTTTTGTAAAGGGTCAGGGACTTTTTTTCATGCAAAATGCAGCGTTTTGCATGTAATGGATTTCAATGGACAAGCATCAAAAACGCAAGTGCACCTTTTTTGCAGCGTTTTTGATGTGTTTTTGGTGCGTTTTTGCCGTTTTTTTTTTTTTTTTGAATTTTTTTTACATTTTTTTTTAGACTGTAAAAAAAAACTGTAAAAAAAAAAAAAAAACGCAAAACGCAAATCGCGGCAAAAACGCGGCTCAAAAACGTGGCAAGCATGAAAAAAAAACCTCCAAAAACGCTCAAAAGCAACATGCATAGGTGTGAATCGAGTCTAAAGCAGCGCTAAAAATACCGCTGACGCCCGGGGCAGCACAACTGGAAAGGGGTCTTAGGCAGCAATATACTCACATACATTTAAATATACAGTGCTCTGTCCCCAGTGAACATTTAAAAACAGGCTATAATGATGTGTAAAAAACATCCTGTTTTGGCTTTAGATATACTTTTATTACTGTTGTACATTCTATAAAAGTGGTTGTGATAAACTAGTAATCATTTTGTAAAATACAGATATCATGAACAAAAAACCAAGGATAGCGTGGGAGTTGTATTTGAAAATGGAAACATCAGGGGAGTCATTTAGCCTTCTTCAGCTGATTGCAAATGACTGCTATAAGGTAAGAACTTTTTATGTTTAACCACTTCAATACAGGGCACTTATACACCTTCCTGCCCAGACCAATTTTCAGCTTTCAGTGCTCTCAAACTTTGAATGACAATTACTCAGTCATGCTACACTGTATCCAAACAAAAATTTTATAATTTTGTTCTCATAAATAGAGCTTTCTTTTGGTGGTATTTAATCACCGCTGGGTTTTTTTATTTGTCGGAAATAAGTGAAAAATGAGCGAACATTTTGGGGAAAAAAACGTTTTTTTCGTTTTTATTGTAACATTTTGCAAAAAAAAGTCATTTATCTTAATAAATTTGGGCCAAAATTTATACTGCTACATATCTTTGGTAAAAACAACCCAACTTAGTGGATATTATTTAGTCTGTGTGAAAGTGAGGCTGGGTTCACACTGGTGCGACACGACAGCCGTCCTACTTTGGATCCAACTTTGCCCTGCGACTTGAAGCTGACATACGTCCAATTTTCAATGAACGGGGATCCGACTTGGATCCCTGCCAATACCAGGCACTGTGTTTGGTATGAATCTTGAGGGGGACCTCCACGCCAAATTTTAAATAAAAAACCGGCATGGGTTCCCGCTCCAGGAGCATACCAGGCCCTTCGGTCTGGTATGGATTTTAAGGGGCACCCCCTACGCCAAAAAAAAACAGTGTGGGGGTCTCCCCAAAATCCATACCAGACCCTTATCCAAGCACGCAGCCCGGACGGTCAGGAAAAGGGATGGGGACGAGCGAGCGCCCCCCCTTCCTGAACCGTACCAGGCCGCATGCCCTCAACATGGGGGGGTGGGTGCTTTGGGGCGGGGGGGCGCCCTGCCCCCCCCCACCCCAAAGCACCTTGCCCCCATGTTGATGAGGACAAGGGCCTCTTCCCGCCAACCCTGGCCGTTGGTTGTCGGGGTCTGCGGACAGGGGGCTTATCAGAATCCGGGAGCCCCTTTAATAAGGGGGCCCCCAGATCCCGGCCCACCACCCTATGTGAATGAGTATGGGGTACATCGTACTCCTACCCATTCACCTGGGGGAAAAAAGTGTCAATAAAAAAAAAAACACTAGACAGGTTTTTAAAGTAATTTATTAGGCAGCTCCGGGGGTCTTCTTCTGACTTTGGGGGTCTCTTCCGACTTCTCCACATTCTCCGGCCTCTTCTTCGCGCTGTATGGTTCTTCTCCCGCTCTCCGGTATCTTCTGCCGGGCTCCTCCGCTATCTTCTGCTCTTTTGCTAGCGGTGGCCCGGTCTTCTTTGCCATCTTCTTCCCTTTTCTCTTCTTCCGATGTTGACACGACACTCTCTCCCGCTGTAATGCGGTATGCACGCTGTGCAACGACTTATATAGGCATGGGGCGCGGTGACTCTGCCCCTTATGACGTCACCACCCAGGGCATGATGGGATGGTGATGTCATAAGGGGTGGAGTCACCAGATGACATCACCCGGTGACCACGCCCCATGCCTATATAAGTCCTTGCACAACGCGCACACCGCATTACAGCGGTAGAGAGCGTCGTGTCAACATCGGAAGAAGAGAAGAGGAAAAAGGACGGCAGAGAAGACCAGGCCACCGCTGCCAAAAGAGCTGGCAAAAGAGCAGAAGATAGCGGAGGAGCCCGGCAGAAGAACCGGAGAGCGTGGAAAAGAAGGAAGAGACCCCCAAAGTCAGAAGAAGACCCCCGGAGCTGCATAATAAATAACTTTAAAAACCTGTCTAGTGTTTTTTTTTTCTTATTGACCCTTTTTTTCCCCAGATGAATGGGTAGAGCAGAAGATAGCGGAGGAGCCCGGCAGAAGATACCGGAGAACAGGAGAAGAACCGGACAGCGCGGAGAAGAGGCCAAAGAACGCAGAGAAGTCGGAAGAAGACCCCCGGAGCTGCCTAATAAATTACATTAAAAACCTGTCTAGTGTTTTTTTTTATTGACACTTTTCTTCCCCAGGTGAATGAGTAGGGGTACGATGTACCCCATACTCATTCACATAGGGTGGGGGGCCAGGATCTGGGGGCCCACTTATTGAAGTGGGCTCCCGGATTCTGATAAGCCCGCCGCCTGCAGACCCCAACAACCAATGGCCAGGGTTGTCGGGAAGAGGCCCTTGTCCTCATCAACATGGGGACAAGGTGCTTTGGGGTGGGGGGCCACAGGGCGCCCCCCTGCCCCAAAGCACCCACCCCCCATGTTGAGGGCATGCGGCCTGGTACGGTTCAGGAGGGGGGGGGGGCGTTCGCTCGTCCCCACCCCTTTTCCTGACCGGCCGGGCTGCATGCTCAGATAAGGGTCCGGTATGGATTTGGGGGGACCCCCATGCCATTTTTTCGGCATAGGGGGTTCCCCTTAAAATCCATACCAGACCCAAGGGCCTGGTATGCTCTTGGAGGAGGAACCCATGCCAGTTTTTTATTTAAAATTTGGCGCGGAGTTCCCCCTCAAGATCATCTGAGCACAAGTCTCATGCCAAAGTCGGATCATGCGAGATGGCAATCCGACTTTATTCCGACTTCAATGATAGTCAATGGGCTGAAGTAGGATCAAAGTCGGACCAAAGTAGTAACAGGGAGCATTTTCAAAGTCGGACCGACTTGTATCGGACCAGTTAGGACGGCTCCCATAAGGAAACCTTGATTTTCATACGTCATGCGACATGAGCTCCCAATATCGGAGCGTTTGTTGCACTAGAGTCTACAAGATATGGTGCCAATCACTGAAAATTTATCACACCTGATCACAATTGATGTACCGACAGCCTATCTAATTTCTTGAGACACTAAGCCCCCTTTCACACTGGGGCACTTTGCAGGCGCTACAGCGCTAAAAATAGCGCCCTGAAAGAGCCGCTCCTGTCCCAGAGGGCTTTCACACTGGGGCAGTGCGCTGCCAGGACGCTAAATAAAGTCCTGCTAGCAGCACCTTTGGAGCGGTGAAGGAGCGGTGTGTACCGCTCCTTCACCGCTCCTGCCCATTGAAATCAATGGGCAGCGCGGCTATACCACCGGCAAAGCGCTGCTGCAGCAGGTGGTTGTAACCCTTTTTCGGCCGCTAGCGAGGGTTAAAAGCGCCCCGCTAGCGGCCGAATACCTCCGCAAATACGACGGTAAATCACCGCTAAAAATAGCAGCGCTTTAACGCCGACGCCGCCCCATCCCAGTGTGAAAGGGGCCTAACAAGCCAGGAAAGTACACACACCCCCTAATTTACCCCTTTTTGGAAAGTGGACACTCCAAGGTATTAAGTAAGAGGCATGGTGAGTTTTTTGAAGTTGTAATTTTTTCCCACAATTTTTGGGAATATTAAGAAATGTTTTTTTATTTTTTTGTTTCATTTTTACACAAACTTGTCATATTAACAGGTTATTTCTCACACACAACATATGCATGCATACTTGCAACTACACCCCAAAATACATTGTGCTACTCCTGAGTATGGCGATACCACATGTGTGCGACTTTTTCGCAGCCTGGCCACATAGAGGCCCAACATGCAGGGAGCACCATCAGGCGTTCTAAGAGCATATAATTTCATGATGACCAATCACACTTTTGAAGGCCCTGGAGCACAAGGACAAGGGAAACGCCCACAAAATTACCCCATTTTGGAAAGCAAACACCCAAACGTATATTCTATGAGGTATTATAAATCTTTTGAACTGTCCGTTTTTTTTCAGTTACAGGCAGCGATATGGTCAGAACAGCCAAAGTATTGGTCCAGGCAACAGGAAGGACCATCAAGCTTAGGGCCAGGGGGACAGGGGTAGAGGCTTCTCCCACCCAAATCTCTTTGAAGCCTCCAAACACCAGACCCTGGTCTGGAAACACAGAAAACCAAACACTGTTTTTCTCTACTCAGAACGCTATTCTGAAGCCCCTCACATATGTGAGACCCCTGTGTACAAAAGTAGAAGGGCAAAAGATCAGTCCAAGTGGCAGGCAAAAACATGATTGATTAACAGGCCAAGGTCGGTGCATGTGGAATTCTGAAACGTGGTTTAAAATGGCAGGCAAAGACATTGTCGGTAAACAGGCCAGGGTCAGTTAACGTGAAAGGTAGAAACATGGTAGCAGGCAAATGATCCACATAGGTATTTGAAACATTGAAATGGCAGTCTGTTAAAAAAAGGGGAACTCATTTTTAATGAATGTGTGATAACTTCTGAAGCAATCTCTGATGCACAGGCCATGTTGGGAGGGAGATTGGGGCAATAATAACTGGTATCTCTTCTAACTCCTCCTCTGCTGCATGCACAACATTTCTTTTGGCGTCTTCTTCCAGATTCTGTAGGGGGAATGTTCTTGGGAAAATGTTGCTCGTAAAGTCAACTCACCCTATCAGAGCGAATGCTTCCTGGGGTGGGTCCTTGCTGGTAAATCAGGGCAGTGACAATGTCTTCAATATATTTGAGGTAGGTGATGGGATGGTTTTCGATTGCTTTTTAGTAGCAGACATACAAATTAAACGTGGCCATATGAAAGAGATGAAATGCAATTTTTTAATACAAGTAACGGGACTTTCAGGTTGACAAATATGGTTGTAGCATCTGATCATTTATATCCCCCCACATGAACAGGTTATAGTTGTGGACACATTCAGGCTTTACAACGGGGCCACATCTTCTCTGAATCTCCACCAAGGTGTCATTGTGGATGGTAGAGCGGATGTGAACATCATCTTTCTTGCCCCTCCACTTCATGGCCAACACTTCCTCATTTCTCATAAATGCAGATTCCCCATTTTATAGCTTTTTTGTTAATACATTTTGTGGGAAGCCCTTCCTGTTTTTTGTTTTTTTTTTAAGGTACCGCAGCCAGGGTTTTTTTACGGTAAAGGTGATGAAAAAGGGGCAAGCTAGTATAATAATTGTCCACATATAAAGACAATATTCTCACTGGTTCCGATATATGTGGGGTACTAAGAGGACTGGAGCTGGGAGTCTTTGCCTTCATAAATGCAGAAGGTGTACATGTATCCAGTGGCTCTATCACAAAGTTTGTTTAGTTTTAACCTGTACGTGGCTATTTTACTTGGAATATATTGTTTGAACTGCAGTTGGCCAGTAAAGTGGATAAGGGATTTGTCCACACAAATATTTTGGTCTAGGATAAACACTTCAGCAAATCGCTGGGAAAAATAATTTATTAGGGGGCATATTTTGTACAATTTGTTGTGGTTGGCGTGTTGGGCTGCACACCTGGCTGTGCAGTGAAAGGGGGGATTTTAGCTGACCCTGAGCTGGCAGGCAACCATAAGGGGTTTGCCAGGGCATCGGGAAGGTAGGACTGGGCCCGGACTCTTTGGGTTGAGTGTGTAATTCCAGTACTGGTACTGGGCTCCTCTTCCTGGGGTCTGGCGCTGCTGGTGGTAGGCAGGTTTCTGATCTTGGTCCTGATCTCCTTATTCTTTTAGGAGGGATGGTTTCCTCTGCTGACTCAGACTCCGATCCACTACTCTCTACTGGCTCGTATTCCGAACCAGAATCGGATTATGGGAGCTCCCTACTGCTGTCATCATCCGACATGGTAAGCATGGTATATGCCTCCTCAGGTGTGTAAACTCTTTTGGCCATGATGACGGTACTGATGACGGACCTGTTTGGCGGTACTGCTGGTAGTACTGACAGGTCACTGATGGCGGGCCTGTGTGACGGTACTGATGGCGGGCCTGTGTGGCGGTACTGGTGCCGGGCCTGTGTGAAAGATCCAGATGTGATGTGTGACAGATCCAGATGGACTGTACTATGGTGACAGGTTCTCTTTATTAGGGGGGGCGTGTTGTGCACAGCAAGGTGTACAATACAGTAATCACAGACATAATCACTTACTGATCCCTGCTCTCTCCTCACACGTTTAGAGTGTGAGAAGAAGCAGGTATCTCCTAGTTACAGCTCTTTGTTTACACTTGTGACTAACTGTAATTGGCACAGCCATTCACGTGATAAACAGCCAAATTCATTGGCTGTTTACCCTGGGCTATGTCCGAGGGACACGCGGCATCCCCGACCCTCTCGGTGCGCGCTTCAGGCGTGCCTCCTCTACTGTTGACAAATGTGACTGTGATTGGACACAGCCGATCACGTGGTAAACAGCCAATTTGATTGGCTGTTTACCGTCATCAGGGATGGGCTATGTCCAAGGGACACGTGCCGTCCCCGACTGCTCCCCCCCCCCGTGGCTTATCCTGCTGGACATCATATGACACCCAGTCAGGATAACGCAACCACTTCTTGGCCGCCATTATGCTATATGGCGGGCGGGAAGTGGTTAAAGCTTAAAGTGTAATTCCAGTCAAAACCTAATCTAACATCTACCACCCCCATTCTAAGCTTATTCTATCTACACTGTAAAAGGAAAGCTGTCTATACTTACCTATTCTGAAGCTGCTCCAGTCTGGTCACATGACTGGCTTCCTTTGGTAGCTTTAGTGTAGAGGAGAGCTGAGAATAGTAAGCCTATGGGTGGCGTCATTGCCCAGACTCTGCAGCCATTGTCGGTGATCTCTCCTCTACATTGAAGCCGGTGCTGGAGAGATCATGTGGCCGTGTATTGGATCAGAACCAGAACCAAGGTCTGGTATTTTTATATCTGCCCCTGATCAAAATTATTGGATACAAAGCGAGCATGCTCTGAAATAATTACACTGAGATACTCAGTTCTGAGTAAAATACTTTCTGTTTTAATATTTCCTCTTTTCAGACCTATATACCATTTTGTTAAGATTAAGATACGTCAGATAAGCCTGGCACATGCAAACCACAAAACAATCACAAATATATAAATATATTATGACAAAGTATGTGACAAAGTATTGGCTTTTAGCTGGGTCGCCCATATGAGGAAGTAGCTTGCAATGTTCTTGCTTCTTTTAAAACATTGGTGTTATCTTGTTATTTTTTGAGTGTATTCTCTGAAGCTGGTGCAAACTTCTCTGTTAACTCTTGCAGTCAAGTTCCTAAGCAAGGGAGGGGTGAGCTTTGATATCTACTGAATATGTTTTAAGGCTTATAAGCATAGAAGCTGAAATGTCTATAAAGCATGTACTTATATATATATTGGAATAGACATTTCATGATACTCTTAATCACATCCATTACAGCCGGACCAGATTGACTTCACAATAGGTAAGTACAGACATCTTTCCTTTTACAGGGTAGTTGGAATAGGCTTAAAATGGGTGTGGGAGTAGATTTTTGCTTGGTTAGGTTTTGACTGGAATTACAAATTTTTCGCCAGTGTCTTAGGTGTTGGTCACGAGTAAAGATGTGCTGTGCTCCGCTCCGCTGGAATATTCCTTGCTGGGGCAAGCTATGCAACTGGATTCATTCAAAGTGTCTTTTTCACGCCAAAATAAATGGTACGCGGGCCTCGTGTCCGAAGAAACGAGGTTCTACCTGTAACACTTCTCTTGTTAGAGAGCTGGACCCCGGGATCCAGTATTTGTTTTTTTCAGCCATATTCCTGGCGGGGTGCTTTACAGGCCCAGGGCTTTAGTTCCCCCAATAAAAAAGGGGCCCCAGTCCCTGAAGGTTTTTTAATGGAGCCCACCGTGAGTGGTGAAGATTGGGTCTGTTACCACAGAACCCTGCAGCTGGATAAGGTAAGGGAGATTCCTAAGGAATTTTTCTAATTCTTGTGGGTTTTTCTCCTTTAAGTAAATGTTGTCATGCCTATAGTCACCACCAGGGGTTGTCAAGAGCACGTACCTGTTCCATGCTTGTCAGTCTCGCTCTGTGTAACAAGCTGCACGCTTCCTCCAGCCCAAGCTCCAGGTAAAGACGTGGGAAAGGGTTTTCTTTTTTCTCCTAGGAATGTCCCCCCACCTGGATAGCTTTACTCCAGGCAGAGGGAGCATGGAGTCAGTCAGCGGTGTGCAGTGCAGCTCCAGCCAACATTACAGCGGTTCCCATCGGCAGCTCTCCTCCACCCCAGCCCTCCTCCATGCGGCCCGGTCATGATCGGAGCCCGCTTGCGCGGGAAAACGATCTATTTCAAAATAGATTAAGGGGGGCGCGGTGGGTGGTCGAAGGAAAGGGGCGGGGCTTAGCGGCGTTGGCATGCTTCAGCGTCCACAACGCAGGCTGTATAGCTATAAAATGCACCTTTTTTCAGGTGCATACAGCTGAAGGAGGGACAGAGAGCGGATGGGTGGCATGTGAGTGTGGGTGACACAGGCATTCCCAGGCACATTTACTTAAGCATCAGGCTGAGCTCAATAGCAGCGGCAGTTGCTGGACTATTGCTCAGCAGTGGGTGCATTTTTTTGATAGTACCTGTGCATTTGTGCTCAGCACTATGACCAGAGGAGGTGGTACAAATGCCACATAAACCAAGGACACAAAGGGGTCACCCTCAGGCCGTTAAGGACCCTCCCTCTGCAACACCATCCTGATCTAGGGAGGCTGGTCAGAGTGAGCCATCAGGGTCATCAGGGGCTGCAATTGCTTCCGACACTTCAGCCCCTGTCTAACTGAGCAGGTTTTCTCCTCAGCTATGAGTGGTTTAGAGGAAAGATTAGTGCCTTTAATCACATCTTCACAGAGTGGAAGAAAATGCATTAGGTCCCCTTCTACCACCCAGGATCCTCAAACAGAGGAACTGTGGGAGGGGGAAGATGAATCCCCCTTAGGGGACCGTGAAGAGGCTGATGATTCCTCTTCTGAGGGATCAAGTGGGGAAGGACCTTCTTCAGCTTTATATGCTAAGAAGTTGCTTTTGTATTCTCTTACTGAAACGGTCCGCTCCACATTTAAGCTACCCTTAACAGAGTCGGTTGAAGAGCCCACTTCATGTTTGGGTTCTCTAAAGCCTCCTCAAGCCATGCGTGCCTTTCCTGTCCATTCATTACTAGAAAAGCTTCTGTATTCTGAGTGGGATCACCCAGATAAGCACATTTTCCCTCCTAAAAAGTTTTCAACACTTTATCCTATGGAGGAAAAATTTACTAAGATGTGGTGTATACCAGAAATTGACTCTGCTATATTCTCTGTGAATAAAAGTTTGACTTGTCCGGTTGACAATGCTCAAACGCTTAGGGATCCAACTGATAAAAAAATGCAATTCCTGTTAAAAAACATTTTCTCCTTGGCAGGTTCAGTGGTTCAACCTGCAGTGACAGCAATTGGGGTATGTGAGTCCTTGGGAGATCATTTGAAACAGATACTCAAGGTGCTCCCTGAACAGAAGGCCCAGGAGTTAGCCGCGCTGTCAGCGGCTTTGTGTTTTGCAATTGACGCAATCAGAGATTCTATTTTTCAAACCTCTCGCCTTACGCTTGGGTTGGTACATATGCGTAGAATCTTATGGTTGAAAAGTTGGTCAGCCGAAGCACCATGCAAAAAGCTCCTGGTTGGTTTTCCTTTCCGCAGTGATAAGCTGTTTGGGGAGGATTTGAACAAATATATGCAAAAAATATCAAGTGGGAAAAGTACCCTTTTGCCAGTTAAGAAAGAGTATAAACGTCCTTTATTCAAACGGGCTCTTTCTCCAGTGCCAGGGGCATCAGCCTCCAGGCAGTCGTGACGGCCTCCACCATCAGGTTCAAGAGGTAAACCTCAGGGTCAACCCCAGGGACAAAAGAAGTCCTTGGGGAGGAAACCCACAAGACATAACGCTAAAGCCTCTTTATGAAGGTGCGGAAGGGGGGAAGACTTCTGCAGTTCTCAAAGGTCTGGCAGGAAGAATTTCAGGACAGATGGGTGGTCTCCACAATAGCTCTAGGTTACAAAGTAGAGTTCTGAGAATTCCCGTCTCCTCGTTTCCTCAGGTCAAATGTCCCCAAAGATCCATAGAAAAAGAAGTCTCTCTTTCTAGCGTTAGACCGACTTTTGTCACAAAAAGTGATCATGGTGGTCCCCGTGGAAGAGCAGTTGTTGAGGTTTTATTCAAACCTTTTCACGGTACCAAAACCAAATGGGGATGTCAGACCCATTCTAGATCTCAAAGATGGTTTGGCTATTGAAACCCACATTCTGAAGAGTTGTGGGCTTTCAGGCTCAGTGATACCAACCTTGATTAATGCAAGAAAGCCAGCTTCCAGAGTCCTTTATTATAGAGTCTGGAAGGCATATGTTTCCTGGTGTGAATCCAGGGATTGGCATCCTAGGAAGTATGTCATAGGTAGAATTCTTGCCTTTCTGCAAATGGGGCTAGAGATAAATCTGGCCTTGAGTACTATCAAGGGCCAGGTCTTGGCCTTATCAGTATTGTTTCAATGCCGCTTGCTTCACATTCTTTGGTCCAAAGCTTTATACAGGGGGTAACGCGGCTTAATCCACTCAGTATCAGAGTTGGCGGCTCTTTCTTGTAAAGAGCCATATTTAATCATTCACAAGGATAGAGTAGTATTGCATCCTCAGCCTCGCTTTCTGCCAAAGGTGGTTTCAGGTTTTCACATAAACCAGGTTATTGTTTTACCTTCATTTTTTCCAGAATCCTGTTCTAAAGAAGAAAAGTCTCTACATTCTTTGAATGTAGTGAGAGCAGTCAAAATCTATTGGAAGCCGACTGCTCAGATTCGGAAAACAGATGTTTGTGTTGCCTGAAGGTCCTAGGAAAGGACAGGCAGCATTGAAATCCACTATTGCCAAATGAATTCAGCAAGTGATTATTCAAGCTTATGGCTTGAAGAGGAGGTTCCACCTTTTCAAGTCAAAGCGCACTCCACCAGGGCTGTTAGTGCTTCGTGGGCAGTGCATCACCAAGCCTCCATGGCTCAAATCTGCAAGGCCGCAACCTGGTCTTCAGTCCATACATTCACCAGATTCTATCAGGTGGATGTAAGAAGGTATGAGGATATCACCTTTGGGCGCAGTGTGCTGCAGGCAGCAGTATAGGTCCTCAGGTCTGATTGCACCCCACTTTTGTTTGTGTCCGCTCCCCTCAGGTGGCATTGCTCTGGGACATCCCATACAGTCCCGTGATGTACAATAAAGAAAATAGGATTTTTATAACAGCTTACCTGTAAAATCCTTTTCTTGGAGTACATCATAGGACACAGAGGTCCCTCCCCTCTTTCTGGTTACATGTGTATTGCTTTGCTACAAAACTGAGGTACTCCAGGTAAGGGGGGGGTTATATGTGGAATTGAACTTCCTGTTTAGGCTGTGCCAGTGTCCATCATCTGAAGGTGCCATATAACCCATACAGTTATTACTGTGGCTCTGTGTCCCGTGATGTACTCAAAGAAAAGGATTTTACAGGTAAGCTTTATAAAAATCCTATTTTTAATAAACAGCCACTCACCTGTCCCTTGATCCATTGCTGAGTTTGTCCCAGCCGTTTTCACTTTGTGTTCTCTCTCCCCGGCGCCGGCATCTTTACTATGGGTACTTGGCTATGACAGCTTGCGGCTTCACAGCTGGGTGCCCACTGCGAATGCGCGAACAGCGCTGCACACTGTGAAAGGTCCCACAGTCTTCTGGGACCTGTAACGTGTCCCAGAAAACTGCAGGAGGGAGGAGGGAAAGAGAACTTTCGCTTCCAATCGCCTAGGCGGTCGGAGCAGAAGTGGGAGCGGGTACCTGTCAAAATTTTGTTAAAACAAAATATTATACCCATTTTTGGTAAAATAAAAAAAGATTGGATTAAGTTGAGTGAACAGATTCTAAACATGTCAAGTCTTAAAATTGTGCATGCTGGTGGAATAACAAAAACCGTTGGTACCCAAACTTCTCAGTAGGCGACGTTTTAAAATTGTATACCCCGCTTTCACGTTTTTACCTACAGGTAAGCCTATGAAAAAGGCTTACCTGTAGGTAAAATTTAATATCTCCTAAACCTGTACGGCACAAGTGTCAAACACAAGGCCCGCAGCGGCCCCCAGCCACCACCTACGGCTCTCACTCGCACTTCCTGCCATCACTTGTAAACACAGAAACTTCTGTGTTTAGAGTGACAGCTCTGGTCTCGGTGACTCCTGATCCCTGCAGGCACCGACGGCGTCGCTCACAGTGGAGCACAGGGGGGTAGGGCGGGGCCAGATCCGACAGAAGGATCTCCCTGTTACTGGAGCCAAATACCGTATACACAGGTCCACCTACACAAGTAATAGAGTTCAATGCACAGTGAGGCGACTGCCTAGTAGAGATGC